>JAPTHL010000043.1:270000-870000 GCA_028455855.1 Meloe dianella | reverse complement strand
CACTTGTTGTCTGTATTGTAAACGAATCAATCATCATCAACTCACAGCCTATTTGATTTAATTCGTTTTTATCAATTTTAGTGAACGACAAGTAGCGCAATACAAAGGCTCCTCCAGTGTGTAGACGCCTTTAAATGAGATCAATTAAAATAGAAAAATTTGGTGGTGGTGGTGGTGGTGGCGAGATACAAAATCAATTTTCATCTTAATATATATGGTTATTTTATATTAATCTTAATTAATTATTAAATTTAATTAATTTAATGCCCCCGTTGAAAAAAATAATGCGATTTACAAATAAAGTGTAAGACAAGTGTTATTTCAGGAATTATTACACATAACAAATGTAGATACAGATGCAGATGTTTTGTGTTGATTTCTCTTGTTTAAAATCCACTTGAAATTCCACATGTTACACTTATGCGTTACAATTAGTGTAACTTTCCAAAGGCAAAATAATGGGAATTCTGAGCACATTTTTTGTTTTGTTACAATTGTAGAATTGTTCCCATTTTTGTGTTACATTTTTATTGAGTGCATAAGTGTAAAGTGTACACATTCCAAAAATACACAAAAAATTGTAATTGTGTAAATTGATGTCTTGAGTTTTTCATGTTGAAATTCTTATGAAAAATACACAACTTCTCTACACTTATGAGTTACAATCAGTGTAATTTTCAAAATACATTTTTTTATTTTGCTTTTGGACAAACAGATTTAGGTATTTATTTGTGGAATCTAAAGTGATGCCATATAATTACCAAATTTTACCATTATTGCTATTACATTGAGTGTAAGTGTGAAAAGTGTTTGGATTCAAATGGAAAGATTCTAATGTGCTTTAAGCGTACTTTTGATCCATGGCAAATATGGATGTATTAATGTATATACAGTTGGTACAAATGGACAGTGATTACCCGATGTAGCAATACCATGTACAGTGGCTTGTTCACCACTAAATGTAACAAATGGCCCACCGTGATTACCCTAAATCCATAAAACAAAGAAAGAAATACAAACATGCAAATTGGACACTTTTTTGTAACAATCAAAAACATGAAATAAAAAGAAAATGTTAATAATTACCTCGCACTTTTTAAATTGTGAGTAAGTGTCAGTTGGTGGTGTACAAAATACTTTATCAACTATTTGATACGGAATCTCGGCATTCGGATATTTACTACATGGTGTAACATTCTCTTTGATTACCAACAATTCTGCATTCAATTTGTTATCTAGATAGTGTAAAATGAATGTACATATAAATTTGAAAGTGTCAAATGTTGCGTGTGTATAGTTACTCATATCTTCACAAGTAGCATTTGGTTTACTTCTAATTGCAGTTATTATTCCTTTACCGCTACTAATAGGCGTTTTTGGTAAATTCGAACGGAACACGTGATCTACGAATTAAATTTAAAACATTTTAGCACTTTTTTCGTTTGGTATTTTCGATTAGTGTGAAGGTTCTTCTTACGTGAATATACCAGTTTTGGTGTAATTTTTACAATTGCTAAATCATGTATCAATGGATACGTTTCATATTCTGGATATATAAAAATGTCAGTTACATTATGTACATGTTTTGATGTACTTTTAACTAAATTTGTTACATATGTATGGACTTGAACGATTTCTTTTGGTATGGGTACTCCTAGACCACTACAATAAAACATCAATAAATTCGACGTTTTTGCCTAACAATTACTAACGTACAACCGGTTCATCTTCCTTACCCTTCACCATCATCCACTACTACGCTACTTAAGTTGAGCTTAAGTTGTGAATTGTTGGAAAGATGAACCGGTGTACATTAACAAATGAATGTATAAATATTTTGTTTCTCTTTACGTCACACAATGAGCTGATGTTAAAACGTAGTTGCATTGCAAAATAACAGCACCACATGTAACTGCTAAGCAATTACCAATAACAATTTCGGCATGATAACGGTATTTGTAATTCTTTGAGAGAACATCTAATGATTTCACCTATAATTAAATGTAAATCAAATCAATACAAAATGCTTAAAGCATTCTCTGTTTGTTGTTGTTGTTGTTTTTTTGATAAATGCACAAAATGTACTTACAGTTTGATTCTGTTGTGTAGATGCGTGAATTAATGCGATAATTGTAATTAAAAACAAAATGCAACACTTCACCACAACCATTTTTAGATGTTGTCTGCTGTTGTTTTGGACACAACGATAGTTTATATAGGGCCTTTTTGAAAGAGAACAAAAACATTTACAGCCTATTGTTATTCGTAATTTAATAATTCATTAGATTAATTCACCTATTATAATTAGTATTTTATTGTTAATTAGTGATTTATTATTAATTAGCTTTAAATATTGCAAGGTGTTTTTATTGCTAGCAATCAAATAATCATGTTTTATATAATAAAAGCAAACCGTGACTAAGCAAATACTACGACAAATAACAATTACGCTCCAGTGTAAAGATACCTTTAGTGAGAGAAATCGTACGTTTACACAATTAACTACTAGTGGGAATGAAGGAAGATACTTTTAGTTTGGAAGAGGGATACTGAAACAAAATTGCTTGTTGGAAGATGGGGGGCTACATTTAGTAGGGGCCCGAAAAGTGTAGCGATACCTTTACATTACAACATTCTTTATTATTTGACCAATTCTAATGAACGACAAGTGAGTAGTAGTCGTTCCAGTGTATGGATACCTTAAAAAGCTTCGTATATTTTCATTTATCGTCCGATCGTCACAATTAAAGACGCTTCAGTGTGGAGATATCTTTAAACAAAAAAATTCGCCAATTTTCAATCCTTATTATTTGTTATCCATATTTAGAGATCGACTGCATTAATTCGATCACAGCCAACTTTGTGCCAGCAGATTTTCTTCTTAATGATAATTCTAATTATTAATTCTAATTCGTGTATACTTCGTGCTACATTTAGACAATTTTAAATGGCATACTTATTGTGTAGTAACCTTTCCAAGTATAGCACCGATTATCGAATACATGACTATTAAATGGGACTGCTTCAATTTTGTTGTTGTTTTAATCTAGTTGTCTATGAGATAAAATAGCCAACTTGATTTTGATCGATAGAAATAGCAATATGTGCGTTCTAGTGTAGACGTACCTTTAGGCGATTTTCATAATTTTCTTTTATTATTATTATTATCATTATTATTATTATTATTATTATTATTATTATTATTATTATTATTTAAATATAAAGAGTAAAAATTCAAATAAATTCCGGCATACAATAAATCATTCGAACGGATCCAAAAATATTATTTGTTTAATTCATAAATCTGTTGTTTTTTTTTTGTTTTTTCTGTAATATGGAATTTGTCATAACAATTTTTTTTTGTTTGTTTATTAGATTGTGAATATGGAGGCGGGTGTGCAGGAAAAAGGGGTGAGTTTACTTATAAAATAAATTTTTGCCATCTTAAAATATATACGAATTGTGTTTTTCTTCAATTATTTTTTTTATTCAAATAAATCATTTTTATTTCACATAAATAATTAAATTAAATTGAATTAATCAATAATGATTTATAATTAATTCTAACATAAAATTAACAATAATTAATATATTAATTTGCTGGTTTATGATCTTTTTTTTTGTTTCATATAATTAATCATAATTTTGGTAATAAAACTTTGGTAAAATTTGATAACACAGAAAAAGAAAGAGAGAGAGAGATTAAATAATAATAATTTTAATTTTTTTTTTATAAAATTATCGTGGTGCAAAATCGTAATGATGGTGATGATGGTGATGATGCAGGCCCGTACTACGGAAATTTCCATTATTTGTTGTTGCATACAGACCAGGATAATTTGAACCGTACATTCGATTATTATTATTATTATTATTATTATTATTATTATTATTATTTGTTATCATTCTTGTTTTATCACTATTATTACTATTATAAACGGTATTATAATTGTGCAATAAATTATGTGAGTGATAGACAGGACCGTAATTACAAAATTCAGCTGAATACGGTTGACTTAATGTGCTCAATAAGTTGGTTGTTGTTACTGCCGTTGTTGTTGTTGCTGCTGTTGTTGTTGTTGTTGTTGGTAATAATTGTTGGTGTAGTGGTGATGCATATCCATTAATCGTTGTTGTTGCTGCTGTTATCGTTGTTGTTGTTGTTTCATTATCTAAAAGACAACAAAAAATTTGGAATCTTTCGAAATATAAACAACTTTTATTTGTTTATATTATTGTTAATAGTTTTTGGGTAAAATAGAAGAACCATTTAATAATTTAACTAACTTTACCCAGTAGTTAAGTTGATTGTAAATTAGGTATTTTTATTGTAAACAATATCCAAGATTGCTCTGGTTTTTGTGATTTATTGAGATTTTTGTTTATAATTCCAAGATAGAGAGAGAGAATTAGTAAAAAAAAGTATCGAATACAGATGTTTTAGTAGTAACAATAACAAAATGTCGCATATACAGGGCGTCTCTGTCTTGAATAACACATCCTGTATATTGCCCAAAAACACTCACCTTTTATGCTACAATTAGTCGGTGTTGTACGTGCTGAAGTCGTACGTTGTTGACGTTGTGTTTGATTGACTTGTTGTTCAGGACTTCTGGAAGATTGAAATATTTTGTTTTTGTTAGAGGAAGTCTTTGTATAAGCCAAATTAAAAAAATAAATTTGGAAAAACGCCGCTTGATTTCTGTTTTTATTTTTATTTATTTTCGAATCCCCAACCTGTCTAATATTTCACATCAAAAACACGTACGTGTTCCATTGATATTTATGTGGAAATTAAGTAACATTTGGGCTAAATTATTGTTATCATTATTCTCGGTTAGAGCAAACTATTTTAAAATATTTACGACTGACTTTAATAAATACCTCTTATTACACACACACACAGGATGAAATTTTCCAAATTACAACCTTCTGGTTGACATTAAAATCAAATTATCATAGAAAACAACAACAACAACAACAACAGCCATACAGTTGAAGAATTATTAGATGTATAGTGATAAATTATTTAAATAGCCGAATGTAATGAGTTTAAATCGTTTGTGTTTTGGCTCATTAATTGCTAAAAAAAAAACGATTCGACCTGTACGGGATTCGAACCCGGAACTTTCTACACGCCGACAATTAAAATTGAGGCAATTACCTACAATCAATGTATACTCAAGAGAACATTTGAATAGAACTAAACAAATAAATAAAAGTAAATAACTGTCAAAATTGAATTGTTTTCGAATAGATTTTTGGCTTATTTCTTAAGTTTAACTGTCAACTAAATTCGAATTAATAACATCGAAATATTTGAACACATCTATCTTCTGTCACTTTTATACAAATCATTTAACCATACCAACATTCACAATACATATACAGTGTGTTTACGATTATAATAATAGAAATTAACACAATTTCCGGTAAAACCGGAAATGCCACACTATTGAAAATAATAATCAATAGATAGCCAATTTTCATATATTCATAGATGTGAAAATTTCATCTAAATCGATCAATTAACAAAGCTACAATTCAATGTAAACCATTATGATTGAAACAACCTGTATATATTGTAGAATTGATATAAATTTGGTATTTTCGACAATTTATCGAATCAAAAAAAAATCTAAATAATAATAATAATAATAATAATAAGAGGAATTTAATAGTTTTGAGTAAAATTTGGAAAATCCGTAGATGTTCGCTTATAACGTGATATATTTTTAGCGTCTAAACCAATAAACATTTCAGTAAAGTGAGAGATTTTTAAATAAATATCAGACACACACACACACACACACACACTAACACATAAATATGCGATACACACACACACACCCTCACAAATTAAAGAAAAATCGTGGCGTATGTCGTGGATAACAACGTTAAATTAAGTAACAAAGACTTACGTTTCATCCGGATCACAATCACGGAAACCTTTTGCAAATGGATTACTCGCAATCTTCAATTGTGTTATCTATAAAACAACAATCCACATTTATAGGGCCGGTACGTCCGTCTTAAGTATGTGTGACAATTATAACCGGCCAATTTTAAGTGACACACTTACCCGATGATTTTGATATGCCGTAACTGCAGTGAATGTTGTCTCTGTGAATACAAATGTTTTAAAATTATCGTTGCAATTCTCTTCATTTGTTGGATTATTCGTTGTGTTGTTTTTGTTTGGTAAATAAACAATATGGAAACGTGGTTGGTAACGGTGCATTGAATTTAAAATTATCTAAAATTTGATGAATTAAATTAATTAATTAATTCGATTGGATAAGTGTTAATTACATGTCCATTATCATCTAGTTGATTATTGGTTAGTTTTAATTTGTCAAAAGATACAGTTTGTTTCATCCATTGGGCACCAGTTGCTGGACTGTCTGGATGTACATGGATGCGTGGCGGTGATACAGGATCGGCTTTACCAGCAACTACCCAACTCGAACTACAAATAATTTCCATTTATTGTTAGATTTTTTTGGGGGGGGGGAGATGAGAGACGACAGGACCGTACGACATACGGTCCTGGATAGACAGATAATAATAATAATACCTGTGGAAAGCGTATCGATAACGTTTATCATCAACTGGTACAAAATCCATCATTAACATATATTCAGTATGTAATTCTAAGCCGCATAATTTCACTTGAAATGTTGGAAACATCCGTCTACCAGCTTTTGTTACAATCATTTCTGTACCTAATGAATGGAATTCATCCCATAAATGTTTCATTTCTAAAATTGCACCAGCATTCACTAAAGCTGGTGCAATCGTACCAATATTACTGTGGAAATTAAAACATTTTTTTTTGTAGGTAGATAACAAAACAAAACAAAAACAAAAACCATTTACCTGTTGTTCTTATTGTGTGTATTTGAACGATTATTATTGTCCCTTTCTGTTTCACTATCCAGTGATAGTGAATCGGCTTGATCTAAAGGTGAATAGGCTTTACGGTCTTTACCAGCACTTTGAAGACATGCTAAGATAAAATTGAACAAAACAAAAGAAAAAACGTATTTAGAATTTCAACACAGTGTAAGTGTCAAAATTACACTTGTTCAAACAGTGTAAAAGTGTTATTTTTGGTAAATTTCGTATCGAAAAACATTAGAAAATATACCAGGAAAAGCTACAAGTGTACAGATAAAATCGGTTGTAAGTGATACAAGTAGTGTTAGTGAAAATCTATATTTTTAATGCACAAAATACTTTTTTATTGCATGAGTTTGTGTTTTTTGTAAAATAATTGAATAATTTTAAATATCCAAACAATGTTAAAAGTTCCTAAGTATTTGGTAGCCCTGAAAATGTTAGAAATCTAACCTGTATGACTGTTTTATACAGTGTTGCTAACATAATTTATCTTAAAATTGCCCATTGTACGCCTACTTTGATTTTTATTACAAATAGGTGTGCGATCTCTTTAGGCAAGTTTATTTGGCCACACAAATGGTCGACTTACAAAGGGATGTTTGTTTTTTTTTTGGTAAAAATAAACACACGAATAATAATCGTTATTATTAGGATTTCGCCTAATTAGTGTTGCTTTACAGATTGATTTACTTTTGAAAATGTTGGTGGATAAAAAACAAATGAATGTCGCTGTTGCCGCCGCCGCCGCTACGACATTCGAACTATTTCACTAAATCAACTGTTCTCATTAGTTAAACACATTGCACATTTGTACTGGGTCTATTTGATTTATTAACTGAAACCATCCCTTAGACACACACAAATACATCAAGAATACGACACAACAACGATCAAAAAGATTAACGACTTTTGATTCTCTCAAAACAACTCATTCATATTTCTTAAACAAAACAAAACCAAACAAACAAACTCACCCTCAATTTGTTTCATTGGTGTCACCCCCGGATTATATTGCCAATTATCATTCGTATAACAATACTGTGATGATTGGTGGTGGTGGTGGTGGTTGTGGTGGTGAAGATGGTGTAAATGATGATAAGATGATGGTGTGGACGTTGGTGAACTCGATGTTGAATCCATTTAATTCGCGTTTTTGTTTCTATTTTCCCACACACAAAAAATCACGATAGCGTTGAAATATACATACACACACGCACACATACACGGCCTTCTTGATTGGACTTATCAACAAAACAAAAACAATCAAACTATCATCGAATTAATTTCAAATTAAATATGCGGTAGACAGATAGAGAGAAATATATAGAAAAATCACACAACAAAAAATAATTTTTTTTTTGCTATATTATAAATTAGAATTAAATGGAAAGAAAGTGGTGAAAAGATGGCTAATTTCATTCGATAACAGTTGAATGTCGTCACTGTTAATTCGCCAACTTTGATGATGGCTAATGATGAAAACACCAAATTTATAGCCTACTTGATCGACTTACCTATAATATTATGATTATTATTATTATTATTATTATTTGGGGGAGGGTACGGAAAATACACCACTATCAAATTTATCCCTTTACAAAATTACACACAACCACTTGATTTTTAGTGATAAAAACTATTCGTTTGACAATTGACGACTGTCGACGCTTTTTCTTTTGTTTGGAACAAAAAATAAAACAATTTCGAATTCGAGTAGTCTATGATGACATAAGGCGAATTTTCACGGCCAACTTTAAATGTGCACATACGCACACGTACACAATATGTTGATTGAATGTTACTTAAAAACTGAACTTAAGTAACTGAAAATTTTTTCACACATGTTGTCAACGTTGTTTCCGATTAAAATACGACAATTTTTGGAATGTTCCGTCTGTGTATGTGTGTGTGTGTGTGTGTGTGTGTGTGTTACACTTAAAACACTTTTACAGTGTATATAAAAATCCTGAAAAAGCTTTTTTTTTCTTTTGA
This sequence comes from Meloe dianella, assembly GCA_028455855.1. Classification (NCBI taxonomy): domain Eukaryota; kingdom Metazoa; phylum Arthropoda; class Insecta; order Coleoptera; family Meloidae; genus Meloe; species Meloe dianella. The sequence continues at coordinate 861,105 of JAPTHL010000043.1, read as the reverse complement.
AACGTAGAGAGTGGGAAAAGACATGTTTTTTGATTGGTGATTAGTTGTTGAGTAAAATCTACTTAAGTCAGCTTTAAAGGCGGAGTTAAAAATTGAGTTTAGAGCGTCAGTCAGTGGATATTGTTGTTAATGAAAACTATCATCGTCATGATGATGTTGATGATGATGATGATGATGTATTCACATGTCATTGCCACCTTTGATTAAACTGATGATATTCGGTTGTACAAACAAAAGATCCAACATGTTAACTTTGATTCTACATACAGTAAATAAATCAAAGGATACTTGATTATGATTTTTGTTTTGTTTCTGTTATTAGTGGTGGTGAGACATTTTCTCGCCATTACCTTTATTTACATTTCTACAAAATCTATGATTTAGTGTTTTGTCTGCCCACAGTTGACTTGATAGAAGTTAATTGAAAGGCGTGGCTTCTATGTAGACCACGCCTTTACGTACAGTCACACACAAAAACCGTCGAGTCGACTGTGTTTTTTTTAATGATTTCTAACACAAACAAACAAATTAATAAATAATTAATGATTAATAATAATAATAATAATATTATTGTTATTGGTTATTTTTGTAAATTTTGTGGAAAAATCAACGTTACTTAGTGAGCATCTGTTTGAAATAAAAACTTATGAGAAATTTGTATTCAAAGAAATATTGATGTGTTGACATTTGGGGCGTTTCCTTCCTTTTTCAATTTGTCTGTCGTTGATTGGTTTTTCCTCCTTTCCAATAAAAAAAATTATGATAACAACTTGACAAAACGAAATTCCCTATTGTTTTGCTATGCACATCCTGATTTTTGCTTTGTTTTTTTAAAGTCAAAACAATTCGAAAAGATCAAAAAGAACGAAGATGATGACAATTTGACCTGAATTGTTTTGTCATTTTCATCAATTTAGCTTTGATCTTTCAATACTATTAGTCATTAAATATTTATTTTAATATATAGTCAATGATTAATAGAATGTCTTTGATCATTGATTTTTTGTTCCTGTAGAGTTACAAATATTCTGTTTTCTTCTATATTTATTTATTTTTCTATTTTCATAATTTGTAGATTCGGTCAAAAAGGTCATCTATTTGGTGAAGTCAACGAACCGGAAGTAATGGTATCTGCACAAGTAATTGTAGCGGCGCATCGAATTTAAGCGGTACCTGCAATGGAGTTATAAATGAAACTACGTTTGTGTGGGAGGATGAGGTAATATTTGCATCAAAAACACACACATGTATAATTTGGTGGACACACATAAACATGTGTAAATAGAAGTGAGCTTTAATGATCACTGTAGATATGTCTATGGATTAGACTGGAAATACGCAAGGTTCATGTTTGCAGTCCACACTGCACAAACAAAATTGAATATCAATAGTCGTTGAGATACCAACTGACTATTGGTTGAAATGGTCGTTTATTTGTCTTTACATTTTTGTTTATTTGCATTCGTAGATGTTTGTTTGTTATATGAAGATGTTCTTGTAGCTATAACATTGAAATCTTAATTTTTTTCCCCCATCGTGATAAAGACGGTACATCTGCATCCACCTTCACTTTACACGTATGCATTCACTCACGTATAGACACAGCTTTAATATGTAAGAGTTTTACATTACAGCGCTATCTACTTTAGAATAGCCATACTAATAGCACTGCTTATAGAAGTAGTATACAGATGGCGCTGTATTAATTGTTGTTTACAGTATAGTTATCTGTAATGGTTCACAGTTGACCTCAGATATTTTAATAACATTGTTAATTATTGTATTATTTAATTGGTTTTTTTCGTTGTAGATTGTCGTGAAATACCATCATTTATAATAAATCGAATGAAGGTGAATGGTATTAAAGAAAAAAACTCCAAAGAGATCTTTTTATAAACACACATTACTGTAGTACGAATATCGAATTTCCAGTAAAGTAACATGCTTGTATTCAACACTGCAAATGGTACACCCAAATTCAAATTTGTCTCGGTTACTTGTGCAGATACCCTTACTTCCGGTTCGTTAACTTCACCAATAGATGGCCTTTTTGACCAAATCTACAAATTATTAAAATAGACGCATAAACAAATCGAAGAAAACAGAAGATTTGTAAGTCTACAGGTAAAAAATCAACAACATTTATAAATAGCGATTTTGTACTAGTGACGATTTCATTACAGATTTCTTTAATGTACATGATTCAATCACTATCATGTGCGCCTACCTTTAAACCACATCCAATAATCAGTCACATGTTGTGATGATAGACCAATCAAATTTGTTGTTAACCTCAAATTTTCGTGTCGTGTTTTCTTCAATTGGAAATTTGATTAAAATGACTGAACCATTACAAGAATTATTGAAATTCATACAGATCGGTGCTCGTTTCGATTTGAAACTTGTAGCACTTGAACATATCTTAGGTTAAAAAAAAACAAAAACATTTAAAACAACAATCTAACATAACCTCAATGTGTTTATTTTTTTTTGTAGGTCTCACAGCCACCGATGATGGTATTGAGAAGATTCTTCAAATACCTGCAATTACCATCTCATTAATATGTTTATTAAATGATAATAATGAGATAATAAGAAAACATTCATCGATCGCTTTAATTAATATAACAGCAAATAATAAAGGTGCTGAATATTTGATTAATTTAAATATCAATGATAACAATCGACTATCACCACCACCATTACAACAATTACCAAAAAATCCAATTGAAACAATATTAAATGAAATATTCAATGAACAAAGCAAAATTGCCGATCAATGTTGTATGATTTTATCAAATCTAACAAGACAGAATCATTTAATTGAGAAAATCATCGATTTCATTGATAATAGTAATAAAGATTTTGATCAATTAATTAACATATTTACAAAGAACCAATATAATCGAAATGGGGCAAATTTGGATTATTTAGGACCATGTTTAGCGAATTTATCACAAAATCAAACGATACGTAAATTGATTCTAGATCGAGATCGTTGTGTTATACAACGTTTATTACCGTTTACCACATACCAACAATCAATTATTCGACGTAACGGTATTGTTAGTACATTGAAGAATTGTTGTTTTGAAAGTGATTACCACGAATGGTTGTTGAGTGATGATATCGATATATTATCAAGATTATTGCTACCATTAGCTGGTAATGAAGAATTCGATGATGAGGACAACGATAAATTACCGTTAGATCTACAATATTTGCCACAAGATAAGATCCGTGAATCCGTACCGGAGATACGTTGTCATCTATTAGAAGCAATCACACAATTATGTACAACACGACAACATCGCGAATATATACGCAATAAAAACACGTACATTATTCTAAGGGAATTACATAAATCGGAAACCGATCGTAAAGTATTGTTGTTATGTGAGAATCTAGTTGATATTTTGATACGTACAGAAGATGAGATCGGCGAAGATAATTTGAAGCAATTGGAAATACCAGCCGATTTACAGGAGAATTTCGAACGAATCGATGAGGAATTTTTGAGAAATCCATGAACACAGACTGGTTTTTATTCGATCGAAAAATCATCAAACAACGCATCGGTATCGACACCATTAAACACATCTTCCCATATAGCTGAATTGTCTAAATTATTTGTATTTGTTGTCAATTGCTGTTGTTTATTTCGATTAAATTCGTTCATTTTCAATTGATTTATGACGATTTTTTTGATATTGTTCGTATCGTTTTTCGAATAGATCCCAACCAGATTCTTCGGTGTGATTGTTAGATAATGATTGTGATTGCAGCCAGTTGTTAGAACACTGAATTGTTTGAGAACGATCACAGAACCAACAATCAAATCGTCCACATATTTCTCATAGATTTTATCGATCATCGTTGCCTGTATTGTGCCTGTGAACACAAATCGCAATTTAATTTGACCAATCACAATAATGACCGGAACACAACACAAACCAGTTGGATCTTTGAGTAACACATTAACAATTGACGCTTTCTCTTCGAAATATTCCAAATTTTGTATGATTGCCACTAGAAATGGCCCTTTCTGATTGACCAATTGATTCAAATTAGCACAATTCTTAATCCAATTAATACTGTAATCATTCATCAATTGCTTATAATCGTTTACGGCTTGCATCCATGCCACGTCTTGGAATGCTGAAAGCGACGCTTGTGAACATGGAATTTCCTACAAAATTACACATTGATCATCGAATTTCGCTGAATTCACTGTATTCTCACATCAGATTTGATTTGATTGTCGTCAGTCTCGTACAGAACCGATAAATCCAAATTGTTGCAATCGGGTAGGATGCCAGCAGGGCCGGGGAATTTCCGTTTAACAATCTGTTGCGGCTTCACAAATATTGCATTTTTTGCTGATTTGTTATTTTGAAACGAATCGAATAAATCCTGCGAAAATAATACACGAATTAATTAATTAAACATAACATAACCTCAAAATTATCCTTTACATCATCTAAATCGAAATTTTGATTGTTTGTTTCGAACATTTCATCACATTCAACTGTTAGCACAATTATTTTTAGTATTCTTTTCGTATATTTATTTAATTGTAGACACAAACACAAACAAACCGCAAATAATGGCAATTGATGGAATATCGGTAGATTTGCGGAGAGAATTGTCGATGTGACAATGTTGTAGATTTTTCGAAAATCTTATAAAATGGCACATAGTGGCGGGATTTTCGAATTTCGATAATTAGCAATTGGGATAATTCAATTAACTAATTTTGTTGTTTAAGAATACATCGATTTCTGTTTCGTTTTTATTTGATTAATTTTCAAATCAATCTACACAGCGAATTAATGTGGGGATGAACAACAAACACAAAAACAATACAAATAATGATGACAGTCGATATGGAATTTCGGCAGATTTGCAGAGTGAATTATCGTTGTGACAATGTTGATTTTTTCCAAAAAAAAAATCTTATAAAATGGCGCATAATGGCGGGATTTTTGAATTTCGATAATCAGCAATTGGGATAATATTCGAGATTAATTTTTGTTATTTAATAATACATCGATTTCTGTTTTGTTTTTATTTCATTAATTTTTAAATCAATCTACACAGCGGTTTTATGTATATTTTTTTTGTATATTTATTTTTCATTTTTTACATCCATACGCACGTTAAAAATGCATTATTTTTATTATAAAACTATAATCAAACAAAAAAAAAAGATAATTAAAAGAAAACACGAACAGCCAAATTAATGATAATAAGAAATGAATGATGTGTGGGAAAACACTGGCTAGATTTGAATTGAAATCACTAACAAAGCTTCTTCTTCGATCAAATGATGCGAAATTTAAGTACCAAAAGGGGGGAAAAGAAACAAAACCGGTGAATTTCGCCAGGTTTTTTTTCCCCGATTTGTTTTCAAACAAAGAGACACGAGAAAAATCGGAAAAAATTCCAAGAAATATCCGACAGAGAGAGAGGAAAAAGCCCACCAAAAAATTGTCGTGTATTCCTTCAAATACTTCTTCGTCTTCTTCTTATTCTTTCCCCAACAACAAAGGTAAGAGAACATACACACAACAATAGAAGCCCACAAAAAAAAACAAAAATAATTATCATTATTATTGCCAAAAGACCAGATATTTCTTAAAACATACGATTTTTCATCAAATTTTCGTCAATTTATAAATAATTAAAAAACAAAAAAAAAATTAAGTACGGAATGCAATTTGTACGGAAAATGCGCGTGTTTGTCTACCATACAATACTGTCTCTATTAAAAACAAATTAATAATCAAACAAACAAATAATAATAATAATAATTAAGACAAAAATCAATTAAAAAAATAATAATTATAAGCCGGAAACACATAGCGAGCGAAAAGATGATTATTTAGATTTAAAAGAGATAGAGAAAGAGAGAGAATTAAGAGAGAATGTACAAATTTCTAAATACTACAAAGACTGATATTTTAATTTTATTTTGTTGTTATCATTATTATTAAAGAAATACTAAAAAAAAATATATATTTAACACGATTTGTCGGGATGTGAAAATGTTAATTAATTAATTAATTAATTAATCAATCAATCAATTAATTAGAGGGGAATGAAGAGGCTGCCAAATTAATTTTTTTGTGCACAATTCCAGAGATTTCCTACACAACGATTCAATTGAAGAAACAAACCGGAATTTGGATTGTTGTAATAATCCCGACAAACGTTTTTAATAATTTTAATAATAATAATAATAGTATAGTAATAATTTGTTGTTGTTGTTGTTGTTTTTTAATCAATAAAAATCGAAAAGTCTGAAAAGGGCTAATAATATCAAATTAATAATAATTTTTTTTTTTTTGATAGCCCATTTACACACTACACAGCACTGCATTAAGTTCGATTATTTTGTTGTTGTTGTTGTTGTTGATGTTATTATTTTTTAATGGGAAAAAATTTAGTGAAAAATAATAATGATAATAATTATAATAATAATATGAAAGAAACTTTTACGATCCATCTTGATCTTCAACATCTTGAAGTTGTTCTTTGGGCTCTGCTTCACCTTCAATCAAAAAAATAATAACAATTAAACAAACAAAACCCAATAATAATAATAAAAAAACTAACCATCTCCTTGCATATCACTAGTCCATAATGTTAAATTATCACGTAATAATTGCATAATTAATGTACTGTCTTTATAACTTTCTTCTGATAATGTATCCAATTCAGCAATAGCATCATCAAATGCTGCTTTAGCTAAACGACATGCCCTATCTGGACTATTTAATATTTCATAATAAAATACAGAAAAATTTAATGCCAATCCTAAACGTATTGGATGTGTTGGTGGTAATTCATTCATTGCAATATCACCAGCTGATTTATATGCAACTAATGAATGTTCAGCTGCATCTTTACGATCATTGCCTGTTGCAAATTCAGCCAAATATCGATGATAATCACCCTAATCATAATAAATACACCAAAAATCAATACAAAAATTAATAATCAATAATTAATAATGATAATACCTTCATTTTATAATAGAAAACTTTCGATTCACCAGTAGATGCGGCCGGTATTAAATGTTGATCCAATACTGATAATATATCTGAACATATATCACGTAATTCCTTTTCAACTTGTCCACGATATTGTCGTATCATTTCTAATTTATCATCACTACCTTTACTTTCTTCTTTTTGTTCAATTGATGATATTATACGCCATGATGCACGACGTGCACCAATTACATTCTTATATGCAACCGATAATAAATTACGTTCTTCAACTGTTAATTCCAAATCACATTTTGCCACATTCTTCATAGCTTCAACCATTTCTTAAGGAAATCCAGAAAAACAAAAGGAAACATCAAACAAAATCGATTACAAATTTGCAAAATAATCCCGCGAATTTCCAACATCCCCTGTATGAAAACATATACAGCAGATGCACAAATGTATCGATTAGAAGGGTAGCAGCAAACCACCACCACCACCACCATCATTCTAATAACTAGATAGAACGACTGGCGCCATTACTTTCTACATACCAATCATTACTTTCGAATAAATCAAATACGTACAGATAACAAATTTCTAATTAATTAATTAGGTAATATTTAAACAAATGAATCACCAATTATAACATCACATTCCATCTCTATCTATCGCATCAATTTAAAGACAGAGAATAGAAGTTTTAATAATCACGTCACCATTTACCGGTTAATGAACCATCAGCAATTGTTTCAAATCGAATGCGTCCATATTAAAAATTATCCACTACCACCACCACCCCCACCACTAATACTCCTACATCTTACAGTTGATTAATTAATTGAATAATTTAACAAAAAAAAACCGTTAAGACAATGAATTGGTTAATTAATCACAATTGTTCGTTTTTTTTTGTTGAAATTTACGGATTGTTTAGAAAAAATAACCGGAAATGCACGAAAACCGTAGACGGCGTTGGAATTTCGTAATAAAACAAAAGACAATCCAACTGTCATTTTTTTATTTAAATCTTTTCCCCATTCTTTCCTCTCCCAATCCACCATTACTTCGAATCGTGACCATTTTTGGTATGAAATGAACGAAGAATTCGGGGGAGATAGATAATGGATGATTTTACTTGAATTATAACGAATTTATAACAACAAAAAAAAACCGGGGTGAATGCTGAGGGAGATCGATAACGAGCCAGTTTCGGCGATTAATCATAAATTGTGTCAATTTCGGGGGGGTTTCTTTTTCTATATGTATTTTTGATTAGAAATTTTCGGACTTACCATCATAACGTTCAGCTTGTTCAGCCAATTTGGCTTTGTATACATTATCTTCACGTTCGAACATGTTCCGTTTTTTTTTTTGTTGTCTGTGTGTGTGTTAGAATTTCTATTGAACCACTTCTATTCTATCAAACGCCGAATTTGTTAAATTATTTACGATTTTGTTAATTGTTGGTTGGTGTATTCGGGGGAAAAAGCGAAAAAACGATAAGAACTGGATTATTATTGTTATTTTTTTTGCACCAATTGATGAAAATTCACGGTCGTTGTGTGTGGATATCGCGTATATTAAACTAACCAATATGGCCGCACCCGGTTGCCACCAATCACAGCTAACTTCACAGCATATACGATCGTCGTACCAAAATTGAAAAAATTAATAAAAAAAAACAACAACCAGATGGCATCGGTTCGGTTTTTTTTTGTTATTTATTGTTATGCAACCAAATATACACAAAACGTTTTTTTTTGTTCTCACCTATAAAGCAAATTGTTTTCAATCATTGGAAATATTACAAAAATTTGCATTAAAATTACAAAGAAAAACAGAGGAACCAATTTGTATTTTATACATACATACAAACACACACGCATACACACAAATTTATCACATAAAAATCGGAAAATTCTCAAAGAAACTCATCAAATTTTTTCTACAATTTTTTTGCTTTCTATTTACAAAAAAAAAACAAAAACAACACGACTTTCCATACGAAATTTCGATAATAATTAATAAATTTATATACAAGAAAAACATTGCAGCACAATTATTGATTAAAACTTAAAAACCCAATACCATTAAAATTGAGAAACAAACAGAACTATAGATGATGGGGACGGGGGGATTCGCGAAGAGATTGTGGGGGGGCAAACAACAAATATTTCATATATTCTCCTATTATAATAATTAATAGATTAAATAGATTATAGCAATAATAATAATGATGATGATGGTGTTAAAAATGGAAAATTTAGCATGTTAAAAGATATCCGGACATGCTGACCAATCTTGTTTCTCTTTACATTGCCAATACGTATTTTTATAAACATGTACAATTGTATCAGAATCCTCATCTTTTGTTTGTTCAAACCACACAGGTTTATAATGTACATATGGACGTCCATTTGATGCAGCTTGTTCAGCTTCATTTTCACGTTGTCTACGTGCATCGCGTTGTTTCTCTTCTAAACGTATTTTCTCATCATTCGCCTGATCCCAATTACCATTCTCCATTAAACGTTGATCAGGACGTAAACGTGAATCAGTTGGTGCAATACCATCTTCATATTCATTTAATTGTGATGCCAATACTGTGAAATTATAATAACGTTCAGCATCATCTGGTGGCATTTGACGTTTCCATGCCAATATTGCCGGACCAGTTTCATAAATTGTATTATTATTATTATTATTACTATTGTAATTATTATTAATATTTATAACAGGTGCAATTTCAACTTTATCATCCCACGTACCATTTATTACCCATTTAACAATACTATTCTCATCCATAACAACACCTTTAACACGCCGTTGGGAATCACGTGAAAAATATGAATATGGTATAAATTTCAAATGGCATTTCAATCCTTTTGCTGCACCTTTACCAATAATTTCCATATCACCATGTTGATCCACCCATAATTTACCAACAATAATATTATGTACAGTTGTTGTTACTTTACGCCATGAATATTTATTGCCATTATTTATAAATTCCACTTGTGCTGTACCTAATGGTATCACTTGTAAATATTTACCACGAAATTTCGATGTCATTGTAAATTCTTGCCAACATCTCCATAATTGACCTTCACAATATTGTGCTACCATTGGTGGATGATGTGATACTTGTTCACTAATTGAACGCCATCCCAAATCATCTGTACGATCACATTCATATGTTTCACCTAATAATGGATTAAATGGTTTCCCTGTACGACAACTTGTTGTTGAATATGATGATACAGTGAATGCAGCAACATATGCCAATTGTTGACATGGATCACTACATCTACAAATAATAAATCATTAACAAACAATTAATTAATTAATTCGGATTACTTTGCAGCAACATCTAAAATGTCAGCATATTCATAATCTTCAGTTAAACGTTGTAACATTGATAATGGCTCACTGAAATTCACAGGCATTGGTATTTTTGATAAATCTTTACCAATACAATTCTTCATGATACTCCATAAATTTAATGGATAATTCGGTTTATCCGGCACACGTGTACGCCTTTGTCGTTTATTATTTGTTGTTGCCACTGTTGTTGATGATGTTGTTGTTGTTGTTGCTATTGCTTGTGTTGTTGCTGATGATTTACCAGTAACCACAACCACCTACAATCAAATAATTACAAGTTATTTTATACTGTTATACAGGTGTTCGTGTTTGTGTGCGTTTGCTTGCGTGTGTTTGTTTGTGTATATTGTTCGTATAAACTCACCTGTTTCGTTTCAGTTGCCTCTTCTGGTTCACTTGAACTATCCGAACTATTACGTCTACGTATTTTATTACTACCAGTTGGTATATTCAATGTAAAATGATTACCACCATCAGTTGTTGTTAAATTACTATTATGACTACCACTACTACCACCACCACTACCACCACAACTTTCAGCTATTGCATCATAAAATTCATTCTCATCTTCATCATCACCATCACTAGTTGCACCACTAACACCTTGGGGGAAAAAAAAACAAAAGAAAAAATTAAAGTCAGGTTATGTTACATAGAAATGTCAAACAAAATTAATTAATTTCACACAGAAATAATTACAAGAATTTCACAAATTTACCATTTTCCCTTAACATTATTCGATTCATTGTTTTTGTTAATTTATTAGAAAGAAACTTTTTCATTAATTAATTCGATTTAAATTTAATAAACAACCAACAACTATCACAGTTACCACAGATTTGACAGACGACAGAAGAAAAACAAATGACGATCACGCATAGTTAACATGATCTTAATATTGCCAATTAACAAATTTATGTTAATAAAAATAATAAACAAAAAAAAAACAAAACAATAGAAATCTCGATAGATTTTCTAATAATGTTTAATTAATAAATGTCAAGGTTGCAAGTGTAATAATGTCAATTTCGAATTAAATTTGAAATTTAATTAAAATGATAGAACATAACCTCAATGTTATCAATTGTTTGTTTTGTTTTGTTTTTTTTTTACCTGCTGGTCGATTTGTATGTGCATTTGCTGCTTGTTCCAATTTCGAATGTTGTTGGGCTAATGTTTCAACCATTTCTTGTAAACGTTGCCGTTGTTCACGTTCATGTTGTAATAAACGTATCCATTTATGTCCATGTGTTTGTGATGTTTTCAAATATTCAGCACATGTCTATAAATAGAAAAATAGAAAAAAATCCAATTAATTAACGTAAATTCCAATAAAAACCACCATTCATCATACATTAATCATTGCATTAGTTGATATACGAAATAATGTTGCACGTTCACCAATTTCTTTTAATTTATTTTGTATTAAATCCGGATCTGTATTTGTTTCAATATCATTTAATGGTTTCACTAATGCCTTCCAATGTTTATTAATTAAATCACTACATGTTTGTAAATCATTCAATTGCGCTTCTAATTTACGTACACAACTTGACCATTCTTCTGGACTACCAGAACCATCTTCTGTTTCTTCTTCATCTTCTTCTGATTCCATATTACGTCTAAAACAAAAGCAACACATCTAACAAATTAATTAATTAATTAATTAATTAAATGATGGTTACATTGCTTTAGCTTTTGCCAATTCCAATGCTGTCACCCATGATTGTCGTTCAACTTCTGATGCTGCCCTTATATGAAACGTTTGTGTACCACCATTCGATATCACAAATGTACATGCATCAACTGTATAAATTAATGCACCATGTAATGAGATACTGCCACGACATGTATGTGCCATTTCAGCTTGATTCCTAAAAAATTAATTAATTACAAATTAAAACAATAAACAAAAATGAATGTGTGTAGCATGATGTTGTAATAGAAATGTTGTGCAGGGCCTTCTCCAAATCAACACCATAATTAACTGATAATTAAGACAACAAAAAAATTGGGCATTTACTTACCCTTGTTTGAATCTTCTACGTCTTCGTATTGATAATGTAGGAACTCCACCATTATTCTCGGCCCTGCACAACACACACAGTTTTTTTTTTGTTTGGTTTTTTTCTGACAAATTCTCTCAATTTTTTTTTTAATACTAAATAAGTAAACATAAACAAAACAATCAACAGAATTATAGAAAATCGATTCTAATTTTGAACAATACAAAAGAAAAAACACTACCCAAATCTAATAGGCTATGGAAATTAAAACGTAATCAATTGACGAAAATACAAAACAAAAATTTCTAATTACACGAATTAATTAATTAATTAATTGAATTTACCTGTAATACGATAAATGTCCATTTTGTAAAACAAACCAACGTCTTTGATATCCTTTCAAATAATTCGTCCATTTAAACAGCCAACCTTTCATAACAGGTTCGTTTTGTTGTAAATTCGTTTTCGTCACACTCGTATTGTCATTCATTATTTTTTTCTTAAATTCTATTCAATCAATCAATTAATTAATTAATTACTGGCTAATTCGAATTAATTAATTAATTGTATTGGAAATTGTATATTTGTGGGGAAAAAAAATGTCGATGACAACAATTAACAGGACACGTCGTCCATCTTGGACTGTGCCGTCATACCTGTTGTCATCTGTCAAAAAAATCGTCTTACTTGGTGGTTTTCTATCGTTACAGTTGGTATGCAAACAATTGCGGCAAATTCAAATTTAATCCTAAATTTGTTACTATTATCGATTATAATTGCGTTATTTTGAATAATATTGGGATAATTAATTACAAATCACAGGTTTTATCGATAATAATTACGAATAAACGTGGAAATTTTGAATATTAATACACGTATAGCAATTTTGGTATCTTATAGTTGGTATTTGGTTTTTCGCATACACACCAACAACGCAGATAGATATATCTAAATTCAATGAGCTAGAAAGAAATACCTATTGTAGTAAATTTTTAGTGATTGTCAACTTGTTACAGTTGGTATTCAATGATTGCGCTAAATTCGAATTAAATTCTTTATTTTTCCATTTGTATTAACAAAATATTAAATAAATTGTTGTTGTTGTTGTGCATTATTGATATTAATAAAATAACTGATTAGATCGATTGGTAATGGGAAGATAATTGTTGAATTCTTCTCAGCTGATATATTATTCAATGTTTGTAAATAGCGCAATTGTAATGCCGCTGGTGTACCATGCATAACTTCGGCGGCTTCTTTCAAGGCACGTGACGCCTTCATTTCCCCTTCAGCGGCAATCACTTTGGCACGTGCCTCACGTGATGCTTCCGCCTCAGCTGCCATAGCACGCTGTAATTGTTGTGGTAGACTAACATCTTTACTAAAAAGAGATTACCGAAAAAATTAAATTAATTTCGCGAATAATTAATTAATTGATTACATTTCAACACGTTCAACTTTAACACCCCATGGATCTGTGGCAACATCCAATGATGTTTGCATTGCATGCGATATAGCTTCACGGTCCGATAAGATTTCAGCTAGATTTCTTGTACCAAGTATATTACGTAGTGTTGTCATTGCTAGTAAACGTGTTGAATTACTTCAAAAATTAAACACAAAATTTAACATAATTCTACTAATTGTCTAAGTACTAATTCTACCTGTAATTAGTGACTTTAACAACAGCATTTAATGGATCTTGTATACGATAATAAACCACAGCATCAACAGTAACTGTGACGGAATCTTTTGTTAAAGCCTAGAAATTAATCAAATTAATGAATTCGAATAATTAATTCGTGTTAAAATTACTTCTTGTGGTGGTACATCGAATGATACAGTTCTCAGATCAACTTTACAACAACTATCAACGCATGGTAGAACGAAGAAGATGCCAGGACCACGAGCACCGCCAGTTCGTAAACGGCCCAAACGGAAAATTACAGCTCGTTCATACTCTTGTACAACCTGTAAAATGATATACTTTCAAAAAAATCCAATAATCAATCAATTAATTAGTGAATTACTTTAAAACACCAAAATAGTGAGAAGGGTAATGTTAGAATTAGAAGGATAACAGAACCAATTGTTGCACTCAATTCAATACAACCCATTGCAAAATTTGATTTCTCTACAAAATTCAATTAAACCAATCACAAATTATTGAATTAATTAATTAATTAATTAATTACCATATTCTAGGAAACATTCATAACCACCAGAATTTGTACGTCTTATTCCAACACTCATCAAAGACTGTGTGCATTATTCTATTTCTGAAAAATGTTGCTTGTGAAATACTAATTTAGCTTTTGTTACTGAATTGAAAAGGTGATTAAAACAAATATTTAGATTAAAAATGTATACACTTCTCACTTTTATCCACACAACTAATCTTTTGCTTACATTAATCCCCAATGATTGATTGATTTGCTCTTTTAACACTTAAATTCGTTGATTTACCAATAATTGCCTCATTTCCCAGTAGAAACATCAAAAAATAATATTTAGAGACTCTCTGAATTTCTTGTAAAAATAATAATAATTGAGGTCGTCGGCTGTTGTTTTATTTCTCATCTGTGTAAAAGTCTATTTTGAGAATTAACGAAAATAAACCACATTTTGATTGTTTTTCATTGTTTTTTTCCGGGTAAATATTTACATTAATTAAATCCATTTATATTTAAACGATTTATAAACTATTTTTGAACACTCAAATAATGGTGGCTTTTGATTGATTATAGTGATTTTGTTATGATACAGTTGGTTCTTTTGTTTTTTTTTACTAGTTATTCACAACTGAGAGATAGAAATAGCTAAATATTCATTAATTAGACAGTGATAATCATATCGACTAGCATTTGTTTTTATTTATGCACTCACGGTAACCTTATGGAATTAAAACTGGAAATTTTAATCAAATTATCCGGTATTAGACAATGTGAAAAGATCGAAAATATTGGAATTTGATCGAAAATTCGTTAAAATCGTTGGTAAACGATAATTAACCAAATTTTAACCATCAGAATAACACCAATTTCATGTCGTACAGTTGGTACTCGTTAATTTGTTGCAATTAAATAAAAGAGACAAAGATACACGTATTTCATGAGTGGAACAACGATAAGCGAATAACAATCATTTGTTTTTTATTTATTGCGTTAATTATTAATTATAACCTTACAAAATTACCACGAAAATTATAATTGAATTAATTGAAAAACGTTAATTAATTAAGCGAATTAATTACGACCATTAACATATTAATTAATATCCTTCTTTGTAGGTTGTTTTCTATAAATATAAATATATGCGAATTGGTAAAAAAAGTCCTTGAATGGAAATCCCAAATTAAAACAATAAGAAAAGAGAAAAACCGGATTATTACTAATTTAACACAGTCTCTCTTCGTCTATCTAACTGCGTTTATTTTTAATTCACAAAGTTAATTGTGTACGGCAGATATTTATAAAAAGATTCGTTCTAATTATTGAATGAAACAAACATAATGTTGGTGTTTATGGTATTTGTGTGTATTTTTACAATAATTCAATGTTTAACAATACCAAACAATCCATGTCCGAATATATTCACATATAAATTCGATAATAATTTGAATTATGGTGAGATACAATTACCATATGATGGACAAAAACAATTAAATTTGAATGTGAACATTTCGTTAATTGGTCTTTATGAAAACATTGTAAATTCTAAATCGATAATTAATTAATTAATTAATTAATCACGATGATTAATCATTTGTTTTTTAGGGGATTAAATTGGCGTTACTAACAAATTTAGAAGATATCCAAACGAATACATTGCTGAAATATCGTATCGATTTTCCTGTAAAAGAGATTTTACCAAAAATCACCGAAATACAATTTAATGGACGTTTATATTGTTCTGGACCATCAGAACTCAGTAATTATATCTTAATTAATTACAGTTAACTATAATTAATTCAATTGTAGTTAGTCCACAGGGTGTTACGAATTTATGGTCAAATCTACAACATTTCATCTATACACCGAATGCAGTACCAGTGATAACAACTGTAAAACCGGAAAATTTCGAAATTTTCAACACAATACAACGTCCAACAACAACAACAACAACAACAGAATTTCCACAGCGCTTTTCGAATACAAATGATAATTGTGGTATAGCAAATGATATACAAACATTGATTATCAATGGTGAAAGAACTGTTGATAATGAATTCCCATGGTTGGTTGGCTTATTTAAACGTAAAGGTGTATCATACGAATTCCAATGTACCGCAAATCTAATTACAGATCGTCACGTAATCACCGGTAATTCCCCCATCATTTGTTGTTTGTTTTTTTCCTATCTAATTTCGATGAAATTCCAGCTGCCCATTGTGTACAATTCTATAATGCACCATTAATTGATAAAGATGATATGTTATTTGTATTGGGTCGTTCGAATTTAACCCATTGGGCATCATCATCAACAACGACAATTCTACGCACAGCAAAAACAATCAATGTCCATCCGAATTATCGTCAATATACAGCACATTGTGATTTAGTTATAATCGAATTGAATCAACCAATCACATTCAAAAAGGAAATCCATCCAATTTGTTTATGGTATGGCAACAATAATAATAATAATAATAATAATGATGGTATAGTAGCTGGTTGGGGTAAAGATGAAAATGGACAAGAAACAATACCACAACCACATAAAGTATTAATGCCAATTGTAACACAAGAAGAATGTCTACGTTCAAATCATGCATACACTAATTTAACATCTGAATTAACGTTTTGTGCTGGTAAACGTAACAATCAAGGACCATGTACAGGTGACAGTGGTGCTGGTTTCATTATTAAATATCAAAATAAATGGTATTTAAAAGGTTTAGTATCGATTGCTCTAAAACAAGCAAATTCATTTAATTGTAATTTAAATGAATTCGTTGTATTTGTTGATATTTTCAAATTAACCAATTGGATACAGAAAATTATTAAAGATGATCAAATTTAACAAAACAAAAATGTTTCTTCTACGTATACGGCCCGCTTTATCATCCCAAATTGAGTTTTATAGGTGGCGCTGCTAGTAGTGATTGTATCAACACTCCTTCTTCAACTCACAATTTTCGATATATTCTCGCTCTTTTTCTAGTATCGCACTAGTTGATATAGTGCGTACAGTAATTTTAGCAACTGACTATCATCATGAAAATCATTAATTAAATCGAGATTTACAACGATTTCGATTCTATTTAATCCATACACAAATGATTTGGTATTACGATAATAATTAATCGTTGATGAATATGTTCATTTTAATTGGTTTTTGTCAATATTGTAAATTTGTGTGCGTACTGTATGTGATGAACGTATACATGGGGGCGCTACTATCGTAACGAATGAAAGAAACAAAACAACAACAACAATTAACAACAAAGATGGCGCAATGGGGTAGTACAACAACATCTGAATCGGGTATTTTACGTAAAAATAAACCAAAAGATAATCACAATGATTTATTTGTATTTGGTTATGCTTGTAAATTGTTCCGTGATGATGAGAAAGCTTTATATATCGATCAAGGTAAACATTTAATACCATGGATGGGTGATGATAACCTCAAAATTGATAGGTGAGTTTATGGCCACAATTAATTAGTCCCATAATTAATTGATTAATTTAATTATAGATATGATTGTCGTGGTGCATTATCTGATATCAAATTATATGAAGCTAGCCGTGAAGGTTATGATACAATGAGATGGTTAGGTTTAAATGAAACTGAAAGGAAAATCGAACAATTATGTGATAAAGAACGTTATTATGCATTAGAAATTAATGAAGAAGAAGTGAAAATGTACAAAGGTAACGTTTTTGTTATAAGAAAAACCATCATTATTCGATTTAATTTGATAATAATTGCAGAAGAAGAAGAGAAACGATCGAAAGCAAATCAATATCAATACAGTTATGATGTACCAGAGAAACCATCAGAAATTGGACCTGCAATACGTGAAAATGATGATGATAATGATGAAGTATTTGTATTACCATCAAATCTTGATATTCCAGTCGATATAGAAATTGTAATTTGCCACCCAATCAACAACAACAAAACTATTGATTAATCATAATAATAATAATGTTATAGCCAAAAACAATCAAAGAGAATGCACGTATAGAGAAAACAGCATCATTTGTACATAAACAAGGATTACAAATGGAAATTTTAATAAAAGCAAAACAAGCTGATAATCCACAATTTGGTTTTTTAAATCATGGCCATCATTTATATAAATACTATCGATATATATTATCAGCAATCAAAAATGGCTTATATCATGTTAATACAATAAAAACAACAACAAATGGTAATGATTTTATCGAAATTTTACAATAAAAATCACTTTTTTTTTCCAATGATTCAGATACGAAAACTGATGATGATGATAATAATCCAAATAATGATGATGATGATGATGATTATTTACATCCAAGTTTACTATCAACAACAACAGCAACAACAACATTAAATGTGGTAGGTTTCTATTACAACAATTTCCATTAAAACAAATGCAATTTTTTTATTATTTTTTTATTAGAAAATGTTTAATTAAAAGTGTTGAACAACTAATGACGTTTTTTTCTGTTTTTGCAGGTGCTAAGGTGATTGTTGTTGTGACCATTAAAATAGATAATAATAATAATAAAAAAAAAAGTTTAGAAGCTGGTTACAATTTTTATTTTGTTTTGTTTTTCAATAACTGAGGGACGAATTTGTTTTATTTATTATTTGAGGGGGTGTTTTTGTTTTTCGTCTTTTTTTCTCTTCTGTTGATGCGATATCAAATTTGACGAAATTTCTAATATTTCTAATTGTGTTGTTTTTCCTTAACAGGATGTTGATGTACAGACAAGTTCAATACCAACATTACCATATAAACCGTCAGCTAATTGTTCGTATTCACAATTGGTGAATCGTATACAAGGAAGCTTAAATGAACAACAACAACAATTGATTGATAATAAAACAATGCAGCAAACAAGAGCAACACCAACAGCAGCAGCACTACCAACAAATCAAGAAGCTTATTCGCAATTAACTTATGAACAACAACAATATTATCAATATTATTATGTTGCACAATATTATGAATATTATAAACAATTGGCGCAATATCAACAAAATGGTGGACAACAAATACAACCACCTGAACTACATTTAGATCAATCAATAATGAATTATATACAACAAATGGCTTATACGCAATATTTACAACAATCATCGACAACAACAACAACAACAACAAATCCGTATGCTCAAATTGTGACGAATTTAAATAATTTAACGAATTTCCAACAACAACCTGAACCGCCAACAACACCGACAATAGAGAAACAACAAGAAGACGAGATAAGAACTGTAACGAAATCATCACCAAAACATGATGATGATGATGATGATGAAACAGAATTGAAAAAACCTTTGTTATCATTAGCCCAATACGGTTCAGATTCTGATGATGATGATGATGATGTAAATTATAAAATGCCATCAGGTGAAATACAGATTGTTATTGATAAAATGGCAAGTTATGTTGCCAAAAATGGTGAGCAATTCGAAGAGATTGTTAAAGCTAAAGGTGATCCGCGCTTTGAATTTTTAAATAATAATCATGAGTTCCATCAATATTATCGTAATAAAATCAAACAATCATTGAATAATAATCATAATCATGATAATGATGATTGTGTTGAGAAAGGGAAGTGAAAATTGTACCAATTCCACCACAAAAACCAACAAAAGAGAAGAAAATCATAGGTAAATGTGTTTTGTGCATTAATTGAATTAATTAATTAGTAATTGTTGACATTTTCAGCCCCTGTTTGTTTTTCTATCAAAAAACCCAAAGATGATTCGCCAAAAGAGATCAAAAGTGCCCTACCAATTGAAGAAAGCGATGATGATGATGACGACGACGATGATGATCATGATGATAATGATGCAGATGATGATGATGAAACTACAATAGAAAATCAATTAGTTGTTGAACAAAAAGATGATCAACCAATCGCACCAATTGCAATAAACGAAAATAATAATAATGATGATGGTATTTTTGATACTGATGATCCAATATTAGAAATGATCGATCTAACTGATGATATTGATGATAATAAACGTGATATAAAACGTGCTGAAGATAAAATTAAAGATAAATTAGCATTGGCGGCACGTGAGAAATTAGTATTAGTTAATCGTGATAATCGTGCATTACAATTAGAACGTAAACGTAAAGCTGCTGTATTTCTTGCATTAAAATCAGCAGAAACACAAATTGTTCATAATGATGATGATGATGATGATCAAATCAAGATTACAACAACAACAACAACAACAACAAGTGGTGATGGTAGTCGTGTTTCGGATTTATCAGAGAATCGAGAAGATGATGTGTTAAAGAAACGTTCAAGGAGTCGGTCTATCAATAATGATGAAGATGGGGATGGAGATGGTGATGATAAAAGGAGGTCTTCTAAAAAGAAAAAATCACATAAGAGGTACTGTTGTTGTTTGTCAAAGTTTCATCTAAAAAGCGGTTTTTCCACTAAACGAATTCGAATTTTCAAATCAAGCTCAGTGTGTATCCTGATTTCCTTGAAAAGTTTCTCCATTTGTTCCATTCTTTTGGTCTTCTGTGGCTATTTTTTATTGGAAGCGGTTCCATCAAATTTTCGTTTGGTGGAAAAGCACTGACGACCAAATCGAAACGCTTGACCGCCTTAATTAAATTGTTGTTTTTTTCTTTTTATATAGGAAACATTCAAAAAGTAATCATGATTTGAAAAGTAGAAAGAAATCGAAAAAGAAACGACGACGGTCAAATTCGAAAAGTTCAACAAATTCCCGATCATCATGATAATGTTGTTGTTGTTGTTGTTTATTTATTTATTTATTATAATTTTTCTAATTGTAGTACAAATATAAAATTATATAAATAATTCATGAAGCATTTGTTGTCTTTGTCACACCTGTTATTGTTGATGATAACTTCACGTTGGTAATATACGAACTTGAAATTAGTGAGACAAGGATGAAGAAGAAAAAAATTATCAATTGTTTTTTGTTAAATGGGGAAAAAAGTATTGGTGGGCAACAGTCCACTGGTGGGATTCACATGGTGGGTGGACGGGAGACGACACGACGTTTATCTTTTTAACAGTCGACTTTAATTAGTAAATATAGTAAATATAGGAAATGCAGTCATAGAGGATACATATATGACTTTTATGTGTGAAATCTAAAAAAGCCCACCCATCCAAGTATCAACCGGTGTCCACGCTGCTTGACTTCGGTGATCAAGACGAGTACCGGTATTTCCAGCGTGGATAACCGTTACGACAATAAAATTCTCCGATTTTCTTCTACATACACTACACATCATTTATCAACAATGATGAAACATTTGTTTTGCAAATAAAACCATTTTCAATTGTATAGAATCAACATTTCGTATCATAAACAATCAAAAAAAAAAACGATGGATGGCAGACAAAAAAGTTTAAGAGGAAAAAAACAACAAAAAGACACATTCATGCAATATATGGATATGGTCGCTTATTTCTATAGTTTTTATATTAATCAACAATAAAAAATCAGAAGGGATTAGAAGAAAAAGAAATGAGCAAACAAACAATACAACCGTGCTAAAATTTGATCACTCATCCAACTACTAACTGTGCCCGAAGTAGCTTGACTTCGGTGTTCGTATGACAACCAAAATAACTAAAACACTGACTTTAAAATGAAAAGTCCCTAAAATAAACAGTGGCGTTTCATATAGAAGTGATGACATTGAAAAAAATATATAAATAACTGAGAATAGATGGAAATTTGTACAAGATATCAATTCAATTCGTTTTTACAAAACAATAATTTCAACTTGCATGACGTTACCAATCAACCAACACAGGCAACTATCCATACAATTTGTCATCTCGACAATAATGTGCTCAATAATATTGCGTAATTCTGCTATAACAAAGCAAATTTGTGTGTGTGTGTGTGTGTCTTGATCCACAACAAATGCCCATTCGAAGTGGAAATCAATAATTAAGAATTATTAAAATCGAGTTAGATACGCCACTGGATTGTGATACTCTTCCCCACTCTGATGACAGTCGATTAACGCGCCATCTATTAGTAGTATAACAAAACAAAGTTTATTTGTTTATAACAAATTAATTGAATTACAATAATTAATAACCACCACCACCAATAAGAACAACAAATAATCAACACAATAACAACGATGAAACTATCAAATAACGACTCAATTCCACAAAAATTCAACAATAAAAAAATTGAGGTTATGTTGCTGTTGATATTGATAAATTCAATTCAAACAATAATAATGGATGGAAATAAACAACAATTACCGAATTTCGTGATAATCTTAACAGACGATCAAGATTTATTATTAAATAGTTTATTGGCAATGCGTAAAACACGCGAAATTATTGGTAATCATGGATGTACATTTACAAATGCTGTAATTTCGATTGATTCAATTAATAATAATTGAGCTCGAATACGAAATAATAATTGTTTTGTAGTTTGTTAATTCACCAATATGTTGTCCAAGTCGCAGTACAATATTGACCGGTCATTATCCACACAATTTGATGGTGTGGAACAATTCGTTGGATGGTAATTGTTCGAGTGTGGAATGGCAGACGAATTTCGAAACGCAAACGATCGGTGCCTTATTGAAATTGGAATGGAATTATACGACTTTTTACGCTGGCAAATATCTAAATCAAGTAATGTTCAATCTAAACCAAAAAACAACATGTATTCATGTGCGTTTTTGTAGTATGGCATGAAAGGGAATGGTGGTGTTGGCCATGTACCATTCGGTTACGATTGGTGGATCGGCTTGAAAGGCAATTCACGCTATTACAATTACACATTATCGATAAATGGTACTGGGCGATTCTTCAAAGACGATTATCTAACCGACAAAATCACCGAATACTCTATGGAGTTTCTAAATCAAAACTTTATTAAATCCCAACAATTTCTGATGATTTTGGCACCACCAGCATCACATGCACCATTCACACCATCACCGCAATATCGCAATCGGTACAATAAGAAGAAAACAATCAGGAATCTGTCGTTCAATTACAGTTCGAATGATGTATTTGCTAATTATTCAAACATTGTGTCTTAATTATCGTTAATTATTTGTTTGTTTGTTTTGTCGTTGTAGAAACATTGGTTGGTTGAGATGCCGCCGCAATATCTACCTGAAAATATCACAAATTTAGATCGAATCCAACGGAATCGTTTACGGACTTTATTGTCAGTTGATGATATGATTGAAACAATTACAAACAAATTGAAACATTTGCATATCATCGATAATACGTATTTGATATTCTTGTCAGATAATGGTTATCATATTGGTAATTTGTACACGGGGTGGCAATCGAATCCAAAATGACAACGGTAATATTTGTATTGTTGTAGGACAATTCACACAACCATGGGATAAACGGCAACCATATGAAACTGATATACGTATACCATTCATGATAAGAGGACCGAAAATTATACAGAAATCCATTTGTAAATCACCAATTTCAACCATTGATTTAACACCAACAATTCTCGATTTAATTGGTGGTATTGATTCAAGCAAATTTGATGGGCAATCATTTAAAAAACATTTATTTGATGATGATGATGATGATGATGATGGTAATAAACGTTTGATTTTCATTGAATATTATGGTGAAAGTAATCGAAAAACAGTGGATAGAAGATGTAATTTCACCAAAGAAGATATGAACGAAATCTCGGTAAGTATCGGAGGCGGGCAAGCGGAATGATTCGAGTTCGAATCCTGACGGGCGATTTGCAACTTTTTCCATCCACACTATTCGATTAGCATATAGGGATCGATTGCACCATCTTAACCATTCGTCTATTGGTGTCCCAGAAAAGCTATCTTAGAGCCAGTAGAGCACCATTCCCATCCATTGATTTGCTGCCCTTCTGTGAGATTTGGCAAAGCCATAGAATGGCTCCGGAACTGTGGGTAGAGCCATAGCAGAGCTGCCTGTCAAATAGTCTATCTGTAGAACCTAGCACCCATTTCTATTGCAAGAGTTTCGATGGGCATTATGGTGGGCGACTTTTCTAAAGCTAAGGATTTTCCTGTAATTGGGTCCATAGATTCCATGGATCCATCCGTTTAACAGATGGAAGATTTTCGATCTAGTCTTATCGTTCCATGCTCTCATCTTTAGGCGGTTTTCCATAATCACATCAAAATTTGCTCGGCATGATGGTTTCACCAGAAATTCTGTGCATATTTATTATAGAAGGTCTTTAGGTGTCCTTGCCAGTTTCCTGGTTTGAAGTTTACAGTCTGAGGCAGCGATGAGTGCTCCTTCCAAACCTGTATACGGTGCGGAAGTAGGTCCAGTAGTGTCTTCATAGCGGATGTAGAGGTGGTTCCCATGGCCTCAGGAGTCCTCCTTCCGAACCTGTATACGGTGC
The DNA here is from genome assembly GCA_028455855.1 of Meloe dianella. NCBI lineage: Eukaryota > Metazoa > Arthropoda > Insecta > Coleoptera > Meloidae > Meloe > Meloe dianella. Next base: position 836,135 of record JAPTHL010000043.1, on the reverse strand, counting down.
GGAAGTAGGTTCAATAGTGTCTCCTTAGCAGCTGTAGAGGTGGTCCTCATAGCCTCTGGAGTCCTCCTTCTGATCTTGTATACGGTGCGGAAGCAGGTCCAATAGTGTCTCCTTAGCGGCCGTAGAGGTGGTCCTCATAGCCTCTGGAGTCCTGCTTCGGATCCTGTATACGGTGCGGAAGTAGGTCCAGTAGTGTCTCCATAGCGGCTGTAGAGCCGATTCCCATGGCCTCAGGAGTCCTCCTTCCGAACCTGTATACGGTGCGGAAGTAGGTCCAATAGTGTCTCCATAGTGGCTGTAGAGGTGGCTCCCATAGCCACTGGAGTCCTCCTTCTGAACCTGTGAATGGAGCGGAAGTAGGTCCAAGAGTGTCTCATTAGCGGCTGTAGAGGTGGTTCTTATGGCCCCTGTTACAGCCAGACACGCTAATCAATTTCTGCAGCCATACCATATGTTGTTGTTTTTGTTTTGGTTGTAGACCTCAAGTCTTCCCAAATAGTTTCCGTCCACAATGCACCCGTTGCTTTGGAGAAAATCTTATCGCTGTGTGGAATGCCAGTTTGCTATCCAGGAGTATACTCCCAGATATTTTGCCTCGTAGCATTTAGTTACTTGGACTGACATTAAGCTCCTCCCTAGCACCATACCATTCTCTTTAATAGAGTTTAAAGTACATTGATCTAAATTATTAACAAAAGATTTTAATAATTGCTTCTAGGAATGCAGTCTAGATAATTGGTGTAAATGTCAAGATTCGAAAAATAATACGTTTCGATGTATTATCGATTTTCAAATGAATACGAAAATCGTTAAATTTTGCCAATTCATTGATGGTTTCTATGAAATTTACAATTTAATCGATGATCCATATGAATTGGTGAATATTTATACGGAATTTGATAAGGATTTGATTGGAATGTATCGGGATCTTTTGAAGAAATTTGCCAATTGCAAAGGGACAAGTTGTTCAATTAATTATTGAAAAAGAGACAGTGACCCCTTGAGAGAAACAAAAAAAAACACACACACACACACACACAACGATCTCCAGACTATCCATCAACAAATGTAACGATAATAGAAATATGAATTATTTTTGGACAATCACATGTGATCGAAAACAATGAGAATTTCGTTTTGGTTTTTGATGAAATCTTTGTGTATGGAACATTTTCATCCAAACAAAGGAAACAACTTCGTATTTGGCATAGTTCCAATCTGGATGTTGACCAATCTCTCTCTCTCTCTCGCTTTTTCTCACATGATCAATGCAAAATCAAACGTAATTTATCTCAAAATTTTTCGCTACGTATTTCTATAAAATCAAAATTCAGATGATGCCATAATTCGTATGAATAGAAACAACAAACAAATAAACAGCAAAACGCATTTAGTTTTGTGTGCCAGACCATAGAGCAACTACACAACACTACACAATAAAATTTTTGGAGTGGAAGGCTAAAAAAACTGGCATATAAATAGCAAAACACATCAACACAACGATTCAGATTTAGTTGTTGAACAGTGCACGACGACATTCATCTCTCTTTTGTGCTATTGTTGTTGTTGTTGTTGTTGTTTAAACAACGGGAAAAAGTATGTATCTTTTGGCTAAATTCTGGAGAATTTCTGCTTTTTGTTGTGGCAATCAGCTGATTCGACGAATCGCTTCTGAAAATAGTTTTTGTGTGTGTGTTTGATTCGAAATTAGATTTTTAGTCAAGGTTGAGGCAATATTCGTTTTTGTTATTGTTTTTGTTTTGTTTTGTGTTAGATTTGATAAGAAAGATGCCAAATGAATGTATAACGAATCCATTACAAAGGGAATTGGCTGATTCAATCATACGTATGGCACCATTAGATGATATACGTATTCTATTGGCATGCGGTGCTAAAGTTAATGAGCCAGTCACACAAGGCTTACGTCCATTACATTATGCTGTATGGCAACGTTATAAAGAAGCTGTACAATTACTGTTGACAAGAGGTGGTGATGTGAATGCTGTCGATGAATGTGGTTATAGTGCTTTACATTTATCAGCTGAACATGGGTAAGTGTCAACCAATTGACTGCACTCGAATAAGCCCTTCAGTCCCAGTTCATCTTGCCTATCCCGTAATCAAAATTTAAGCGATGGCAAGATGAACCGGTCCAGATAACTAACCATTTATTTATTCTCGTATCTACGTAAGTAAATGTTAAATTTTTATTTTAATCCATTGGCATCGATCCAAAAATAACAATTTCCTCTTCTATACACTACGCCATTCTGTATAGTGAATCAATAGAAATGCCGCCAACTTGATCTGCAATTATAGTTTTTTCCCTCTATAGATTCGTTCCTACTTACAATTTGTTTACTGTATGTGGTTTTATGTTAGTTATATTCCATCCAATCGATGTTAAATAATTGGTTTCTCGTGATTATTAGTCGAGTTGAATTAGCTTGACTATAAATTTTAAACTTGTTAGCACTAGTCAACAGCTACAATTAACGTAAATAAATCCAGTGAGAATTGTAGATAGGAACGATTTGATTCTGGTCAACTTGCCTGACATTTGTTCACAAATGACAGCAGTGTGGTCAAGTCAGATTTGATTGACTATAATTTTTTTTTTCGTTTATAGATATACCGATGTGGTACGTTTATTATTGAAATCTGGTGCTAAAGTGAATTTCAGTCCAATAACAAATGATGAATTCCCAAGGACAACACAATGCGATGAACCATTACGTTTATCAATACGTAATAAACATATGGAAATTGCAAAATTATTATTAGAACATGGTGCCAATGCGAATAAACGTTATTTTTTCGGTGCTGAAATCAATTTAGTTAGTGATATTGATTTTTTGGAATTATTATTAACATTCGGCGCAAATCCGGATAGTCGTGATCGTTCCGGATTAACACCATTAATGAAAGCCGTACGGCAACCGCAGGTAATGCGGAAAAAAATAATTAAATTCAACACGCAATTAATTACAACACAAAAAAAAAACACAAATTTGTAGGGAATGGAAGCTGTTTTATTATTATTGAAATATGGTGCTGATGTGAATGCATTCGCTGATCAACGACATGATTACCGTACAGTTTTACATTATGCCGTCTTATCAGGCAATATCGATATTATCAATTTGATAATCAAACAAGGTGCTAAATTGAATTACGATGAGGAATATGGAATTGATAAGCCTAGTCCATTAGATTTAGCCATTTTGAAAGGTGATCCGAACATCGTACAACTCTTAATTGAATCTGGTAAATATATTCTGACCTGACCTGACCTGACCTGACCTGTTTGTCATTGATTCATTGATTGATTGTTTTTGTTTGTAGGGGCAAATGTTAATTGTAGCTCGCCAATAATCGGGTCACCATTGCATGTGGCTTGTGCTGATAATATACCAAATCGTTATGAAATCGTACAAATGTTATTGAAAGCCGGTGCTGATCCAAATTTGAAAGTTTTCAATGATATCAGTGATCATAATTCACAATTACGTCCAGTATTAGTTGAATATTTAGCAAGTAATCATGAGTTAAATGTGACAATTGTTCATTTATTAATTAAATATGGTGCACGTGTGATAATGAAAACACAATATCGCCATCCTGATGGTTGTTTGAATTCATTACATTCAGTGATTGTTGGTAATTATCAACAGATCTTCTATTTATTATTAGATGCTTGTGAATCATTTGATCGTTGTATGATTAAACGTAATAATATTATAACACAACAACAAAAACAACAATTATTGGATTTAACTGATTGCCCATTGAGTTTGAAACGACAATTACGTATATATCTGAGACGTTTAATTAATGGCCAACAATTAATTGATACCATTCATGAGTTTCAATTGCCAAAAACATTGGAGAAATTCATATTATTTGATTATATCAGTTGAATGTTTATTGTTAATTTGTTTTTCTAATCCAATGTGTTTGATTATAATTTAGTTTTGATATATTTCTATATAATTATTCATTGTATTACATTTGTATATTTGTATCGGAAAAATAAATAAATATCAAATAAAACCGAAAAGGCAAACATACGAATGGGACATGCGATATATTTCGTATGCATCAACAACCAATCAGATCACAATAGAGAGAGATGGCAACATCGTGCTAATTAATCTGATTGGTTGGCTCGATGAAAACATGGCGGCTAATGGCGCTAATATTTGAAATTCTCAACAATTTCTAAATAATACAGTGTTTATTAATTAGCAATTACGCAATTATTAAAAAAAATATGCGGATTTGATGCGTTAATTGTAGGTAAATGTGTTAAAATTAGCGGTGTGGATTGATGGTGATTGTGGTAACAACAACCAATCAGAAGATGGTAGAGAAAGGCGGCAACGTTTGATTGGTCCTACAAAGCAGGTGTGGAAAATGGCGCCATTTCTTTGAAATATGCAGGACATTTATTTATTACAGGCTTCGAATCTAATAGAAATCAATCAATTAACAACGTTAGATTAGATAGATACGTATTAGAACAGGTTTAAACAATTATTTTTTTGTTGTTTGATTAAAATCCAATTTAAACACATTTTAATTTATGTTAATTCTCAACAGTTTTTCCATTGCATTGAATACATCAATAATTAATTGGTTTAATATTGAAGAGACAATTCTCGAACTTGTCTGCATCGAATAAAAAACAACAAAAAAAAAGCATCGAGAAAGGTCAATTTTTTTTCCGCCAAGATTTCGTGCATCTCTAATTTGTTTTTTTTTGATCAATTTATTGGATTTAAATGTCAAGCTTTTATTGCCCATTAATTATTGCTCGATTAAAATTGAACGTATGCAGTAATAAGTCATTCATTTCTGTGTGTTTGATGTGAACCAATCGAAGTGTTTGTACGGTGAAAATGTATAAATTCCAATTATTTAATGGTAGAACTCTAATTAACAACATTATACGGAAACGGTGAGTTTAATCGATTCATTAAACAATCACCAACTAATTAATTAATTGTTAGATGGATCCAATTGAATGGCTGTAGAAAAAGTGCATCGAATATGGCAGAAAAACCAACAAAAAAGCGTATGAATATTGTCTAAAAGGCCCGTTTACATTGCGCAATTTGTATTGCACCAATCGTATTGCCGTTGGCAATTTTTCTTGCACACCAAGACGGCTACAACAGTTGCCATTCGAAATCTAATGCAATAAATATTGTGCAATAATAATTGCATCCAATAGAAATTGCCGCTTGTCAAACGGACCTTGAAAACAAATCAATGTGGCCCGCAATCTTGACATTTCACATTCTTAGTGTATGTATGTTTTTACAGTTTTCACACCTGAACAGTTTGCCACTTTGAAATCAGTCGATTATAATCACGCAAATACATCACGTGATGACATTTCGTATAGTTTCCATCAAAAGTCTACAGAGACAACGCCGAATTTGATTGAAAACCACATCGATTTCGAATTTGATCGTAATTTACCAACGAAATTCCTATTTCACGGTTATCGCACCAATGCGAAAGCACCATGGATGGCAATTTTGAAAGATCAATATTTGAATTGCAATCGATGCAATATCGTGTTTGTTGATTGGGCGAATGCGGCAAATCTATCGTATTTGGTGTCCGCTGCGAATACGTTGCCGTTGAGTCGATACGTTGCGGAATTTCTCTTATCTACCGACATACCATTGGAACAAATCCATCTGATTGGTGATAGACGTACTTTTGAATGCGAATGAATTCTATGATGATTTATTACAGGTCATTCATTGGGTGCCCATTTGTGTGGTTTCATTGGTAAATCGATTTATTTGAAAACTGGTAAGAAATTGGCACGTATCACAGCTTTAGATGCTGCTGGGCCTGGTTTTGATAAAATAACAAATCACAATATGCGTCTATGTCAGAATGATGCGGAATTCGTTGATGCTTACCATACCGATATCGATTATTTCGGTTTTAAGTGTCCATTGGGCCATGTGGATTTCTATCCGAATTATGGTAAAAATCAGCCGGGCTGTAATCGTGAAATTGATGGTAAATGTGTGGAAATTTCGCAGAAATTTCGTAATCTACTTGACTTGTTCCCAGATATTTGCAGCCATTTCAAATCGACATTATTCTTCATTGAAAGTGTCACCAATAATGGCATAAAAGCGCGACAAGCTCGATATGTAGCAGATGAAACAATTGAAATCATTGATGGTGGTGGTACGATTGGATTTGGTGATAATTTAACCGGTGAAGAAAGGGGTGTTTATTTGGTCGAAACCGGTGCACAAGCACCATTCTTCAACTAAACGCACATATTAATGGGACACACGATATATGACATCAAACATTATAACCAATCGTAATCTTGCAAGACAAAGACAACAATATCGTCGTGCTTCAATCGGATTGGTTGTTGAGTAAACATGGCATAATTTGAATTAGAAATTAAATTTAAGGATAAAAACAAATTTGTTATTATTGTTTTAATTATCGTATTTTTCAACATTTAATAACTGTTCAATACATACGAATAATTCTAATTAGATATTTTCAATTATATATGACTAATTAGGCGTGTAACTTTAGCCACATTCTGTGATAAATGGACACTAGATGGCGCTTAGGCGATTGTATTCTCCGCAGCTCACTTGAAATATTGCGACGATCTTGCCATTCCAAACGACCTTGATTGCAGTATATAGCAAAATAATTGCGACATCTACATAGAAAAACAGATTTTTTCTGCTACTGCAAGTCGACAAATTTAAAATAATCGTTGGGTGTGGTACAGTCTGTCTGTTGGGCTTGTGTCGACGTGACTATCATGTAATAAAAACAGCTCTAATAGTAGCTCTATCGCGCGCTATCTGTCAATCTAATATTGTCGCATTTACATCCAAGGTCAAGTGGACCAATTCGACATGGACACAGTATCGGTTGAAGTTTATTATTTACATTTCCTTTATCGACAAATTATCGGGACGTAATCATAATTTTTAAAAAGTAGTCCAATAGACGTTTCCCCATTACTGTCTCCTTGACGTTTACTGTTTTATTATATAGAATTAAATAATAAATTATGAGTAATTCCGTTCGAATTCTGTTATCATTTGATATCTTAATTGTTTTAATTTCATTTGCTATAATAAACGAAGCAGGTGAGACTTCCAGATAGTTATTATTATTATTATTATTGTGTGTACATTGTGATAGAACAAGAACAGTTCAAAGGTCAATCGATATTTTCTCTACAGCACGTTAAAATAGAATGGGTACAATTAAACAACAATTCTTTGTGAGCACAATAGGCGAGAAGATTGTGGATTAGAGATAATCGACAAACACAAAATGGCGCCTATGATGGTCGCAATGATCGATTGGTATCCTGATTTTCTGTAAAAATTTCTCTTCCAGTTTATACGCCAGATGAATTGAATTCGATACCGAATGTGGATTATAATGATGCCAATGCATCACGTAATGATGTGTTCTATTATTTCTATCGAAATTCAACACAAATCGATGGTATTTTGATTGGAAATGATGATGGCGGTGATAAGATAGCAACAATAGAATTTGATCGTGATCTACCAACGAAATTCTTCTTTCACGGTTACACAACCAGCTATAAATCGCCATGGTATCCACTATTGAAGCAGCAATACTACGATAAGGGCCAACACAATATTTTCTATGTGGATTGGCAGAAAGCCGGTAATCTAACCTTTAAAATATCAGCAGCCAATATCAAACCAATCGGTGAATATATTGCTGATTTCATTTTAACAACAGAAATACCATTAAAACAGATACATTTAATCGGTAATTATGAAACAATTCACAACTGTTCACTATGAGAAGTACATTGACTTATGTACGTTTCATTGTGAATGATGTTCAAGGTCACTCGTTGGGTTCGCATCTAACTGGTTTCGTTGGTAAATCGATTTATCGAAAAACTGGTAAGAAATTGGCACGTATCACAGCATTAGATGCTGCCGGTCCTGGTTTTGATCGATTAACAAATGCCAGTTTACGTTTGTGTCAGAATGATGCAGAATTCGTTGATGCTTACCATACCGATATCGATTATTATGGTTTTAAATGTCCATTGGGCCATGTGGATTTCTATCCGAATTATGGTAAACATCAGCCGGGCTGTAATCGTGAAATTGATGGTAATGTTAACGTTAACGTTCACAGTGCGGAAAACTGATATTGTATTCTCTTAGATAATGCCAGTCATGCTAGATCGACATTATTTTTCATTGAAAGTATCGCTAATAATGGTATTAAAGCGAAAAAGGCTAAATATCTAGGTGATGAGACGATTGAAATCATTGAAAGTTGTGGTGATTCGATTGGATTTGGTGATAATTTAACCGGAGACGAAAGAGGTGTTTATTTTGTTGAAAGTGCAGCTGATGCACCATTTTTCAAAAAAAACACATAAAACTATTGTTAATTTAATTAGAACTATGTAATTCAATCAATAAAAAAGCACACATTTTAATGGGACATACGGTATATTTCAGATCAAACAGTAACCAATCATTATGCTGCGAGAGAAAGACAACAATATCTTTCGTACTTTGACGGCCTACTAATAGATGACGCCCAGACCTATGTCAGCAATTAACTTAATTATTAATAAATTTAGCGTGTTTTCTAATAATTAATGGATTTGATACACTTTTTATATGTGAAGAGTCTCAAATGAAGCTGAATAACTCTGAAATTTGTCCAATAAAAGCAACTTTTATACTTGTGACGTCACGGATAATTTCTTATAGGCAACCAAGAATACGACCAAGCATATGCAACCACCATGGCGTTTGTTTGAAATTATTGTCGCTTTAGTGATAATGAAAAAGGATGAGATAATGTGACTTTTTCCAAAGAATAAAGCAACGATTTAATAAGATTTTTTATTATTGTTTGTACTGATTATAGGACCTAAAATATTATCAATATATTCATAAAGATGTAAACATTTCTCTTTATTATTAACGTCATTACTGCTGCCCCAAATTATCAAACCGTCAATATCTAAATCGGATAATATCGAAATACTCTTCGCTAAATCATCCTGAAATTAGAGAAATTAGCCATAAACGATTTTAAAGGTAACATTTGATTATGTTTACACCATACAGAAATTAACGAATCTCAAAGATAGGCAACCAATACTTCACGCATAAAATTACAATTGCCTATATTGAAATAGAGACAACCAGTAATACACTTATCGGTATTATTCGTTGTCTATATCAACGTTACTGTGATGTTTGTTTTGGACTTACTTTTGTTAAAAATTCGTTATCGTCTTGATATTTATACCAGAAATACGGCAAAATTGCCGGATGATGATCGGAATTGCTGACAATTTTAACAATTCTATGCGCCTCATCGATACGCCCCTGTATCATTTCGATTTTCTCTTGTCGTGTCAAACGATTATTCAAATACAATGATGGATGGAGATTATCAGTTGTATCAAATAACCATCGCAATTGGTCATTCTCTTTCAACACGTCCTGTGGACAATTCATCCTCATATTCTTTGGCGACATATTGAAACAGAATGGATAACCATAATAGCCCCATGTGGCCCGTTTACGTAACGCCTTGGCCAATGCCAGCGTTTGTTCCATGAATAATTTCGCATGATTTTCGAAATTGTTCACTGCCTCGCGCTCAATCAGGAATTGCGGCCAAAATGGATGTTGTTGGCGTTCATAATCAATCGATAATTCTTTGTATGGTTGGAGAATGCCGAAATTTTGGCGGAAGATCGGACGCCAACTCTCAAAATCGATAATTGCCACACCGTCGAAATCACGGTTCGGTATCAATTCATTTAAACTAGCACCGAACATTTGTAAATGTTGCGTTAAATTGCCGGCTTGCGGTACACCACCATTACGTAAAATCGTCTTTTGATGGTGATGTTGTGTTAGAATCGCTGGAAAACTACCAGGATCATAGAGAATCGTTATGTGATTACCACGGAAACGGTCATTGGCGTTTTGGATGATGTTGAATTTTTGTGCTAATTTCGTAAAGTCCAATTTGAATGAATCACATTGGAATGTCGGTATGTTCCAATAGAATTTCGTTGTTGTTTCCTGTGATAATACACCACTGCAAAACAAGCGATAATTGCGTTAATTAGTTCGTAATTAGTATTGGCGCCTGTTGAGGAATTACCTGATTTGGACGAGGACAAGAACAACACGCACAACAAATACCACAACCATCCAATTTGGCCACATTTTTCATTATTAACAAAAACCTACCAAAAACCAACAACAACTGGCCTTCATATCACACGTTAATCATGTACATAAATTTGCTTAATTAATATTAAAACGGTGTCGATTAATTTTCGATATGTTAACAAAGTAATCGAACGGGAAAAAAAACAGATAAAACGTTATCAATCTATTTTGAATTTATGTTAATTTGACACAGAGAAAAATAACACATTTAAATTGAATATAGTTGCGACCTAGTTTTCACAATGGTGATTTAATTATTATTTTTTTTTGGAAAGAACTGCCGACATTCAAACGTACCTTTTCGATGAATGTTGAACAGATCGTCCACACATTCCACTTAAGCCACTCTCAATCAATTGATTTCAATTTATTGTAAATTTTTTAATGACGTCACAACCAATTTTATCCCATTAAAAATCAATAACAATTGTGAAAATTTAGTAATATTCAAATGAATTGTTGGCATTATTCGAAAATGCCCGCCAAAATATCGTATTGTTAATTGTCTACATGCATTGAAAACGTACGTGTAGTCACCAGAATTCGTCTTGTGACTGTAGACACAAATGAATACACGAGATGCTCCAAATACAACCCACAATACATCTGCATGCAGACCATCATCTCGCCTGTATTATTGATTGCATAAGTTTAGCCAGTAATTTCGCAGTCAAGCTTCTAATTTACTGCTATTTGCATCAATCGAATTGATAAAAACAAAGCATTCGTCTATATTCGACTCAACCAGCCTGTCCGCCATTTACAAGTCAAGCCGTCTACATTCAACTAAACGGAGTAAATTTGGAAAATAATCGTGTTTTTTGCGCCATCTCTTGCCGTATACACCAAATCATCAATCGGTAAATCCTAGTTGAGTCACTAGATGTCGCTGGTGGAATTACAGTGATGTTTGTCACAACAACTGAAACCACACTAAAGTAATCAAATCGCCTATGATAATAGTGTCATGTTGGTTGGTTATTATAAAATGGCCGACTGAATCGATAAAATTACCAGTTGTGTGTATTTTGTTCAATTTAAAAATAAATTTCCACAAATATTTCCCATAAAAACAACTAATTAAAACAAATAAACAATTGTTATGATAATTTAATTAAATCTATATGTGTACGTGTGTGTTTAAATACATATATTTCTAATTAAGAAAGAGAGAGAGACAGAGATAACTAGTGAACAGAAGACGGAAAAAAAATGGATAAAGTAAATATGTGTGGTGTATATTTATAATTGGTACAAAATAAAAGAAAATAATTCTACGATTGGAATCAATCAAAAATTTCCATCATTTGATTGTTAGAAAACCACAGAAATATGTAGAAATTCAAACAAATCAAATGTAAGTACTTTTAGTTGTAGTAGTAGGGTAATCAAAGTAGGCTGTGTTTTTTTTTATGTATAGACGTGTGTATAACAATTAGCGATAATTATGATCGAAAATTGACAATTTAATTGATTTCCTGTATATGTATATCTGCATACACACACACACACGCAAAACAAAGAAAGAATTTATACGTAATTTTCGTATTAATTTCGTTTCAATTATTTCAAAAATCATCGCACGTAATCTAAACAATCGTATGTATGTGTGTGTGTGTGTGTGTGTGTGTGTGTGTACGTACGTATGTATTGAGATAAGTTAATTGTTGCTAATTTCACGCATCGATTGTCTTTTGTTTTTCTGTATAATTGTTGGCAACTTCACACAGGATTTGACACGAGGCAATTTGATTTTGCATAATTTAATTCAATTAATTTATCCGATCCGATAAATTTGTTTTTATTGATTTTTGTTGTTGTTGTTGTTGTTAATTTCTAATTATTTTTAAGATTGTAGTTGTTGAACAATTTTCTATTTAATCACATCATAAACATATAGAAATATATATAGTGGTGGTTTTTTATTATTATTACCACCATCATTATTATTATTATTATAGTTATCTTTGTCATTATTATAAGTATGGTAATAAAATAGACAAAGATGGTGATAGATGATAAAATAATGGATGAGAGAAATAGAGAGAGAGAGTATAAATAATAATAATAATGATGGAGAATTGTTAATATTTTATTTTATTATAAATAATAACAATAATTTATTAATATTTTTTTTATGATGTATTGAAAAGAATTCGTCACGGTATTTTTTGAAAATAAAATTATTAAATAAAAATAATTTTTGTGTTGTTGCAGATTTTTCGTTTTTTGGAATAAATAATCACATCACACACGTCATAGTTTTTTTTTGTTTGTTTTAAATTCATTTGTTTTTGTCGTTCTTGTACTTACTACTACTTTGATTGTTGTTTTGCTTCTGTTGTTTTATCTTCTTTTGTTTTTTTTTGATTGATTGATTGATTGATTGATCTTGGAAAAATGGCTACAACACAAGGAGAAATTAGGGTGGGTCCTGGTAACCAGGTAAAAGATATTTATGTACGTGAGACCGACAACACGGTAAAAGAAAAAAAACATTCAAAATTTTCTCAATTTTTCACAAAAAAAACAAACAAAATAAAAATAAAAACATGAATATAGTTACGTATACTTGTCCAAGTATACCAACTGTTGTTTTCTGTTATATTATATGTATATGTTTATAATATAAACACAGTTGGTAAATTTGGATTCGTATTCATTTGATTTCAATTATTGGCATGTTTTTTTTTAAGTTAATTTTTAATTTTTTTGGAATTTAAGGATTTAAAATTAATTTTTGTTTGTCTTTTTTTGTTGTTGTTGCTGAATGTGGAGCATGTTGGTAGAATTGGTTGCAATTTACTTCATGACGTAAATATTGCCAACCAAACAGAAATTTATAGTAGTAGGCCTACTTATAGATTAATGTTTTTTTCTACCACCCTAACTCCATTATTATTATTATTTAATTAAATTTTTTTGTAGTATTTTCTTTTGTTTCTTCGTAAATCTTGTTGTCGGCCTATATATTATTATTATTATTATTATTATTCATCATATTTCTTTATAAACTGTTTTTGTTTTGTTTATTATCGTTAATAGCATAAAATTATTAGTGTTTTTTTTTTGTGTTGTTTTTGTAATTGTAGGCACGTTTACCGGAATATCGTCCAGGTGTATTACCGGAATTATTATCACCAGATCCAGAACAGACACGTATTCGTGAGGAATTACGTTGGGTACCGGCAATGACATTAGATTCAGATTTGTTAATGTATTTACGTGCAGCACGTTCAATGGCTGCATTTGCTGGTATGTGTGATGGTGGTTGTCCAGAGGATGGTGCTAATGCTGCATCTAGAGATGATACAACAATTAACGCATTGGATGTTGTAAGTATTTTGTTTGGAAAAATTACAAAAATCCGATAGTAGTAAATTTGATTTGTTATCGTTGGTATTACTGTAATAATAAAATTATGTAGTAGTAAATTTGATCTGTTATGGTTGGTATTAATTACGTTGGTATCACTGTAAAAACAACGCCATCTATACGATGAATTTTCTACTATTATTTTTTATTTGTTGTTAATTTAGTTTAATTTCAAATGTTTAATTAGTTACATGATTCTGGTTATGATCCTGGTAAAGCATTACAAGCTTTAGTTAAATGTCCAGTACCGAAAGGTATTGATAAGAAATGGAGTGAAGAAGAGACAAAACGTTTTGTGAAAGGTTTACGGCAATTTGGTAAAAATTTCTTTCGTATACGTAAAGATTTATTACCACATCGTGATACAGTTAGTTATATTTGTAATTAATTAATTAATTAATTAAATTCAAATTATTATTATATTTTAGCCTGAATTAGTTGAATTTTATTATTTATGGAAGAAGACACCAGGTGCAAATAATAATCGTCCACATCGTCGCCGTCGACAAGGCTCATTAAGACGTATACGTAATACACGAAATAGTCGTGGTAATAACAATACAACATCAAATACAGGACGTAATACAGAAATAGAAAATAATAATAATACTAACAATATATAATAATAATAATAATAATAATAATCGACCATCACCACAACCAGGTGGTAAAGAATTAGGTGAAACTAGTTCAGTAACTGAAGATGATAATTCAGAAGATGATAGTGATAGTAGAGATGCACATTATAGATGTAGTCATTGTTTTACAACAAGTGAGTGATTGAATTTTTTTTTATAATTTTTAAAATAATTTTGATTAAATAATTTATGTGTTTTTCCTATTCTAATAAATAGATTCGAAAGATTGGCAACCAGGTGGTAAAGATCGTCAAATTTTATGTTGGGATTGTCGTACGCATTATAAAAAAACGAATGAATTACCACCATTAACAGCACCAACAGCTATTATAAGTGGTACATTACCAATTGAAAGTCCTGATGCTAGTCCACAAAGGATGCGTACACGAAATAAAGCAGCAAAAGAACAAACAAATTCAACAACAATCACAGCAACAAATCGTCAAAGACCTAAACGTGGTGGTACAGAAACACCAGAACCGAAAACACCAGTTAAACAAACAACAAATGGAAATACAAACAATAGTAATAATAACAATAATAATAATAATAGTGGAGGAAATGGCAATAATAATAATAATAATAATAATGGAAATAATAATGTTAATAGTCCTTCAGAAAAATCATCATCATCATCATCGTCGTCCTCTTCCTCCTCATCATCATCATCATCATCATCATCGTCATCATCATCATCAGCGAATAGTAATACTGGTGGTAATCCAGGTACACCAGCAAAGAAAAAAGGTGGTGGTAGTGGTAATAACAATAATAATAACAATAATAATAATAATAATAATAGTGGGAAATTGGATAAACCGGAAACACCACCATCAAAGAATCGTAAACGTGGTCAAGATAAAATGGATGATAATAGTAATTCATTAGAATTAGATGAGAAAGAATTGGGTTTATTTAAAAAGAAACGTGAACGTGCTGAAAGTCCATCGAGTATAACAACAGATTCAGGTTCAATAAATGATGATATTGAAACTAATGAAACTGATAATGATACAATTATGGAAAATACTAATAATGATAGTATAGTAAATACGACAATTGTATCAACAACGATTGAAGATAATAAAATAGGAACTATAGCCGCAACAACAACGACAACAACAACAACAACAGCAGTAACACCACCAACAACAAGTATTAGTGCTATAAATAAACAAACAACAATTATTGAACAACAACCATTACCATTAAATGTTTCAATACGTTTACCAGATGATATAAATGAACGTAAGAATTTAATTAAACGTAATTTAGATAATTCCTTAATTGATATAAAAGATACAACGACAATAATAGTAAAGAAAGAATTAAATAAAAATGAAACTATTACTAGTAATAGCAATAATAATAATAATAATAAAGATGAAAAATGTATTAAAGAAGAAACAAAAGAAATTTCTGATAAATTTAAAACGGAATTAATTATACCAAAAGTTGTAATCAA
The DNA here is from genome assembly GCA_028455855.1 of Meloe dianella. Classification (NCBI taxonomy): domain Eukaryota; kingdom Metazoa; phylum Arthropoda; class Insecta; order Coleoptera; family Meloidae; genus Meloe; species Meloe dianella. The sequence continues at coordinate 820,374 of JAPTHL010000043.1, read as the reverse complement.
AGAGGAAATTGATACAAATACTGATGTATTGAATTTAAATTCAAAAGATGATAATAGTTTATATAAAGAAAGTTTATTTACACCGCAAAATTTGATAATGAAAGATTCTTTAGTTAGCCATTATGTAACACATCAACAACAACATCAGCAACAACAACAACCACAACAACAACAACCGCCTTTAAATTTAAAAGATAATAATCCTACAAATATTAATCATTCAACACAATATTTAATTAATAATAATAGTAATAATAATAATAATAATAAAGAACAAATCAAACAGGAACCACCGAATTATAGTTTTAATATTGGTAATAATAGTGGTAATACTTTTAATAATAATAATAATAATAATAATAATAATAATAGTGGTAATCAAACAAAATCATCATTATCTCATTCAATGAATAATGTAATAAAAATCGAACCAAGAGATGAACCAATGGAATTAACAAGTCATCAATCAACAAGACAACAAGATGGTTATATCCATCAAAATCAACCATTAAATATACCAACAGTTATACCATCAATGCAAACATTAAATTCAACAACAACAACAATTGATGAGAAATTAGACCGTTCAGATAGAATTGATTTAACAAATTCATCATCATCATCATCATCGTCATCATCATCATCTACAACAACATCAACATCAATAGGACAACCACCATTACCAAATTTAATGCAATCTAGTAATTTGGTAACAATAGGTGGTAGTAATCAACAACAACAACAACCACCAGCTCCACCACCACCACCACCACCATCAATTGGTCATTATAGTTTTATGTCACCATATAATCATCCACAATCACCAAGAAATATAGAGAAGAATCATCATTTACAACAACAACAACAACAACCACCACAACAGAATGAACCGCAGAATTTGAAAATTAAACAAGAATTACCTGATAATAATCAAAGTTTAAGTAGTAGTTATCTTGGTGGAAGTTTAGCACCACCACCACCGCCACCACCAACACAACCACCATCAAATGATCCATTACAAAGTTTAAAAGATGTTAAAGTACCTGGTTATGTACCACCATCATCAACTTCAGTTAATTTAACATCAACAAATGATCGACCACCATCATCATCGGGTGTTGAAATTAAAAAAGAACCTGAATTTGGTTTACCATTGCCACCACCGCCACCACCACCACCACCTGTATCATCATCAACTACAACATCTAGTCCAAAATGTTCAACACCGAAGACTTCAATGGTTTCACATAGTACACCACCACCACCACCATCGTCATCATTGAGACAACCAACGAGTTCACCACATTCAGCAATCAATTTAATTAGTCCAAGTGCTATACCAACATCAGTACCATCAATTACTAGTTTATCACAAGCAATGCATGCAGCTCAAGCACCACATGGTTATCCAGGTACATTACATCCATCAGCACATCCATTGATGCATCCAAGTTTTTTACATGCAATGCATCAATTCCATTCACATCCATATTCAGGTTATCCATTCTCTTATCCATATCCATATGGTGTACCACCACCACCACCACCACAACCACATCCTATACCACCGCCAATATCAACATCGAAAACAATTGAAACACCAACTGTTTTATCATCATCATCATCATCATCATCATCACAACATACATCTAGTTCAATGATAACAAAACGTGAGATACGTGAAAATGATGGTGATGGTATGGAACGACATCAAACACATGAAATGACATTAACACATCATCAATCAATGTCACATCATAGTTCTGTACATGCAACAACAACAGAAAAACAACAAAATTATAATAATAATAGTGGTATTATTAATAATAATAACAACAATAATAATAATAATAATAATTCTAGTCATTCAATTACAATATCACATTCAACAAGTACAAGTTCAAGTCAATCAATACAACATAAAATCAATCAAAAAACAATACGAACAAATTCACCAAGTGGTTTATCAGGATATTCATCACAATCATCAGCAACATCAACATCAACATCATCAGGAAATAATCAACAACATATACATCATCATAGTCATCATCATGATCGTTTATCACCTGGTGGTAATCAAATGTTACGTTTACATCCAACAAAAATACCAACAACAAATCCACATCATTTAATGATACAACCACCAAGTTTAGGTGGTAATCATCATTTATCAGCACCACCACCGCCACCTGTCAACTCATTAGAAGCATTAAGAGCACATGCTGCACAAGCGGCTGCTAATATGCAACAACAACAACATCAACAGCAGCAACAACAACAACATCAACAATTGAGTACATCACCACAACAATCATCGAATAGTAATAATAATAGTAATAATAATAATAATAATAAATTATTACCACCAACACCAGAGAATGAAATCAAAACAGAACCCGATGTGGAACATGTACAGGAAGATGAGGGACAAACAAGTCCATCAGGACCACCACGTGGTCCATCACCAGAACCACGTATTGAAGATACAGAATGTCATCGTAGTCAATCAGCGATATTTCTACGTCATTGGAATCGTGGTGATTTCAATTCATGTACACGTACAGATTTAACATTTAAACCTGTGCCAGATTCGAAATTAGCACGTAAACGTGAAGAACGTTTACGTAAACAAGCTGAACGTGAACGTGAAGAACGTGAACGTTTAGCACAACAACAAGCCCAATTACAAGCACGTAAAATAACAACAACACCAGATAAAACAAATGATATGAAACCACCAAGTCGTGGACCATTAGAAACTGTTTCATCACCATATGAACGTAATAATAATAATAACAACAATAATAATAATAACAATAATAATAACAATAATAATAATAATAATAATGGTGGTTATCAATCAAGATCTGGTAATAGTGGTGGTTTTAATGATACACCAGCATTAAGACAATTATCAGAATATGCAAGACCGCATGCATTTAGTCCAGGACATATACAACGTTCATTATTAGGACCACCAGGTGCTGGTCCACATGTTATGGATCCAATGTTGCAATATCAATTAAATAGTATTTATGGACCTGGTGCTAGGGAACGTTTAGAATTAGAACATTTAGAACGTGAGAAGCGCGAACGTGAAATGCGTGAAATACGTGAACGTGAATTGAATGAACGTTTAAAAGAAGAAATAATGAAAAGTGGTATACGTGGTGGCCCACCACCAAATCCAATGGATCCACATTGGATTGAAATACAACGACGTTATGCTGCTGCCGGTTTAACAGGACCAGGAGGTAAAAATTGTTGTTTATATTTGTTATTTTGTTATCTTCAATAATTTTGTTTGTTTGTTTGTTTGTTTGTTTTTAAGGTCCAGCTGGTATCCCGTTACATCATTTTGCTTTATATCCGGGTGCTGGTGGTGCTCAATTAGAACGTGAACGTTTAGAAAGATTAGGTATACCGCCACCAGGACCACCAGGTGCCCCACCTGGCCATCCACATCATCAAGCTGCTGCGGCTGCAGCTCATGCTGCACAATTAGAAGCTGTTGAACGATTAGCTCTAGCTACCGATCCAATGGTAAACGATTATTCTCATTATTATTTCAATGAAATTAATTACAAAAAAAAACATTGTAGGTACGCTTACAGATGGCAGGAATTTCACCAGAATATCATGCACATACGCATGCTCATACACATGCCCATACACATTTGCATTTGCATCCACAACAACAACAACAACAACAACAGCAGCAGCAACAACAACAAGCACAACAAGAAGCTGCTGCAGCTGCTGCTGGTTTCCCATTACCAGGTGATTATTATAATAATAATAATTATTATTATTATTATAATAAATATATGAAAAAATCTAATATTGAAAAAGTATCAACAGCTTCAGGTGGTCCAGGTTATCCAAGACCTGGATTAATGCCAGGTCGTGATGCACCATTAGGTTTACATCATCCTGATTTATTAAGTCGACCATATGCTGATCAATTAGCACATCAAGTAAGTCTTCAAAATTGTTTAATTAATTATCGAAGATAAGTAATTTTTTCTGTTTGTTTGTTGTTTAAAAAAAAATAATTAGGCTGCAGCTCATGAACAATTACAAAGGCAAATGTTATTAGAACGTGATAGATACCCACCACATCCATCAATTGTTGCTCAACATGAGGAATATTTGAGGTTTGTTATTATTAAATTAATTAATTAATTAATTAATTGATTGAATTTAAATTGTAGACAACAACGTGACAGAGAATTGAAAGTGCGAGCATTAGAGGAGGCGGCACGCGGTTCACGTCAATAAAATGTAAGTGATTTTTCTCTTTATCTCTGCAATAGAAACCACTCTTTTTAATTAATGATCCTTTCTATTATTGATTGTAAAAAATGCCTATTCTTCTGTTGAAATCATATCAATCTGGATCTGTATTTTAGAAAGAGCGAGAGAGAGAGTGGTTTTTTTATTGTGATTTTCTATGATTGCGTTATTAATTTGCGTCGATTTGTTGTTGTTGGTTTAGAATGGAACAAAAACAGTGCGTGTGTTCGTTCCTTCTCCCATGAGCATCATTCGTTTTTAATTAGGAATTTTAATTAATTATAAATAAGATAATGATAATTTATTTAATGAAGAAGAAAACAAATACTATACGTATAAATATATTTGTATTTATAAGATGGATAAAACACAATGTACATAAAATAGGATTTACTTATAATTAAAACGGCTATTATTATTATTTTTTTTAATTTTTGTTTTTGATTCTCATTTCGCAATGATAGGAATAATTTGGTATTTGTTTTTTTTTTGTTGTAGTTAATTTTTAATTTAATTTTTTTTGTGTGTATGTGTTATTAAATAACAGAGAAAAATGTCTGCTATTGTTGTTGGTTTTTTTTAATCTGATTTGTCAAACAAAAAAAAATGGCAATATTGTAAATTGTTGTACGCGCCTGTCTTCCTATAATTTGTACAAAAAATTTCCTTTGGTTTTTGTGCTCCTCCTTTTGTCTCTTCCTGGTTTTTTTCTTGTGTTGATCATCTATCCTGTGGTTTTCCTTTTTTGTTTTTGTTTCGTTATCGTCCTGTGGTCCTGTTTCTTTTTTTTGTGTGTCTATATTTATATTGATGTTTTTTTTTTGATGTATTTATTATTTTACTACCAAATTTTTCTTGAATTGAAAGAGAGAAGTGTAAGTCGATGTTGTTTGTTTTTTTTCTTTTTAATCTACCAAAGAGTTGAGTTTTGTCGTTTTGTTTTTAATTAATTAATTAATTAATTAATTAATTCGTCACATTTAAATGTTTCTCATTATGTTTTTGTTTTTGCAACTGTGTTAAATTAAAATATGAATAATTAATCGATTATTATATAAATAAATAATTAATTAAATAAATAAATAATTGAAGGATTAAATCGAAATATTATAAATAATAATAAAATATAAATAATATTATAATAATAGAATATTTTTCAGAAAGCTTTTTATATTAGAAGGAATAACAAAACAAAAAAAAATCAAGTGTATATATTAAAAAAAAACTCATGTTTCGACAAAAAAAATTATACTAATAATGTGTATACTGTCTATATATAAATATAATGGAAATAAATGACATTCATTTATAAAAAATAGGTCTTCTATTTGTGATCCTTTGATTGGTTTTTGAGAATCTTCCATTCCTGAATTCCTGTTATTTTCCAAAATCAAAAAAAAAAAACTAATTGTGGTTGTTATAGGGTGATATGCAATTCAGGAGGCTGTCATCATCATCGTCATATCTGCTCCTCTCACTGGTTAAGTATATAGAAATCGAAGGATGATTAGCTTTTGTCTAGTTTGAGTCTTGTAGTCATTTTAAATCGGTTTTTTTTTTGAGTGGCTATTGGATAATTGTATAAAAATATAGTTAATTCAATTCCGGGTATCGTCATTATCATTAAAATGGCACTCAATTATTATTTGTTTCAAAATTGTGCTAATTTGTTTAGAATCGATTGTATTCAATTTGTTTATTGATGCCAATTGTGAATTTCGATGATGGACGATTATACCTGAATAGCACCAATCAGATATGTGTTAGGTATTCGTTTTGATTGTATTTTGATTATATTCGATTTGATGATTGAAATTGTCAATTTTTCACGAATTTGACTACTGAGTAATTTCCGAATCAAAAGTCTCGAAATTAAGTAGGTTTCTCTTTTCGTCTACCAAATGATAGCCCGCGGTTATTATCTACACACACGTGTTTCATCTAGTTTAAATGTAAAACAGTGTGTTGACAAAAAAAAATTACCATTTTTAAATAATATTTTATTCAACAAATAGTACTGTGGTATATATATATATATGTATAAAAAAGAGGACACATTTACGTATTTACAAAAAAAGTCATCACAAAAATACTGGTTTTTGTAAAATAAACAAAAAAAAACTTGATTAACAAAAATTGAGCAAATTTCTCCGTTTTTTTTTGTGTTGTTTCTACCCCTTTAAACGTATTTAAAAAAAGAAAATCCCTAACAAACAATAAATATCTAACATGTATTAATTTATAAGAAATGAACTATTGGAACATATCACAATATTGCACCATTTTCTCTAATTCGTATAGTGTACGTGCATATATATGTGTGTATGTGTGTATTTTACCTCTAAAACGAGGTTACGTACACCAAAGTGTGTTAAAAAAGAAAAGATTACACTAGAAAGAACCGTACAAAAATACATGAAATCATTTAAAAAAAAAACTACATCACAATTCGTAAAAAACAAATGATTGTAACAAGTAAAGAATAAATAGAGAGAGGCTACATAGATTTGGCAGAAGAACTAGATACATTCAATGGAAAACCACTTTTAGAGAGTGATAGTATTACAATAGATACGATACAGATAGAGATAGAGAAGTAAAAATACAGAAATCTATCTATATACACTATCTAGTTTTTGTTTTGTTTTCAATGTATCTACGTTGTTTTTTTTTGCTTACATTTAACACTATACAATATCATCATCATCATCATCATCTTTATCATGATAATCATCATCTAGATTTTGATTTAATGGTGTCACTAAACTGGAAAAGTACACTTCTAATTCTTTTGTTGTCATACTGGCACGTTTCTCTGGTACATAACTTGATAATTTACGTTCAATATCCATTACGAAATCATCTTCCATCCAACGATTCTTATATGTTTTATATTGTTGTTGTTGTTGTCGATCCAATTTCCTTTTATTATTAATAATTAAACGATATAATGATAATAATAAACAACATATGCCACTAATTAACAATAAGTACATGATTGTTTGTTCAATAACTGGTAAATATTTCAAATATAAACGGAATCTTGCTATCAACATATCTGGTAAACTATACAATCTCTATAAAATTACCAAAAATGAATTGATTAAATTGTTAATTAATAGGAAAAAAACCTTACAATTTCACCCCATAATAATGGCAATACCATATTGTTGAAACGTTCAACATTTGCTATTGTTTTAATACTGCCTAATGCCATATTGATTTGGTATCGTGCAGCTAAATCCAACGGTAATCCAGATGTCTATCGAACAAAACAAAAATCGAAATTGTAGAGAGCGAACGCATGCGCGTGCGGAAAGCATCTTTACCAGCCTAGGATGTGGCAAAGTGACACTTACCGGTTCAATATAGAAATACGATAGATGTTTATCAATATCTGGTTGCATTCCAATTACTTTTGCATTTAATATTGGATCACTATATAGAAAATGTGGATTACTTAATGCAATTGGAAAACCATAATAACAACCATGCACATCTAATAGACCTGATGGTAGACAATGATTTGGATTTTTACAAAAACATTGATTTTCTTTATTATTTAAACCATTATCATCACTATTATTAGCGAAACGATAGAAATTCGCATCTAAACCGAAACGTTCCGTTGTATTTTGATAGATTAATGTTTTCGAACGGCACATACTTTTACGGAAAAACAATAATGTATCATTTGGTTGGATGAAACCGGGAAATTTCGTACCATCACTAGCACCATGTATATTACCACATGGTAAGTCCCATTGGGGATTTTTTGCGAACCATGATATGTATCTAATAAGCCGCTTTTATGTATATCCGTTTCACCAGTAAACACTGTCTCATAATCACCTTCAAAATCATACATCTATAAACAAACAATAATAATAGAACAAAAAGTATAAATGTCAGCAACCGGATTCGAACCCGTTTAAAGTTCGATTCCTTCATATAATATAGAAACAAAAAAACAAAAAAAGATACTTTACCCGATCAATTAATCCGAGTTTATCGAAATAGATCCAACTGGGCATCAATTTATTGCCTAATGTCATCAATGTACTACTATAACCGAACATGAATTCCCTTGCTGTCATTTGTATCAATGGTTCAGATTTCGTTTGTCGTATTAACATATTTAAACCGACACGTGTAAAATAGGATTCATCTGATACAACATGGGCGATACTCTGTAATCAAACAATATAATAAATATTATGTACAATTTACGTATAAATATGGCGTGTTGTGGCGTGTTGCCGCATGTTATACAGGTAAATATCGAGATTTTCAAGATTAATCATAATTCCACTTGTTATATAGAGTGGTAATTGTAACATATTTCCAACAATGTATGAGTGTCTATCGTGTTATATGAAGTGTTATTGCGTGTTAACGCATGTTATGGAGATTATTATGAATTTTCTTTGTTTAATTCATTTGAATGATCATTTGTTCTCATTCTTGCTGATTATATATTTGTAAATCACCTTATAAATGTAGATTACAATTAAAAAAAAAAACAAACAAGAAGCAATATTGTTCAAGTTCGCAATGCACACACAATAAACATACAAACACACATAACGAATTACTTTCACTTTCAAATTACATAATCAAGACATACTGGAACATAATAATTCTATTTTATCTAATAACAATCGAATTATTTTTATTCATCATTTCCTTTCTTTTCTTCTCTAAATATCTATTTCTATGATAGGTATATAAAAGAAGAATAAAATGGTGGTCAATTAAGGTCTTATCTTTTGTTAATTTTCATCGAAAAAACAAATAAATTCTTATGATAATGACCTTTCTTCTGTTCATTAATTCATGTTTTTAAATTGAATTAATAATATTAGAAAAAATAAGAAACAACAACAATAACACTCGGTTTATTAGAGATAGAGGTCAATTTGTTTGTCTTCATCAGTAGTTCATTGTCTAATTATATTCCATTAACATTGACAATGGGTAATTATGAATGTAGCTTTAATTTGGCCCCTTATCAGATACTTTCTAATAATAATAATAATCATAATAATAATCATAATAATCATAATGCATTTCATACAGAAGTTATCTAATAGTGAAATTTTGTTATCAAAACTGGAAATATTACATTTTTATAACATTATTTTAATCTTTATATCTTAATTATGATGTTGTGGCGGAAAGAAGGGGGCTTGTTGTTTTTGATGATGGGGGGAAGAAAAATTGCAATTATATAATTTTCTGTTTTGTTTTTCTTTTTTGTTGTTGTTGTTGTTTCGTTGGATCTAGTAGATATAAATATGTCATAATTTTGTATGTTTTTTTAATTTTTGTAAATCTTTTTTCTTTTGAAAACCAGCCTAAAGGAAAATTTTTGTATTGCAACATTTTCTCTATTAATCTCTCCCCCTCTCTCTCTCTCTCTCTTTCTGCCTGGCTGTCTTTATCGTTTTATTTCCAGATTTTTCTTGTAATCAATTTCTAAATCATTTATTTATTTATTTATTTCTTTATTTTAATCTTTAACATTTCTACAATTATATAATTGTCTATTTGTTTATTTCCCCGTGTATAATTTTTTTTATTGTTAATTATTGCCATTACATCACCCTTATTTTGTTTGATTGTTTGTTTGTTTGGATTTTGTTATTATTGGATCAAACTTCGTCAAGCTTAATTATATTAAATTTTTGTGTAAACTATGGAGAAAAAGTGACTTTCTCTTGCAATTTTTGTTTTTTTTTCTCGTTTTTTATACAAAAGAAAAAACCAACAGTTTTAAACTACTTTTGCAATATGTCTACTCAATTTATCTCGTCTACTTGAAATAATAAGAGTTTTCTCTTTTCTTCTTCTTATTAGTTTGAGGGGGAAAAAAAATCAACTGTAATTCCATTGGATTTAACCAATTATTTCGTATTGAAATTATATTACGTCTGGTTCGATATGGCCGACTTAACTCTGATCATATGTCACAAATTACCGTATTATCTAGTAGTTAAATTAATATGCAGTGTGTGCCCTAATTTTCATATCATTGATTAGAGAGAGAAAGTCATGATTGATATAATTTCATTATTTTTTTTTGTTGCTATTGTAGAAGAAACATAATTTTTTTTATAAAAACTTACCAATAAGGCAATGTTGGGCAAGATCAAAAGGTCATCTTCATGTCTACCTTCACTCATCTCAGGTACCCAAACTAATGGATGTCGTGGTGTTGCTGTTACTGTTCCATTATCATTGAAAACGACATTATCATGCATCAACATTTCCCTGTAATTGCATTATCATTATTATTATTATTATGGATTATCATTATTATTATTATTATTATTATTATTATTAAAGAAAAAAAATTGATGGAAATTATATTGACGTAGATAAAAAGAAAATCGTATAATTTCCATTTCTATTTTAAATACCATCTTGAAGGTTGTCCACAATGCCGGAACAGTAATTTCATTATGAAAATTAAACGTTTCTATGTCTTTTATTTTATGATTAATTGATTTTTATTTGTTCTTATCAACAAATGATGAACATTAAGAAAAATATATTAGCGTATGAACCTTGAATTAAATTAGATCTAAAATTTCTAATGAAATGTGTAATGGCTTCATTCATATTTATTCTATTGGATAAGGTTATGGTAGAGCCACACGATAATGTTTTGTATGATAGAGATATGTCGATTAGAATTTTCTAACACATAATCGAATGTAGGCCAGTAATTATTTATGAAATTCAATTAAAAACTATGTAATTACACGTTCGTTTTTTTACTTTTTTTTAATTATCAATATTGGCGAGTGCTGGCTATAGAACGATTTATCGTACGTTGATATTATATAGAGGAAAAGTAGGATTATCTAATAACACAAATTAGAAGTCAATAAACTAATCAATCAGTGTGTTGTTGTTTGGTCGATTTTTCTGTTTTTCTGTCATTAATTCTACATTATATAAAATGCAAAAATTCGAGAAAAACAATTTTTTTCTACTCCAATTAAATTTGTTTTTTGTGTGTGTGTGTGTGTGTGCTGTTTTAACAATTAAAACAACAAAAAACAAGTTTCGTTTTTAGTTGTTGTTATGATTATTATTATCAGACATATTTTTATTGGAAGTCGTAGAATTTTAAGCCCCTCCGAGATTTTGTTGTGGTGCCGCTGCTGCTGCTGCTGCTGCTGCGAGTTTTTCAAGGTTTGAAAACTTACAACAAGGAAAAAAAATTATTCACGTGTGTGTGTGTGTGCGTGTGCTGTATAAACGCAATAAACTCGCAAAAAGTTGTTTTTTTTTTGGAAACTTTCAACCTTAAAATAAGAATTTAGGCACATGTCAGGGGGCGTGGGGGGGTCTTATCCTTGTTCTTTCCGATATTAATGTTTGATCAATTAATTAATTCAATTTCCTGTTTTAATTACTATTCATTACCGGAAATGTTGGAAGTTTTGGCTTAATTACAAGGAATTTTTTTATATTTGATTGATTGAAATGATAAGATGATCACCTTGGTGTGGTGTTTGGTTATATTGTTGTTTGCCAATTGAATTTTCGAAAAATTAACAAATCTCCCAAATTGAATTTGTTAAATCGATAAAGCAACTATCACTGATTGCAAGTATGTCATGGATAGTTTTGAAAATATACAGCATGTCCGGTTTATAACGTACCACTAACACATTTTTTTGTTTTTTGTTTAAATCTTTGGTTTTATGAAATAATTTTTATCAAAAAAAATTCTTACCGATACACATAAGGACCGACTTCTACCATTTTGAGTTGGTCATCATCACCATTTAGAAATTCATCTTTATTTGTGATGTTCCATAAAAAAACCCTTAAATAGAGATCAACTGGTGGACTTTTCCACAATTCGAAAACTTCACCGCCTTCGCCGAAAGTGCATTTCTATACAAACGAAAAATTTCAAAATTGTTCCATCATTCTTGTGGGCTAAATCGTGCACAAAACTTACCCATTTGAAGATGTAATCGTACGGTTGGGCTAAATTACAGAAAATCCCACCTAAAATGCCGGAAATGCCCAAAATCGCAACTAGTAGTGGTGCTAAAATCCAAACAGAAAAAAATGCAACGTAATTATGTTTTTGCAAAATTCCGAAACGGAAAAATCAACACAAAACCGGTCTATTTTGGATTCTCTTTTTCAAAATCAACAACGTTCTTTTGTATGTTATCATTACAAAAAAAAACAACTTACATTTAGCATTATTTTTTCTATTTTCACTATTATTATTATTGTTGTTGTTTTTGTTGTTATTTGTTGTATTTGTATTAACTGCGTTATAATTCCAATGTAATAATTGATTCCACACAGTCACTAAGTCTTTCATTTTGTCTGTTGTCGATTATTATCAAAAATCCGCTTTTCTATCACCAAAAAGATTATTTTTATTTTTAAAAATACGTCCCCAAATAAAACACACAAAAATCAACAACGTTTCCCACGAATTGGCAAGATAATTGTGACTTAAGACCGTATCGATTCTTATAACAGCTTAAGTATGTTTCGCATACTTTCACTCTAACTAATAGAGTATCAATTCTTGCAAAGATTCAAACTGTTATAAAATCCCCTTCTGTGGTAGTAGTAGTAGTAGTAATAATAATAATAATAATAATAATAATAATAATAATAATAACAATAATAATAATGACAAAGATGATGATGATGATGTTTGATAATGATGTTAATAATAAGCGTGCTGCCCCCACCAACATTTTACTTAAATCGTTTGAATTCTTTTAATTTCGCTTTTAGCACCAAAGACGTAAGAGTACACAAAAAACAATCATAATCATACATATGTGTTGTTGTTGTTTATTATCATGAAATTATTATTTCTATCGAATTTATTATCATTGCTATTATTATTATTATTATTATTCTTTTTATGATGATGGCGCATAAACGTTTTTGGAGACAGAACAAAAAAAATTTATTAAAAATCCAACCTTTGCCCATGACTTCTTCGAAATTAATTACATTTGTTTTTTTTATTTCTTCGATATTTAATTATACATTAAAATGGTGGAAAAAAAGGTGTAATTATAAGATCTAACGTAATGTATTAATTATTCGTGGTAATCCGAAATAATTAATATCAATTTTTATTATTAGAAACTTTTTTTGATGTTTTATAGAGGAATATGTCCGTTCTATTGAAACGAATTTGTAAAGTTGAATAAACGATTCATTTCGGAATAACGGACGATTTCCATTTTTTTTTTGTACAAAATCGAGAACTATTTTGTTCTTCTATTTGTCTGTTTATTATTTCGTTGTACTAATTGTTATTTCGATATAATTAATATCGGATTTGGAAAAAGTTCCGACTAAGATTAAGATCAGTTTACTACACAAATATTTAAGTCAAGTTCCAAAAGCGTTGCCATGCGTTCATATTAGCGTCTTCTACATATTGGGCACTGTGACGTCAGCGTTATGTCCGTACTGAAAGGTTCAGTAAGTTTGTTCAATGTGTGAATAGACCTTAAACTTGAATAACCTTTATTTTGGGAATAAATTAACGAATTTGGTGCCGTTCTATTGGGTTTTGTACCGGGGCCCTGTATATATATATATATATACCATCCAAGTATTTACATTTATACTTTCTATATTGACATTTATTTCGAAATAACGGACAATTGTCTATCCAAAAATCATCGTTTAACATTTATTGTCGTTTAAATTCCATAATTGTGCTTCTTTCTACCCCCATTTGTAGAGAGGTTGGATATAAAATTTGTTTGGCTTCATTAAATAATTTAGCATTTTTCCCAGTTTCAGTAGTACCACTGTATGTAGGGGCAAAAACTGTCACTTGTCAATGCTGTCACACCTCGATTATGATACGTGTTGTGTGTCACACAATTCTAACAAAAAAAGAAAAACATATAAAAAAATGTCAATCAAATTGTGATGATTATGACTGTGGATGAGGGGGGTTTGGTAAATGATATTTTACCGACCGATGGTACTGCACAATTTGGGAAAAATGTCTAATTTTGTTTTCAATGAGCCGCACATTCATTTAAATTGATCAAACATAAACCGTATTTGTTAATAATGATAAATAGTGTGTGTGTGTGTGTGGGTGTATGTGTGGAAAATTACAAATGATTTCGATTGTTATTTTTGTTCAAAATAGTGGCGTGTGTAAAAAATTGGATTGTAGCACGATGTCGAACGTCAATTGTAATAAAAAATGGACATAAATCGGGGAATACCACTTGATGATGATGACCTATTTCGAATTGATTATTGACACACAAAAAAAAACCCGGTAGACTTGTGTGTTTTTTCCATTTAAAATTTGTCAATTTTTCTGGAATCAAAATCATTCTAACTGAACTGCCAGTCATTGATTTTGTCAATGAGTAATTTCGCGTGGGTGGAGTAGGGGAAAAAAACAACCGCCGTAGTTAATTAATCATTATTTAATAACGAAAATCGTTCCTACTTTCATGGAATTCCCAATTTGTTGTTAAATTTTGAGAAAATAAATCCTTATTGATTGCTGAAGGATTTTGGTTTCATTCAAGGATCTTTGATGTCTGCAAAACCACCAATTTGTCAGGTGTGGTCTTTCAGCTTCATTAAATGACATCATCGATTTAAGTAATGTGATTAATTCGTAGTGCGTCTATTACATAAAAAAATTGTTTTGATCCAATTGAAATTCCATTATGTTTTTTTGAATAATAGAAATATCTCTATATAACGGACATGATTATTTGAGATGTTTTTTCGCTTCTCATCCTACACATATGAACAGGACTAATTAGCTGGTTTTCCCCAATATTATGTACACTAATCAACTACAAAACTATGTTTAGTTTCTTGTGTCTGCCTTTTTTTCGATAGTTTTTCAATCACACTATAATTACGATTGGCGAGGTCAGATCCAGATTGATTTTTGTTTTGTTTTTGTGAACTTTGATTTTGGTTTTGTTTTATCACCTAATCGACATATACGTGCCTTTATTGATGGTTGGCCGACTTGACTACAATGACTCTATCACAATCAAGTCGGCTAATTTACAATAGATGAACTACAATTTTAATTGTGTATTATTAGACAACAAACTAATGCAAATTATTTGTAAATATCTTTAAATGTGATTAAACAATAGAAATAGAAAATGGAATTTGTATTGTATTTTCATCCACAAAACAAAAATTTCAAGGCTTCCCCTTTCTACCTGCGATAGTTTATTATCGATTCATTTCGGCATATATTGATGTTCTTAATCAATTTTGCAGTTTTAAAAGCAACTCAGCCAATTCCAAAAAAGAAAACGACAAACAAACAAAAGGTTATCATCCTGTTGTTAAAGGATGATATCTTTGCATATTTTGGTGAAACAGAAAAATTAAAAATATCGGCATTATCATTGTTATTATTATTATTATTATTATTATTATTATTATTATTATTATTATTATTATTATCATTATTATTATTGTTATGATTAAAAAAAATTGGTGTTAATGAGGGTGAAAGACTATGTGGAATACAATGAAACTCACAATAAAATCAGGACAAGACACCACACACATTGCGAAATGTAAAATAATTGTCAAATAGAAATCTGTACGTGTGCTTAGAATAGAAACATCTGATTAAATTGCTTCCTTTTTATTTATTTATTTGTTTTTTTTTGTTTTAATTAATTGCAATTAATTTTTAATGCAATACACTTTTCTATTGTTTCGTTATAATAAGAATCCTGTGTTTTTTTTTTGACAATATCCAAATTGATTTGTTTTTTTCTTTAGGAGTATGCGCAATAATTGCGTTAATATGCTACATTAACAGTAAAACGCACACGTAAACTTATTGCTACTATTATCATACGATAAAGTTATTCAATTGCAATTTGCCAATATTTGTTGGTATCATAGAAACAATTTGCGATCGAACATATTTACATCACAATCGAATAATAATTAAATAATTCATTAAAATTCTGTATTATAAACATTGTAATTACTGTAGGTCAAGGTGTATTAGAAGAAAAACTCAATTATTCAATTAATTAAATTAATTAACAATAAATGCGTATAGAATGTGTGAAAAAGTATCGTTTTAGAATAATGCACTATAATAAACATCATGAACGAAGTATAAATTAACGAATTATAAAACAGAGCTACTGTTATCCATTAACGTAAGTCACGTGACACAAATACAGAAGAATTCTGTAATTGTCCGACCTTAATATACTTATCGTTCATTTAATATTTCCATTGAAATCCATTTATTACGTTCATTTTTCGTTCAAAGATAAAAGTTTAATAATGTAAGTATGGACATGTATGAGGAAATTCACAAAAAACAATAATAGAAGATAATTATTCATTTGTCTATAATTAATTCCTATTTGAGAAAAAAAAAACGAAGACTTGTTAATGATCAAAGAAATCGAGAAAATTCTTTTTAATTTTACCTTGACATCACTACAATCACCTTAATAGTTTTTTTTTCTTTTCTGTATAAATTTAAATGTTTTTTTAATAAGAATTTGGATATGTCTGCGTGTATACGGAACAGAATTTTTTAATGGGAAGAGGGTAACAAATTGAAAACAAAAACAAGTAAATTAACCTCGACATTTCCCAAAAATAAACAATGAGGAACAGATCCTGATAAAATTGAATAATTGCATGTGCGTGTGTGTGTGTGTATGGGGACATACTTGAACTTTTCTATATTATGAAAGAAATGCAAAACAGCCATAAATTTATTCCAATTATTATTATTATTATTATTATTATTATTATTATTATTATTATTATTATTATTCATCTTAAAAAACCAGTAGTCCTCCTTTATCAGTTAATCAGTTCTAGACGGTAACTAAAGAGTAAATCAACCTCATATATGTATGGTGTGATAATAATGCTATCATATATTTATTTTCTAATATCATGCTCGATTTTAGGTCATATCACGTAAATAAATAAATAAAAATTAATGGAAACATAATTATCACAGTGTTAATAGATAAAAAAAAATTTACAAAGACGTAAATTTAGGCCAATGTTTAAATCTTATTTGGTGTTATTTATCAATATTAATGGCAAACAAACATTTACACATAAAAAGAAAATAATAATAATAATAATAATAATTTGTTGTTCTTTGTTATTTTATAATGAGTGAATTATTAGGGACTTCCAATATGATCGAGACAAAGATCGATCGTAAAAAATAGATGGACAAATATTTACTATCTTTGTTATACTAATTGTTATTCTTTGTTTATTGATCATTAACAAAAATATTTTGATATAAACAACCTGAAGTCACAATGATTACATAATTCCTTCTATTGTTCTCGTATAAGTTCAAAACATTTAATATCTTTGTCTTTTACCAAAAATGATCCCAGTAAATGTACATGGGACAGGAAAAATAACATACTTCGTCCATTGCGAATAGAACAACTTGACTTCTTATCACTTAGATTGAAACGATTTGTTGGCTATTCTATCAAATGTCAGTTTTATAATTTGGATCACTTATTATTATTATTATTATTAAATTAATTTGCTAATTAATTCACGTAGATCTTCTTGAAAACTTGTTGATATTTTAGTGGAATTCGAAGACGTTAATTTATCAATCATTTAATTGCACATTGGAAGATCCGTTCAATAGGCAGGTAAAACAATCAATAAATAATGTCTAATCAATACATACCTTTGAGATTCATTAGAATCTCATACATTTTTGTTGCCATATCATTTACACCACTGCAAATTGTTAAACAACATGCAAAACTGAACATGATTGTCGTTTATTTGTATCTGTCTTTTTATTTGGTTTGGTTTAATTTAGAAAATTTCGTTTTGATTTATCGGAAAAAAACGTCGGGAAATTAAAAACAAATCAAGTTTAAACAAAAAAAAAAAATTAGAAAATTTCCCCGAAATTAACAACACTAAGGACTTTGTTTTGTTTTCTATTCTCTAATTATGTATCTATTCATTATTAACCATCAAATACGACTGAATGCGTTTTGATTCCATTTTGAAAAATATTGATTCAATTAAAACAAAACAAAACAAAAATAATTAATAAGCTTGATGTTTTCATATATGGTTAGTAAGTAGCAAACTCTATAATTGTGTATAAACCAATGATTATTCGTATTGTTATCAATTTCTTGTGTTCTCATTTTAATATTAATTGAGAGTGAAAGATGGGAAATATATATATAATTGACCTTAAACATTCATTAATTATTTTAACGTTCATCAATTTTTCACCATTAATTACATACAAAAATAAAAAATGAACCGAACATAGACACAAATTTGTCGCTCCACAATAGTGGCAACACAATTTTGCAAATACTTCCAAAAATTTGTTGCTCCACAATAATTACAACACAAGTGAAGAGACTGAGTTTAGTTCATTGCAGTTGCCAAAAAAACAACACTTACTTCCCTATCTTTATATGTTTAATGTCGTCTAGGGCAAAAAGGGTGGGGGTTTGGTTACTGCTCATTTCACCAAAGCCTGGGCGCTTATGCCGCTTTTGAAGTGGTTACTGCTAATTTCACCAAATTTCTACGATGAGAGAGAGAACCCTGTTAAATAGAGCGGTCGGAGATCTTAGCAGAGGGTTACGTACTCATTATTTTGCTAACTGGTCCATGTGTAATTTGTTGCATGGACTAATTAACAAACTACTTATAAGGTTAGGAGGGGAAAATTTCGAAAATCCTTTTTCATACCTCGCCGAGTTTTGAACCCCGGACTTCTAGTTGAAAATCCAGTTCCTTTACCATTGAGCCATTCGGCTCGTTAACGTTTAGATGAATAGACTTCGTATGAACGAAACCAATTTTTCTCTACCGTACGAAAACAGTCGACATTTCACATCGTGTGTTGTGGGACATGCGAAAGTTCCCGATTACAAAACGGTGTCGATATGTTGCCTCTCATTGGCTAAAATCTTGAATTTGACGTTATGTTACTGCTCGAAAATGATCATAAAAGATTAAACAAAAAATTTAGATGACCCGCTATTAACAAGAACAAATGTCATCATTGATTAAATATAAACTGTACATACACACACAAATTTGTTGCTCCACAAATAGTTGCGCAACACAAATTAGAGAATTAAAATTGATGATAATAATCGAATAATTAACAGAGTTGGGGTATCTTAAATGGACACAAATTTGTATTGTAAACAGTTGTAATCCATTAGAATGTTGGTCATGGCTATTTTTTTCTGTTATCAATAAGAATAATAAATAAACTATTTTTGATCATTAAATTTCAAGGCAAAAATTTAAATGACCCGTTATGTAGTGGAGAACATAAAAACAACTAACATTGACTTGCTGTGCGACCCTGAATATCAACCGGATCTCTTTTTAAATGTGATCACAAATATGTTTTCGGTTATATTTCTTATGAATCATAGAAATTTCCATTGATGAAGGAATATTTCGATGACCCGTTATGTGTAGTGTTGGAGAGAGAGTACAATAATCAAAACAGGAATTTTATTAAATGGAAACGTAAATAAATTGCATAATGCACTCTGTGTTACATCATTGTTATTGTTAAAAAATAAATGAATAAATAAAAGCGTGTGTAGTAAGAGAAAATTTCACCTTTTAAGAAGAAAGAATGTCGAAAAAGATTAATGATTTTGTTGTGTGTACATCGGGCACAGGTACCTGTCCGGTAATTGAATTGAAAACTACACCTGTTGTTGTATTAATTATTTATTGTTGTTGGGTTTGTTGTTTTTTAATAATTATCCAGTTGTTCTATCATTTTCATAGAATTCATTGGTGGTCATCATGATAGTTAGGAAAATTTTTCCAAGGTATCTTTAGTAATTATTTGGCACATGGATAGTCGTCAACTTTAGGAAATAACTATACGGAACACACACTCACACACAATCAATTATCATAATTAACAAAGATTATAAAGACGTCGATTTTTTGTTGTTGTTGTTGTTTTCATTTGAATGTTGATTTGTTTGTGGAAATTATCCGAGCATTGATTCTCTCTCAAATTTTTTATTTTTCATTTTTTGTACCATTGACGTCAATGATTTTATTGTGGGTGCTTAATTTTTTTTCTCCGATGTGTATAATTACTGATTTGTAGCGAATATCCGGTTTTGTAAATTTGAAACGCATCCTTCGCAGGAATTTTGAATGAACAAAGGAAGCATGGAAGTGGAAATTTCCAAGCAATTCCAAATTGGACGACCTTTAGAAAAGAGACATATGTCCTCAGATAGCGACTTCTCAAAAACTTAAATTCCTGAAGTTTTGTTGAAACACAATCCCACAGAAACATTTACCATTCGAAATGAACGATTTTCGTTATTTTTTTTGTGTGTGTGTGTGGAGACGTAACGTGTGAGAAATTGAGGCCAACACGAAAGAAACCGGTCTACCCGTAAATCACGTGGTGCGCTCGACTAGTGCTCCTTGTTCTACTACCGGTGTTGCTTGTCTCATCTTTCTCTCTGATCATTGCACGATTCTCAATAGGAAAAACATCGCAATTAACGTTTCTCATTATAATTTGCTTGTAACTAAATAAAAACAACAATATTTAACGATGCTAATTGAATCGATTATTTTTGTTTTATTGAAATTTTTCTGATCAATTCAAATGGGCGAACATTCATTTTTTTCCCCATATTTATTATTGTTGTTTCATCTTCATTGTTGATTTATTAACAATAATTCATTCGTTATTGGATATAAATGATAATTAATTGCCAGGTGTTAATTCATTTGAACGAAAAGAATATTTTTTTTGCAATCTAATATATATACTGAATACTTCTGTCTTTGTTGCACTCATCTTGATTGTGTCTATGCTTGTTGTGTGTATATAGGAGTTTTGTGTAAGTGTGATAAAGATCGAGCATTTATTTTAAAGAATTCGTTGAATTCTCGTAATTCTTTTGTGCGGTCAATTTTTGTGTGGTACAATCCTGTAATGTTTTATTACAAAATAAAACACAATGTCAAAGACCTCATTTGATTCTTTATTCATTGCGTCTATACAACAAATTTCTCTCATAATAAAAATAATTTGAATTATTGATTGATTGCATGATCATTAGTCAAAAAAAAAACTTTTTTTTTTAATATTTATCATCAATTTTAATTATTTATAAACGAGAATTGAATGAGAAACTCGTCTCTTTTTCTGTGTGTGTGTGTGTGCGTGTGGCACATGTGTGTTTAATTTTAAATTATTTAACGATCATATCGATGTGATTCGACCCCAATTTATCCGTGATCTTATACAGAAAGGTTATCAATCATTTTTAAATACGCATGTATTTTACATCCAGATATTTGTTCATATATAGATAGATAGATATATTTATTATTTGTTTATTTATAAATATTAACAATTTTTTATAAACAGTAGAATTTACCAGCAAATAGTTGAGAAATATATGAAAAAAATTATAACGATTTTCAAATTATGCCAGGTCAAAAAAAATAATAAATTAATTCATTTTATTTGCTTAGAATAATGCATTTACAGTAATTGAAGCGAAATAGGAGGAGAAGGTCGACTTGTCGATCAGACGGATTCCGAGAGAGTCTTGACCTTGCTAGTGATCTAAATCATCTATTTTCCAAATGATTTATGTTTGTTTATCGAGCATAGTTGCTCAATCCAACCCCAATTTTATGATGGATGAAATGAGGCTATCGAATTGTTTAGAGATGATGATGATGCTGGTGGTCCACATGATTTTCTTGTTGTTGCTACACTAAGGTCAAGTTAATAGAGGCATACTATATTGTTGAAACCATGATAGTCTTAACATAAATAATTCACTTTTTGAATGTTAATTCATTCAAATATTTGTCCCCGAATCTAATGTTACATTGTGATGATAATAAGTCAATTTATTCATATTTATATCTCGTTATATATTTATCAAAGTACCTCTATCTATATAAAGGTCAAAATGATTTGATTTAATCTATTTTAAGTCCATGTCGGCTTAGTTGTCGGCATCTATTTTGTTTCATTCAAGTTCCTTTCACAGTTATTGGTAATGAGACAAACAAAAAATAAAATACAATAACAACAAAACATGTTAGAATTTTGATGATTTCAGGGTTGTTGATCTTTAAAAATCGAATAAATTTGAATTGATTACAAGCACGAATTCGAAATTCTACCATTTCTAATCATAAACAATGCGAGGAATAGAGTGTAATACGGGTAAGGACGTAAGTCACGTGATGCTCTACTGTAGCGTCCTCTCACTCGAATTCTTATCGCAATTCAGTTAAAGCGATGCGCGACACAACGATTAGGGTCATGTGTTACAAAGAATGAGCGCGCGCGAGAGAAAGAAAGGTGTTGGTATATTGTCAATGAGTGAAACAAGTACTAGTAGAACATCACGTGACTTACGTAAACGAATATTCAGGGCAGTCGTGAGACTCGACAGGCCCCAGGGGAGACCAGAGAGTTCGCTCAAATGTTATGCAAATGTGAAGCAAACAGTTGCTTGTCTCTGAGATCGTATAAAGTATTACATAAATTTAATCGTTTAATAAATCGTATTTTTTCTATATTATACATTCATGTACATTAAATATGTGGTTTTGAGCAGTTTCTGTGGACCACTAGCCCGAACGATTAAGAGTCCCCGCCTTGTCGCGCCTGCGGACATTGCCGCCTCAGTTTCTCTCACTCATACGTGTGGGTGGATTTGTATGTGCAACGGGCGGAACAAGGAGCGCTAGTGTAGAGTACCACGTGACTAACGTACCCTACATGTCGGTCTCAATTTGTCGAAATCAATCAAACAACAATCGAAGAATTTTACAATTTATTTTCGAAATAACTTTTTTACAAAGAATCAAAAAACAACCCATCCCCGATTGGATTGATTATTAACAATGTTTCACTTCAAATTTCTTGATGCTTTAACAAATGATATGACTTCAAATTGATAAAAACGATAACTGTCACCACTGTAATTATTATTATTATTTGCATTATTATTACTATTTTGTATATAAGCGATAATATCATTGATATTATTAAATCGAAACCATTTCGGTTTGTCAATTGTTGCATTGAATAGATAGAAAAATGTCATTTTCTTTTCAATATAAATCGAATAGAAATAATTGCGATATTTCAATAAGAAATATTGATGTTTTTTAATAACAAATTCGAAATCATCTTGTAAGCTTTTCATTTGTTTCATGAATATCACTTTAACAATTAAATTGAAATAATAACGATTGATCGATAGATTTTTGATGATCTTCTTCGTATAAATATTACGTTCATTATCATTCAAATATAATAATTCGCCTTTTTTGAAAATCTCATTTATATAACGGCCATTATTGAATGAGCGCATTGTTAAATCTAATGTTAATAACAATAAATTTGCACACAAACAAATATAATAATTCAAACAGATGCGTCGATTGATTTTAATGATTGTTTCATATTTTTTATTATCGTTTATGATCATATCCTCAACGATTTCTTTGGCAATACACGCACTGATCACACAATTCTCGTATTGGATTGTTTGATTCAACAAATCACAACGGTCTTTATTGTTGATGAGTTTACAAACGATCGCCTCTAAATTGTTGAAATGGATCAAACAGCCGGTGTTGATGTTATCGTTATTGTTATTAACAAAATCGAACAGATAGTATTTCTGTTTGTTTGAACATATCAAACAACAATAATTCGGTGTGATCAGTATTAAACAATTGTAACGTTGCAAATAGTCCTTCAATACGAATTTCAATTGTTTCAATTCCATACGTATCTCAATTAAATAATTCACTTTCACCATATAATTAATATTGCCAATTTTAATTGTTTTTATCATGAAATTAATGAATTGATCATAACGTTTATCGAATGATTTAAACAATTCAATGCCGTATTGGATGATATTGTTGATGATTTCTGTTGTTAAATTATCAACATTGTAATGTTTAATGAAAATTGTTGCAATTATATAAATGAATGGTAATAGATATTCAATTTCTTTGGTAACAGATTGATAATCATTAATATTACGTGTACTACATACCATTGTTTTGTTATATGTGCTGTTTTCGTTAATTAATAATTTCAATTGTGGCAATAATGGCGGCAATGGTGGTTGATTTAATAATTCTGTATTTGTACTTTTCGATAGTTTCTGTTCGATAATGGTTGATGATGAGATTGTTGTTGATTCTTTCGTTTCAAATTCTCTATCTACATAGATTGTATCTTCGAAAACGACCGTTGATTCATCGGGGAATTCAGGCGGTTGTTGTAATTGTTGTAAATATTGCAATTGTTCCAATTGCTTATTGATTTGTTGATCGAACAGACCATCATCATCCAAATCGACAACAACATCTTCATCTGGTGTTTTCTTTGTGATCCGCCTATCGACAGCCAATAATTGTTGTTCAATCGTTTTATCCGTACGCAATTCATTGATTGTTTGTACTAATTCAAATGAATGTACAATGAATTTATTGTCGTTATTGTTGAAATTGTGCAAAATTGTTGTGATTAACGTTTGTAATGTTGGTGCAATTGTTAAACAAGCACCACCACCACCACCACCATTTGTATGATCTATCCGATAGCCATCATTATCGCACATATACGGATCGAATAAATAATAAAAATCCCTCTGTTTCCATATTGCTAATGTACTCCTATCATCATCATCAACATCATCATCATCATCATCATTACGACGATTATTAGTAATTTCAATAATGCCATTATTATTGTTGTTGTCTTCAAAGAATTCCGCTAATTGCTTCTTGAATTGTTGTTGATTATTGATGATCATACAATTTTTAATTATTGATATTTCAATAATATACGAACCAATTGTTATTCGATTTGGTACATTATTAATTGTTAAATAATTATTATTGTTATTTGTTAATTGTAAATATAAATGATTACCTAATATGATGATTTGATTGATTGTTTCTTGTATCCAAGAATTTGTTAAAATTAATTTTGCATAAATTAATGCTGTTATTATGATAATTAATGATTGTTTATTGCGTGCAATACCGAAATTTTTATGATTCAAATCAAAACAACCACCAATTACGGCCTTTTTATCATTGATTATCTCATAGCCATCATTGTCATGGCACACTGTATCTTTATTGTGATCAATACCATCATCATCGATGATGTTGATGATTTTGATTGGATAGATTTTGAATTTGCCATTATTATTATTATTATTATTGTTATTATTGTTGTTGTAGATTTGTTTGTTTTTTAATATGATCGTTATGATGGCTTTGATATTTTTGAAATTTGCCAAAATCGCATAATTCTCTAATGTGATTGTATCGAAATAATAATAATAGAATTTCATTTTCCATATTAGAAAATGATAAAAATTATTAATTTGCAATATGCAACAATTGTAATATTGAAAATAGATCTTCAGGCCTTTGGTTAAATTGTAGATTTGACGGTTCTTCGTCAATAGATAGCCGAACAATTTCGGCTTTTTATCGAGTTGATAATAGCATTTCTTCATTTGATTGTAATCCAAATTAATCAAGCAATAGTTTGGTAATTGTTGTTGTGTTGTTGTTTCATAGAATTGTTTGCCATTTGCTAAGATGCGATTCAGGTCGTCTTTGGTCCAGTTGATGGTTTTTTTGATTTTCGTGAAACAAAATGCCACAATGGCATTGTGTAAATTGTGATTTTTGTCGATCGCCTTTTGGTAATTTGTCAATTTCAATCCGTAATAGAACGATTTCAACAATGATTGTTTGCATTTGGTGAACGAATGCCGTTCGAATATCCGTTTTTTGATCAATTTCCTCGTTTCGACTATATCTTGATCATCATCACGTGCCACATTTGAATCGGTACGTATCGATGTTGATTTCGATAATTGTTTTCTAACAATACCGCTACTAACGTATTGCGGTTCGAATATAATATCATCATCAGCCTCATCATCATTATTACCACCATCATCATCGTCATTTTTTGCTGTCGTCGTAGTATTATCATTGTCATCATCATTGGCATTGTCGGTGTTTGTCATTTCTTTTGATGAATAAATGATTTCGACTAAGCTATTTTTGATTTCCGATTTTTTACGTTTCGTTTGTTCGGTTTTGGTTGGTTCCGTTGTAATCATTGGGATTTCCATCTGTAACAGGGAATTTTTTTATTAGAAATTGCGTATAATTTGTTGTTGTTGTTGTTTTGTTTACATTGACATTAATTTGTTGTAATTGTTTCGTTGGTGTTTTCTGTTCTGGTTTTTGGTCGAGTTTCTGTTGTTTTTTGATTAATTTCAATACAGGCGGTGTTTTTCCTGATGTTTTGTCATCATGATCGATTTGGAGATTTTTACGTAAACTTATTGTTGGTTGTAATGTTGTTATACTACTGTCGATTTGTTTATTCTTCTGTGCTTTACAATGATCGGTTATAGAAACCGTATGTTTCTCATTTTTGTCCATTTTCACTTTCTGTTTTATTATTGATTTTATTTTATTTTATTT
This sequence comes from Meloe dianella, assembly GCA_028455855.1. Classification (NCBI taxonomy): domain Eukaryota; kingdom Metazoa; phylum Arthropoda; class Insecta; order Coleoptera; family Meloidae; genus Meloe; species Meloe dianella. The sequence goes on along the minus strand of JAPTHL010000043.1, from coordinate 793,467 downwards.
AAAGAAATATCCAAAAACTAACACGAATTTTTATGATTAACGAGAATTTGCTAAATTTTTCTCTTGAAAATTGAATCTGTCAAAATATAAACAAAAACAAATAAATAAACAAACAAAAAAACAGAACGCAAACATTTGAATTTGTTTATTTTTGTTTGTTTGATTTTGTTGGTCTAAATTTTTGACGTGTTTGTTGTTTGTTTGTTTTTTATTTCAGTGAAATTTTATTGAAATTTCTTGTAGTTTTTGAAAAATTGATTCGTAAGGGTTGTTTTTTTTTTACACGGCCCACCCACTCCGCCCCCGACTGAAAAATATGTCGTCAAAATCACAAAACGTATCGAATTGGTTAGACGAATCATCGCAAACAACGAAATATTGGTATTATTTTCATATTTTAAAACATTGCTCAGTGTTATTGGCATCTTATAATCAATCACATAAACGTTATAGTGCTTGCAATAATTTACAAGGTATTTGTGTTTAATTAATTCAAATAATAATAAATCTTTGCAGTTGATATTGGAGAGGATTGTGAGGCTAGATTAGAGCCGAGCCTAACGTTTCTATTACCAATAAAATGCGTTTTGCTGCTGCTACAATCTGTGTGTAGTATTTCATATAAGAAACGATGAGATTGTTTGTTGAATTGGTTCGGTTCTATTGTGGCCACAACCTAATCAATTACAATGTCACATTTGTATATAGTTGACAAAATTTCGCATATGCTTCAATATAATTCCTAATCTAAGAGTGGGGATACACTAGCGAGCCGAATTCGTAATGTAATGCTCGTCGAAGGACCAGAAGTTGTGGGAAAAGACTGGACTCGTCCAGTGTATCTCCATCCTTACGAACGCTAATGAATGCGGGTACAAACCACTAATCTCTAAATATATATATGCGGATACTTTTGGGAGAAATGAAACCTAATTGGTCGAAGTCAGCGCCTCACAATACTGGACAAGGAGCGCACTTGGATAGCGACAAGATGTGTGTCCTTTACGGTTTGAAGTGATCCTTTTGGTGTTGAACTGAACGGCTCACGCGTGCGCAAATAATATACAGAATCCTATATTGAAGGACACTTGCACATTTGCGCAGGCGTGAGCGATTCTGTCCAATACCACAAGGATCACTTCAACAAATTATGGACATGCAAACGCAATTCGCTACATTTTTACTGTTACTGTTACTATCTCAGTAACGAGTGGCGCTAATGGCGGATATATATATATATATATATATATATATATATATATATATAGATCAGTGGTACAAACACAAACGAATGTCAAAATGAAGGCGAACGGACGTGTCGAGCAACTGTTCGTTTGTGTTTGTGCAGCGTGCATGGGATGTACATGAATGTGTTCGTTTATCGACAAACGTAAGAACATTCATTTGCTCCAATACAGTATAGTCGATCTAGTTCAGTTTGGTCGACTTGACATTATTGTTTAATTATTCTTATAAAAGTTTTTGTTTTGTTTTCCTTCCTGAAAAAAACAAATAAATAAAATAAAAGGTTCGGCAACATGTATTGTAGCAGCATGTATGACATATTTTGTAAAAATTAATAAATGGAATCAAACTGTATTAAATTCAATATTAACACTTGGTGCCAGTTTATATGATGTAACATTGAAACGTATCAAATCAACAATAATCAAATCACAATCAATAACAACACCAATAATAATTAATCCAATTGAGATGAATCGTGATTTTTTCATAATTGATTTTCAAATAACAACAAAAATCGATTTAATCTATTCGGGCAATTTGGATGTGAATGATCAACCAAATGAACATTTAAATCGTATATTAGATGAATATTATTTAAATAAGAAACAACCAATCATATTGCAATTAATTGAAAGTGATCGTAGGAGAATATTAAATCGTAATTATACATTATGGCAAATACGTAATGATTATTTTATATGGAATCCAGATGATGAACCGGTGGCTGTTGTTGTACGTTTCAAAGATTTCGATACATTCACATCGTTTATATGCGATTTAATAACGAATTATGATAAAGGTAATGATTTAGAGATGTCGATATTACCATTTAAAACATTCAAATTGTATACGTGTACAGTGGATAAAGCGCATTTATTTGATCGTACACCACCTGATTTGATCGATTTACAATTGACAAGTCCATTGACGCCACCTGTGAAACAGGTGAAATTCACACCGGGATTCACATCAACACCACATAAAATGAAAATGATGCATTCAACACCGATCCAACGTGATATCGATGCAACAACAACAACAACACCAGTGGCAACACCTGTGGCACATGAATTAATCACTGATGTGTATCAACCAGTATTAACATCATCACCAATCAAACAACAACTTAAACAACAACAACAATTAGAAAGAGAATTGAATTATGTGTATGTCGATGGTCAGAATTATGAGATATTATGTGAAACAACAATTTGCAATGATAATTTGGATCGTCCATATTTATTATCAAATGGTGTAGCAGCATTAACAATGTTACGTGTGATCAAATCGAAATTTTGGACACGTAAAACAATCACCGACATTTTCCATTTAAGTCAATCAATTTATTATGAAACAAAGGATTGTATTGTGTTGTATGGTGAGAATTATATGCCGAAAATGGATACAAATGATGTTATCTTTGGTAATATAACAACAACACCAAATAATCATGTGATTGATTTGTTTGATGGTTTGAGGATATTTTTCAATTTTGATGATGTTGGCATATTGAGTGGACCAGTAACTGTTGCAATATGGTATGAGGATAATTATTTTTATATGTTTGATCCATGTGGGCATCCAACAATATTTCGTTTTAATGATTTACAAACATTTGTCGACATTTATAAAAACAATTTATTAATCTATCAAGAACAATTATATGAATTCTATTTTATAACGAAATGGTATATTAATGATTATCAATTATTAATTGATGATTGGTATCATTTCCATGCAATTGATAATGATCGTTGGATATTAAGAGGTAGTATAAGTCAAGATAATAGTTATTTCCCAGAGGAAACGAGAAATAGTCAATGTGTAGCAATTGCCGCAATGGCATTGATATTTCAACATGCTGTCGATATGGAGGAATGGGATGGTGGTGTTATGGATACGGTAATTGGGAATTTTTGCAATTTTTGCTTATCTAACAAAAAGGTCGATTCACATTTGATTGCATCGCTAGCCGACAATACGCATGCGCATTATTGAAGCGCTTCTATCAACACAATGGCGACAAATTTCGAATTAACCATGCTGCTCAAATGTGTATCCATCTTTAGATGGAACAATATCGGTTTTTTTACACATTCCATTCTAAGTAGTTGAGACTTCAGTCTATACGAAAATAATTAAATAATTATGCTATAAAGTCGATAAAATTCAATTCAACGACAGTTTTATTATAATAGCAATAGAAGTGTGGGCCAATTAAAATGTTTTTAACGTGCTATCTTATGTTTAATTTACAAAGTTCAAAGGGTGGTGGTGTTTTTTTTATATATGAAGAAAGAATTAGAGACGTATTTCTTTATAATTTTAACATATTCTCGTTCTATAAAGGAGATTAGTTAATAATAAACCTGCCTATAAAGTTATTTATAGTTACATTAGGAAATTCTTTATTACCTATCTGTTATAAAATGTTGTGTTCGATTATTATTATTATTATTATTATTTTTATTTATTTTATTTTATTGTATTATGTTAATGATGATGACACTACAGAAAACATGATACATCGTGACGTAAAAACTTTATACAATTATCTATTTGATATAGCAAAAGGTCGAAATTGGAGGTAGGAGAAATAATTACCTCTTCTTCAAATGTCAGGTCAGGTCAGGTCAATGCTAGGGACATCGCAATGAGGGTTTTAGGCTATGCTATTAAATATTCACGCAATTGGTGTTGTTTTGTTTTTGCCCACAATCTGTGAGTATTTTGCTATTTGCTTATCTCGTCTTATCATTTCTTGCTTCTGCAAAGATACTATCAGCATCAAGTAAAGACGCTTCTTTGCATTTTTCTATTAATGGATTTTTGATTACTTACAATACATACAAGTAAATAGGCCCGGTTTCTGAAAGTATAGATATTATAAATTGCAATCATTGTTTCTTATAGAGTAGATAAACAGTTATCGATTATCGATAACTGTTGTGTAAATTTATTAGGGATTCAGTATGTGGTGCATGCTAACTACTCAGTGTTCAACAACCTCAAACCACGAACAACGGTCTCATAAACAGGTCTTGACACTCCTATACTAAAAGCATTAGTTATTGAAGCCAACTGTAGTTCCTAATAAGCGGCGCAATTGTCGAGAGAACGACAAATAGATAGATGATATGACCATTTTCTAATTTATACATTTATCTTTGACTAGTTTTACTTTTTTGTTCGATCAACAGTTGCGCCACCACATTTAACATCAATCAGGACTACCACCGCTCTTGGGTAGTGTTAAGGCCTGTTTATAAGACCGTACCTCGAATTGATTTACTCGCCATCTTTCGGCAACTCCAACAAGCTGATTTATAGGTGATTGATCGTTTCAATATAAAATTATCGAATCGATAACTATGGATAGATAAAAAAACCGATATTCTTCCAATTAATTCTTGATGAAAACTAAATTGAATTTTTCGATTGTTTTACCCATCAACAACAACAACAACAACAACATTTAGATATTAATGAGAGGCGATGAATATTATCAAAGAATCATTGACGAATTGAAAGATACAAATCGATTTAAAAGTAATTTATTAATGGTCGATGAATTATTAGAAAATGTTGAATTATTTGATGAACATTTCCATATTGATAGTGGTGGTTATTTTATTTATGGCACAATACATTTGGATGATATTAATGAACATCGTGATGAAAATGATGATTTTATTGTATTAGATTTACAACAGGGCTTAATCGAATTTTTCAAATATAGCAATGCCGGCATCTTAACATCACAACATCAATCATTTGCAATATGGAAATATGATGATCATTATTTTTATTTTGATTCACATAAACGCAACGAACACGGCTACATAATGAATAATAGTATCTTTAATAATAGTAGTAATAATAATAATACAAGTGATTATAATGAGATTGGTACATCATGTTGTATAAAACATACAACAATTGACAGTTTATTGCAAACGATTTTAACAAATTTAAATTTAACAGCCAAACACATCGTTTATAATATAAATACAATTAAAGTTAATATTGTTTTTAATGATGATAGCAGCATGCAAAAACGAATTGATAAAACAATACCAACATGGAATTATCGACAAATCAGCGAAGGCAAACACATATTAGAATGCGACATCTATTGTATCGATAATAAAGACGTATTGCCAGCTTGTTTGTTAATGTGTTTAAGTTGGAATTTATTATTAACATCAACAAAATGGTCTGAACACATATTAGAATTAATATTGAATTTAACTTATCTAATCTATGTGAAATCGTTTAATATCATCAATAATAATAAAATACCAATTGAGGATGTTATTAAAGAATTCGATATCGGTTTGAATCGTATCACAATTAAAAATATCCGCGATATTGCCAACGGTTTGATTTACGATAATTTCGAAGAGGAATTAACGAATTTCTTTGATAATGCCGAAACGACCGATGATAGTTTTCTAATTTATCAAACTGAAACATTAGAGATATGTTTATGGAAGAATTTCCATGATAATTCTTATTATTTATTTGATCCAAATGGACGTGATAGCAATGGTAATATCTATACGAAAATGGAATTATCGATATCGGATGATTATGGTGAAGATGATGATTTGGAAGTGGAAGGTGGTTTTAATTATGATAAATACGATCGTGAGTTCTTTAAGAAAATCAATCGTTACAATGCCGATACAGAATTAATGATTGATATTGATAATCGTCGTGTATGTGTATTGTGTTTTGATTGTATTGCCGATCTGATCTTCAATATCATTTTCAATACACCATCACGTTTCTACGTGACAACCACATATCAATTGAAACATATCGAATTGGAGAACAATCTGAATGATGAATTAATAATGGAAATCCATAACGATTATTATAATTTCAAATATATTAAAAACTATTGGATATTACGTGGTACACGTACATTGACCGATCATTTATATTCGATTGATAATCGTGGCAAACAATCGATACCAGTATGTTTTATATTGATCGGTTATGCGTATTTATATGAAATCAATGAATTTACAACAACAACAATTGATACAATATTGAATTATGGTGATCGTTTGTTTACATATAAATTGAAATGTGAATTTATTGAATTTAAAAAGACGTTATACAATTTAAGTATGAATACGTTAGAATTGTTGATTAAACAGAAAGTGTTTCTAATTGATGATTTCCATAAGAAATTCTGTATTGATCAATGTCGATTTGAATTGGAATTTGATTATGAGAAATTCACGGGCGATGTTTATTTGGATGAAATTAATGTAATTGATGAACTCGAAGCTGTATATCAAAATCGAATTTTTACAACATTATTGAATGCATTAGAATTATTATTTGAAACGCACGAATTTGGTATTTTACATTGTAAATGTGAGTAGCGATTAATTATTTATATTTTACACACACACAAAAAAAAAGGAAAAAAAGTCCGTTGTTACCATTGGGATTTGAACCACAATCGTTGAAATTATCATGTTGATGTGTTACCAATTACTTTAAGTCGGTTTTTCGATTTTGTTTCCCCACTAAACGAATTAGAAATGATAAAATTGTTAATTTCCGAAAAACATAATTGGGTATAGGAAAGATCGAAAAAAAAGTGGGACAGCTTCGAAAGAATGCGTGAACTTGCTATATCTAGACAAGCAACAATTCGGTAAACACAACCGAAACTGTTTGATCTTAGCCCGCTTTTGGGGAACGGGACATGCTCGAACAAAACAGCAACTGCCAGAGAAAACACGAGTCTTGTAAAAAGTTGCACGATTTTTTCGAGGCGAGTTTGTATACTTCATCGTTTTTGATTTGGCCTACTTGACTTCTAGATATAACAGAGCGTCGATTAACTGAATCATAATAATTACAATAATATTGTTCGGATAATCGATGTGCGACTGTTTAGAATAGCAGAGATAACCAAAGGGCAGAGTTTGCTGGCAGAATCGTAAACTTCTGCGGCCGCAGCTTGTTTAAGATCTGCAAATATGTTCAACTCACAAAATTGCTTGTGTATTAGGCTTAGAATTCGAACATGATAAATTCCGGGCGAGCTGTGAACATGCTTGCAGATCTAAGACAGAAGTCTAGAGTTCTGCCAGCATATTTCTGGTTACTGTTATTGAATCGTAATCGAACATGTGCAAAATTAAACAAACGAAGACGAATTGTTGGTGTTGTTGTGCGTATTGCACTATTCCGCGTTCGTTCGCTTTTGTTCATGTTCGTACGTTCTGTGATCTGATATAGCTTTAAATTTGATAGATTTTCTTTCTCTATAAACGTTAAAAGGATGGATATTCTCTAATTGAAACTGTTTTAAATTTCTAAATCAGTATAGGGAGTATTAAATATTTTCAACTTCTATGGAATATATTTCCATCTTTGTCAAGTTCATTTGAAACTCCTATCCACACAATAGTCCCTAACATATGACCATCTATATTTACACTTACAGTATATCAATATATTTTTTTAAAATTTTTTTTAGTACTATATGTGGTCGTGTTTAAACTCGATGAGGAATCTGTGTTTTTGTTTGATCCATATGCACGTGGTCCAGATGGTTTACCATCACTATATGGTAGTGCATGTATAACACGTTATCAAAATTTAGAAGATTTATGCAATACATATCGTAAAACATTACCAGAAATTGGTTTAAATCAATTTTTCATAACACCAGTAATTGTTAAAACCGTTGATAAATGTAAACGTAAATATAAGCAAACTGTACAATTGGATGAATCAATTGTTAAAATAATGGCAGCAATACGTGATGATAGTAATAATGATTATAGTGGTTGTTTTGTACATATAATACCATTTAATAAATGGATATTATTAAGTGAAAATAATATCAATATGAACAATATTGATAAGCATGGTATAAATCGTTTTAGTTGTACAATTGTATTTATTGCATTAACAATGAATCTATTACAAAAAACACAAACATGGCCAACATTTATGGTTGATGAAATCATGAAAATTGGCCAACAATTATTTGATATTATTGAAAAGAATATTGTTTATAGTCCATGGAATCGTAAAGTAACAATATATAATATAAATGATGTCCATTTTAAAATTGGCTTTATAAATGCGAATTGTCAATGTCGTTTAAATGAGAAAACCGGTTATGTAATTGTTAATAACGATAATTATATACAGCCGATTGATTTGTTAAATCTACGTCAAGGTATTGAACAATTTTTCATCGAGAACAGTCATGGCATCTTACAAATACACAGTTTAATATTGGCAATATGGGAGGAATATGATGATTATGATGATGAGAATCCATTTATTTATTTATTCGATCCGAATATGCGCAATATTATTGGTTTGCCTGTTAAAGACAATGGTAAAGCATGCTGTTTGAAATTTATCAATGTGCAATTATTGTGCAATCATATCATCGAATTATTGCCAATGTTTGTTAAAAAAGATACATTAGCATTCCTTTTAACACCAATTGATATTTATATTGATGATGAATGTTATACGAGATCGATACATCATGATGATGATAAGCCACCGAATGTGTTATGTCAGAATTATCAACGATTACTTATGACTGATCAAGAATGGAAGGGTCAATATGCGGTAAATTTTAAAGAACATTTTGTGTGTTTCTCGCTTATTTGTAATATAAAGAGCACGAATGAACATGCAGAAATGGCAGCAAACGTCAACAAACACATCGAGCTGTGTTTGTTGTAGTTGCGACAAGTAGCGCTTGTTTGTGGCCGTTTACTCGTTAGAGTCTATAAAGGGTCTTATAAACGGATCTGATTGAAGTTAAAATGTGGTGGTGCAACTGTCAAGGGAACAAATAGTAAGACAGAGATAAATGTATGAGTTAGAAAATGATCCATATATTTGCTTTGCACGCTTTCAGTGCCAACACTTTGTAAGTAGTTATATGATGCCGATACTAACTCACTTTTGCGCGGGAAATTCAAATTTCTCTGAATATTGATGTCGATCCTAGTTCACTGTTTGTCATTGACCATTCAAGGTCATGTCCCGGTGACCTTTCGAAGCTTTCAATCGGTCGTTTTGGTATTCCAGCGCCAAGACATTTTCTGGCAGATCTAACAGGAGCTGTTTGTTGGTGTTATGAAAGCGGTTGTACGTGTTTACAGCACCAAATCGGGAGATTTTTTACGTATTTGTATGCACAGAAAGCGTCGAAAGCAGTGAACACACGGCCATATTCATATTTGTTTTTTATTCTTTATTCCACTTCAATAAGTCTAGCCATATTTCTCGTTACCTTGACAATTGCGCCGCTTATTACGAACTAAAGTTGGTTTCAATAACCAATGGTTTTAGTATAGGACTGTGTATAAGACCGTGGTATACACTATCGAGTCGAGTTTGCAATGTTGACGACCACACTACGAACATTTTTTGAGTCGAACATGTCAGGCGCAAGCCAAGGACAAGTCAACAGAAAATGAGTTGAGCGTAAACCATTCGTATTCTGTCTCAACTATACGAATCTTAATCCAAGCATGTTACATTACTAGGCTCAGCTCCTTTAGTGTATGGTTTATGATCAAATTGAGCGGTGCGCACTGTATGTATTATATATTTATATTTGTTTTTTTTTGTTGTTTAACATAAATCAGGAGGAATACGAGAAGAAACAATATGAATCGAAGAAATTGTTGAATTTGGGCCGTTTCAAATACCATCAAGTATTAGAAGATGCATGGTTAATACGTAGTACAGAACCAATAAAATATGATAGTTTTGCATTAGCAACAACAATATCATGTTTATTATATTTTAATCATACAGAAAAACCGAAAAAATGGATATGCGATGATTTAGATCAAATATTAATGATTGGCCGTTTATTATATTATGATTCAGCAATAGAATGTATGGATAGTATTTATTATGATGATGATGTTGAACAAAATCCTGATATTGATGTTGAACAAATACCAATAAATTTAACACAAATCCTACGCGATATCTATATAGAAAATCAACAATACCATTTGAATATTTATACACCGTACAATTGTGGTTTATTTAATTACCGTAATGTATTGAGGCGTGTATCGAATTTCTTTAAATACTTCGACATATTCGTATTGCGAGTACTTGATAGTTGGTCAACTGTATTTAAAGATAACAATTATTATTATTATTTTGATCCATATAAAAGAGATCTAACTGGTAATAAATCGTATGATGGTTATGCAATTGTTATGAAATTTGTCACAATTGATAGTTTAATCAATCAATTGTTGCGCGTCTTTCGTCCATTCGATTATGAGAACGATGAGAATAGTGATAAGGATTTTCGTATTGTTGCCATTTATACGGAGGCGACATCATTGTCAACAACAAAATAATTAAAAATATATAAATTTTATTTATTGTGTCTATCATTTCATCATAATCAAAAGAGGAATACAAACAAACACAAAAGACACGAGATTAAGTACAGTTTACTTATTATTTAAGTCGGTGACTTTTTTATTATTACTCCCATTACTACCACCACCATCATCATCATCATCACCATCACCATTTGTTTCTTTTGGTGTATAAACAATCTCAGCATATTCAGTTTTATCATCGTCATTTTTAACGATTGCCGCTTTCATATTTGGACTGATTAAGTCTAATTCAGCATAGACTAAATTATCACCAGTTGTTTGTTGTTGTTGTTGTGTTTTATTGTCTTCAATTGTTGTTGTTGTTTCTTCTGGTTGTTGTTTAGTTTCAGTATCGTCATCTTGATCTTGATCTTGTTGGTGTTCTGTAGCATTAGTAGCGTCACGTTCTTTGTGTTTTTTGAAGAATGACGTCAGTTTAATAATTGGGAAATTCGGTTTTGTATCTGAACGAACTTCAGCACTTTCTGTGTCGCTACTAAAATCATTTTGAAATCAATTAGAAAATATTCAATGAGAACAAATAAGAAAATAGATGTGGTGTTGTCGCACATTTATAATCGTTTTATACTCGATCTATTTAGATGTGGTGAACTGGGTGATATTGTGCAAATTTGTAAACAATCATAAATACGACAAAATCTATTTTCTATAGAGTTAACAAAAAACAAACTCTTTAAGTTATACGTACGTTTCACCGAAATGTCGAATTTCTTGTCCATCTGAAATGATCAATTTGTTTTGTTTTTTTGAAAACTATCCAACAAATGGCTGCATCAAAACAAAATGTCGTTTGATTCCTCATTTATTTATCATATTTATAATAATCTTATAATATAAAACAGTTTATTTATTGGTAGTTTCAATAATATAGAAAACAATAATAAATGTTTACTAATTATTGAAACACACACACACACACACACAGTCACACATACCCCTCCATTTATGACTTAACACTAATAGATTTTTGTTCTTAATTTAAGTACATTTATATAAAAAAAAACGGTTTTTATACACATTTAACGAGATTCTTTCGAATTTTTGAAGCAACAAATCATCACATTCTTTTGTTTTTGATTAAATTGTTTTAGTCTTAGAAACACAACAACAATAGAGATTTGAAATTAACGAAATTTATGGCAAATATACAGAAACGGCCAAACGTATCGAGACACATTTTGTGAAAGTAGAAGAAATGAAATGTGCACGTGCTGAAAATGGATAAATAATATTAGTTGTAACCACACATATTCTTCTCTACATCTCTTTTCAACACTTGCACACATCATAAGACTATTTCATTTCGTCTACATTCTCAAATGTATCTAGATGGAAACGACCAGCTCTGTATAACGAAATTTTGATTGTTATTATTGTCGTTTAAGTCGAATTAAAAGAATTTTCGACACACCAAAAAAAATTCGGATAAAAAACCAAAGAAATAATGGCAGTAATTTCTAATCTAATAGAAAACGCACAAAAAAAATTGTATATAAAAATATAAAAAATAGATTATATAAACAATGATCGGAGTATTTTTGATTTAATAATAATAATAATAATGATAATGATAGTCTACACATATATGCTACTACAACTGTCATTTTAACAATTAGGAGTAAAAACAAATTACTTATTTTTTTTGTTATAATTTGATTGGATTACGTGTAAATAGAGAGAGATTTAGGATTGTCACACATTTATTTTTTTTAGTGTGTGTGAGTGCTGGCAAATATTTACACAAAAACGAATTGGGATTGGATGTTTGTTATCCACACTTCTCCTCCTGTGATCATTTCTTCTTGTTTGTTTGTTTGTTTTGTTTTTTGTATTTATTTAGAATTGTTACAGATTTTTTGGAAAAGTTTTTTTTTTTGATAACTTAAACGGCCGTATCGATTTTCTCATCTTTTTTAATTGACAAATCATTCCCATTTATGTATTCTTGTGAATTTTGATGATGGGGATTATCAACACCATTATCAATACTACCATCACTATTTGTGTTGTTGTGATGATGATGTTGTTGTTGTTGATGATGATGATGATTATCTGATGTTGTATAATCGATTACAGTTGCACCACCTACAACACAAATAAAAGCTAAATTTGCAAGTTCATAAATGATAAGAAGAAGAAAAACGATCACAAAAAATCAAACTACGCATGCTCAATAATTACACGATATACAGGTTGGACTGTATGAATCTTACTCGGTGGTACAGCCTGTATATATATGTTACAAAACAACATGCAAGCAATCCTACTACTTACCAGAAAAACAAAATAATTTTGAACTTGCCTCTCTGTTTTCGTTTAGCTTTTATTTGTTCCCTCAATTAATTAATTAATTAACACGCATACAAATCAATAAATAAATAAAAAAACAAACAAACGACAATATTGTTGCACAGCCAACTATTTCTAATAATTATCATAAATAAAATATAAAAAAAAACAATACGCACCACTGAAACACCATCGGCTTGTAATTTTGGCAAAGATCAGCATTGAAATTACCAAAATTATTAACATTAATGCTACAATAATGCCAACAATTCCACCTATGCCAAGTTCTAAACCTATATAAATGATAAACAAACACAAAAACAAATTAGAACTGATCAAAAATTTTGGGATGATTCAAACTAATCCAATTCTGGACAAGCCATCATCATCATCATCATCTATAAAGTCAAATAGTGTCATTTGACAGGTGGGGGAGTCAAGTCGTGTAAATCGTAATAGACAGACCGCCACTTGTCACGTAAAATGAACCGACACGTTAACGTGGAAATCCATACGCTTACGGGATGCGCCATTTCAGCTTCTTTAAAATGGGGATTATACCGATTTTGAGCGTTATTTAAATTTGAAGGTTAGGTTTATACGATTCCGTTGATCTATCAACGTGTATTAGTGGGAGACGTGCGATAACTGAAATTAGAGACCAGCGTTAAATGCAATATACTGGTGTTGTTTACGTGTGCTTTTTAAGGGATCGGATATTTTAGCGTAATTGTGGCGGTAACTCCTGCATTTGGTGATGATGGTGTGTGTTGGGAATCGGATTAGAATATTGAAATACCTGACAGTCTTTCATGTAGGAACTTTTGAAATCCTGTATTTGTTATTATTTTTTTTGATAATATTCAAATTAGAAAGCAGCATGAATGAAATTCATTGATTTTTATCATTAAAAATTGATTAAAAATTCGAATAATACCCCACCTTCAGGTTCTGGACTTGTTGATATTTTAACAGTATAATCTTGACTGCCCATATTATTATAAGCATGTAAAACGAACATTTTCTCTGTATCTTCCTTTTTAATTGCAGCAATTCGTAATGTTGCATTAAAACGTCCATTACCCTATAAAAAGATTAAAATTTTTGGATTAATTATGATGATGATGATAATAATAATAATAATAATAATAATAATAATAATAATAATAATAATAATAATAAGGGGGTTATTACTAAATCCCGGGCAGCTTCAGCTTCTAAACGACCAGTTTGGTCATTACCACCTTCTTTAATACGTTCATCACCGATGTCCCATTCGATTTGTGGCTTTGGATTCGCATCAATTTGTACAGTGATCATGCCAGATTGGCCCAGAATGTAACCGAACTTATCAATATCGCCTTGTGGTAATGGGGCATCTAAAAAATTCGATCAATTCATTCATTCATTCAATAATTGATTTGTTGCAATTATCGTTACATTTGACATCTAGTTGACGTTTAGTTTCAGCATAACCATCCGCATAAGCTGGATGATTGGCAACGCAACGTAGAAATCGTCCATTATCGTTTGGTTGTAGAATTCTTGTTAGATTTTGTAATTTCGATTGTAGATTCTCTTTAGCCAAATCAATGACAGTTGGCATACTTAAGCCATCTCTATACAATAATTCATCATCTAAATACCAACTGATATTTGCTACAGGTCTTCCATCACGTACAATACATGATGCTTGTAATAAATCATTGATTTTATAAACACGTAACGAATCTGTACCACGACTTAAATCTAATTCCGGTTGTTTTGGGGCTCCTAAAGAACACAACAATAACAAAATTAGAACGAATTCTAAGCAAATCTTGATCTTGATCTTGATGACTTACTTGCAACGATAAGTTGCATTTGTCCAACCGATTCAACTGGATCAGTTTCAACACCTAAATAACATCGAACTAAACCATTATTTTGATCATTTATATGTTTGATTGTAACACCACATTGGCCAGCACTTAAACCAGACCCATAATAAGCCACCTTCAAACAAATCACTTAAGAAATAGAAATAATTACGAGAATTGATTTATGTACGAACTTACTTCATCATTGGCTAATTTCGTATTCAAATTGTATGTCTTCATGCCAGGTATGGCGATACGGCAATATTGTAATGGTACACCTAATCGACACATAACACTAACATTCTGGTCTGGTAGCACTAGTACTTCTCTTGGTTCAACTTCCACATGCGCCCCAAGACACACTGTAACAAAAAATTATCACAAATTAATGGATGTTTATAGGTTATAGGTCGAGGTGACGTCATTAGTTGCGCATACGCGCTACAAACGCACGCATGTGAATGCGCCTTTAATCTCTTTTGAAATATTCCATCAAATCACTCTCATATATCATCGATTATTATTAATGGTTTGCTCATAAAATATCGAGATGGTTGTTTTATTATTGATTCAAATTAATTAATGTTGTGAATTTAATTAGGAAATTTGTCAGAACTGTTTGTGGCTGATGATGATGATGATGATGATGATGATGATGATGATGATACGGTGTGAGGCTGGTTTTCCAATGAAAGATAACCACCCCTCTCCCCCGCCGCCTTTCTAACAACTGCAATAAAAGTTTTTTCATATTTCCAGTAAGACATGGGGTGGGGGATGGGGGCGGTTTGAATGGGAGAGAGAGAGAGATGGCGGGCATTAATTAATTTCAGTTCCCATTCTGTGATGATGGGTATGAAAACGAACCACTGTCATCATCGTCTATTTTATTAATTTATTATCATACAAAAGTTAATTACAACATGTCGTTTTTCGTGCGGGAGTTGTGTGCTGTGAGGAAATGGACAATACGCTTTCGAATTGATTAATGTTAGTTTTGGTAGGTTGTCTGTGACCATTTTAATCACAATTACTATCATCGCTCTTACGTTTGTTGTAGTGAACCGACTTTCTTTTTGAGAATTCGTATCGATTTCACTATTTAGGTGCGCGAACATATGTCGCGCACGCTACGAATGCTACTCAAACACAACTCGAGCATATTTAATGTTATTTGTTTCGATTAACCGTCAGTTAACTATAAAATTGTTTAGATTTTGTGTGAAATATGTGCGATCGAGACATTTGAGCACTGGTCGAACACTAATCAAACCCTATTTGAACACAACTCGAATACGGATTTTATAGAATTTCGTGGATTTAAAAAAGGGAAGATTTCCAACAAATTGATGATAGATTCTCAAAACATAGGTCGAGCACTACTCGAACATTGTTCGTATAGAGAGCTTAAACACGAACAGTATAATCTTTCTAATTATAACTTTTGATTTGAATACTTCTAAAGCTATTATAAGTATGATGATGGCAGAAAAGACTTCTACAATGCTTGGAAACTTGATGATCGTAAAGTTCGTGCTTTGGGGATGATTTAAATTGATGTGAAGGCCGAAAGCGGTACACCAACTTTCATTTATTTATTACGATCAAACTATCTCTAATAAACAAAAATGCAAATCGAACACTGTTCGAATTCGGTTCGTTTCAATCCTGATACCCTGAAACCGGTACATGGTTATTTAATAGAACGTATCTATCACAATCATTCGAGTAATTGATAAATAGTAGAGGTGATATATAACAAAATTACAGTTGTATCTCACTTTTCTTTTTGTTGTTGTTGTTGTTGTTTTTTTCGTTTTGTCACTAGTTACTCAATTTCCTACAAAGTCATTATCGTAAATCTACTGGTAAGCCCCTTTACATTCTATCTCTCTCTAAAACCCTCCCCACATCACCCCTAATCCAACCACCATCATTTTCCACTATATGTGTCTAAACTGTGTGATAAACTACCACCTTTAACATAGCAAGTGTTTCCTCTTTTTTCTTCCATCCTTTCGCCACCACCTTCCTTCCGGTCTCCTGTTGTTGTGTGTGCGTGCGTTCGTTCGTTCATTTGTTCGTTTGTTCGTTCACAAACACTACTCACACACATTATCATTGCGTTTTTATAGGAAAGGTGGTGTGTATAAATCGAGATTCTGATTTATATCTCATTACAAAAGTTAAGATAAATGTCGACTTTTACTGTTGCTGACAAAAATAAATAATAATTGTTAAAAATGTGTGGATGTGATGATGATGATGATAGAGAGAAGAAGAAAAAAGTGAATAAATTTTCATCAAAAACGCTGATGATGATGATGATAATGGAAATCGGGATGAGGGGGAGGGCACGAAATAGTCGTCGTTGGGGGGTTTTTAAGCATCCCTTGGATACATTTGAAAAATTTGCAAAACAAATTCTTTGGAACACAATGAAAAAAGTCCACATATGCGGTGCGGTTTGACTTTTTGTTTCTACTGTGTGTGTGTGTGTGTGTGTGTGTGTGTGTGTGTGTGTGTGTGTGTGTGTGTGTGTGTTGGGAAAATCACAATTTTCACAATTCAAATTAATGACAACGATGCACAAATGAAACAGACAGAGATAGAATTTGTGGAAATCTAATTACAAAATCAATAATAAATATGAAGATGAGGAAGATGAAGAAATGCTGATTGGAAAGTCGTTCATTTTCCTATTTGTATTTGTATTTTTTCTACATTTTGGCAACAAATTAATTTCTGCTTATTTGTTGGTTTTTCATTACTTTTAAATCGTTTTTGATAGAAATTGTAAATCATTAGTGGATTCATGAAAATTGTTCATTTCCTGTTGATATCCGACTTAAAGACATGGCTTCAATTCACTGGAACGCCATCATCTCCAAATGTATATTGATCAAGAAACACGCAAATTTGTGGATTTAGGCCCGGTTCATCTGAGTGACGAGTAATGGTGTGATTAGCGTACAATTCAATGAACTTTAGACTCACTTAAGATACATTTAAAGATGATGACTTGTTGAGAATTATTAACTTTTGTGGTTGTTTGTTGTTTCTGCGTGGATTATATTTTACTAAATTTAACCATCATTAAATTAAATGAAGGGGAAAAAACAACAATGCTTAATTAGCAAAAACAGACGAATTACAGCCGTTGAGGTTTGTTTTTTTTTCACGTTTCAAAAAAAAATAACGCTACAAATGAGCAAAATTTGCACATTTTTTTTTCTCACACACAAAAATCAAACCCATCATCATCGATTCTAATAATGATAATAAAAGAGGATGGGGAAAAAAAAATGGGGGTCATCTAAATTCTTCTTCTACTGAATTATGATTTTGGCAATCAGACTGATCAACCGTGCAAAAATTTAGTGAAAGCTGCAACACCTTCAACAAGGCCTCAGCAAATTTTTGCTTTGCTGTTTCACCACTAAAGAATGGAATTGTAACACGGTTTAATTGATTTATGTAGCAAGTTCGATCGTGATGGGTTTTTTTCTGCTTCGATTTGTGTAAATAAAACTATTTGACCGTTAAATAGAAAGCTGAATCAACTAGATTATTATCATTATTATTATTATCATTATTATTATTATCATTATTATTATTATTATTATTATTATCATTATTATTATTCTGATTATTATTGATTTCTTTGTTATAGGTGTTGTTACTTTCTTTTTTCACTTGTCTTTCAATAGACGTATTCTTGCCATGGCAATTTTAATAAAAAACTTTCCAGCTTATAGAAAAAGTTTTGCTCGTGTCTAGTTTATGTTTGAGAATTTTGTTTTCGTTTTGTTCTTTTTGTGTGGTTCTTCTACGTTTCCATCAACACTTGTCATCAAATAAGTTTTTAATGGGTTATTGTAATAGATAGATAGATTAATTCAATTTCTAAACAAGTCTTAATCGTTATCACTATCTCGATTTGATAATAATAATGAGAAAAAACTACCAATTTAACATAACAAATTGATTGTGTATTAGACTGTATAGTTTTAGTATGTGAAAATTTAAGCATTCGAATATATTCGAACACAAGTCGTGCACTACTCGAACACAATCTCATCAACTTACATTACAATCTTTTAGTGGAATTTTTGATATAATTCACAGTTAAAACATACGACTATTGATGGAATACTATTCGTGTACTGTTCGTACAGCCATCGAACACTATTCGAACACAAGCCGTGCATCTATAAAATTTTGATATTATTTGAAACAATCGAAAACAATCAAATTATTGTCAAATCATAACACGAGCAAAATACTTATCATAATAATACGACCTAACAATTAACTTTATTGCACGTTCAAATTTCACAAATAGACATCGAGATAACTATCAAATTTAAGACAACTTGTTCAGAATAGTACAGAAATTTCCTAACAGAAAAACAACATCTTGAGATCTTGTTGTTGTTGTTGTTGTTATTATTGTTGTTAAAAGTGAATATAGTTATGATATCAAGATGGTGACGATAGGGGGTGGTAGTGACACAGTGGTGGTTGTGTCATCTATCACAACTATGTCATTTGCAGTTGGGCGATATTTATTCAACAGTTTCATGGAAAATCTCCACTGTTAGCAGTTAAAAAAAAGAAAAAAAGAAAAACGCGATTGTATAACAACATAATTCTCGAATAAGGGATGTTTTATCTATTCACACCCTTTTTGGAAAATGATAACAATTCAAATTAGAATTTATATGAATTATCACGAATGTTTTCTACATAGAAATATTGTTTTCAATTTTGTTGTTCCTTGTGGCATTTCAAATAAATAAGTTTGAAAGCGGCGGGATGGGGGGTGGAGGATTTCCAAAAAAAAAGGACTTTAACATAACTATCCCGAATCTATTGAGGATGTGATTGTTGTTGTAAACAACACACCACCGTTGTCACAAACAACTCAATAAATTTTAATTTTCGACATAAAACTTTCCAATCAAGGTGTGTTTTTTGTTTCGTTTCTATTCTCTGTTAGTAGGTAGTGCTTCTTAAAAATATATACAGGGTGATTCGTTTAGATGCGCTTTAGGTTTTTCTTTTTTAAGGAATTTCCATCAAGCCATATATGGTATTCGTTTTATTTTTGCATAATAAGATTTAGAAATCGTCTCTAAAACGTTGAAAGCTTTACTTTTAAAATAACATCGACGTCGAGTGCTTTTTCGTTAATAAATAATGAAACATTTCAATGCTCTTTCAATTGCTGCTGTTGCTGCTGCTGCTGCTGTTACTACTAAACCACCATTACGTAAAGTTCAACGACTGTTCTTATTTTTATACGATTTAACATTTGTTTAGTGGTTATTGTTGCCTATTCAAATACAATGGAAACAAATATTCCCCGAAAATTTTCACCTAAATCTCTATCTTTACTGTATTAATTGATTGGTGGTTATAGTAGTGGTAGCGCATTGTCTTAGGCTCAGTTCATCTTGCCTTACTGCTTCTCGACTTAAACTCGCTTATTTAAGTGTGACTTCGACTCGCTTAAATCACGCTTATGTAAGTGTAAGAAGATGAACCGTGCCTTTAGAGAGGTTATTAAAATTATTGCCAATTTTCAAACAATACCCATAGAACGGTTCCACTGTAACTTTTTTGTAACTTCCCAAAACTCCCTCGATCATTACGTACGAATTCTGCATAATGTTTCTATCAATAAATCAAATATGGTTAAATTAAATTTACATGTATGTATGTATGTATGTATCTGTATATAAATATGTGGGGGATGGGGGTGGGTGGTGGTGTTGGTAAAGTTAAAGTCTGCAAACATTTTGCATGTATGAAATATGAAAATCATAAACGATATTTCATTTGCTCAACTCTATGGATTATATTTTTATTTCTATTTGTTGAGGGAGCTATGGGGGTGGGAATTTTGCATACCCCCCCCCCAACGACAAATAGTGACAATTTGATCAAATCTATACATATCGAAACTGTAATTGAATTCAATGTTTCTACCCTTATTGTTTCCGGTGTTTTACACCATTATAAAGTAGGAGATTTAATTTAAAAAAAAAACGTATATACAGGTTGTACCACTTCAACACACGACAATTAGAGCAATTCTAATAAGTTATAATCGATTTGCTCATCTAATTGATTTTTGATGAAAATTTTAATAATACTAAAATGTCCAACTTGATGCGACGAAATTTAGAAACGCCGTAGATGTCAGGTTGGCATTTTAAATCTGGTGATATTTCTCAGTCACGTGATTACAACATGAGGAAAGCTATTGGTTGAGTAGACGAGGTGAACAGGTTGGAATTTAGTAACATTTCTGTCAAACGAAAATGTACTATAACGAATTGTAATATCAGATGAACCACCCTGTATATATGTTAGTATGTTGTATATTGTTTGCGTTATTTCCCATTATATTTCATAAATTATTCAATTTCGAACATACGGCTTTTAACCGATTTATAATTTAATTCAACTAAAAGGCAAAATGTTGTCGCCGTTATTTTCGATGTTCTTCTAAAACTGAAAATCAATAAAATAATACACCCTTAAATAACGTTTGAATAGCATCTTCTGTTTGTTTTTGTTTTTTATTTTCTGTCATCCATTATATTTGCATTTATATCTTCATGTTTTGCTATTGCACCAAAAACACATCAATTCACGAACTTTCCTCCTAAAAAAACCTGTCCGTTATATCGAGACAAATTTGTAACTATTATGTGCGTTTTTAAGCATACAAAAACAATGACTTCGTATAGACGATCATAATTTTTTTTTGTGTTACATTACATTACTCGATTAAATGCAACACAGAATGTCGCGAAATAACGGACGAAATTTTTGAGATTTAGATAAAGAATATCAATTCAAGAAAAAAACGTTATTTTTTTGTTAGTTGGTCAATCATTCAGGTTGTGTTTTTTCTATTCAATTATATCAAATTTAACGAATCTAGGACAGGTATATATACAGGGTGTTCCATCTACAGTTTATTATCTATCTAGTAATATTTTTAATACAGTTGAGATTTTGTTAGATAGAACAACCTGTATATTCAATAGAGTGTGATAATACAAACAAACAAACAAACAGACAGACAGTTAGACAGGCAGGTTATCGCGCTTTGTTTGTGTGTTTCACACTAATTACCTCTGTTTACATCCCTTATCAATGCAGGTCGTACATCATACAAGATGGCGTTGACACCTATTCAATATTATAACAATACGCATATGTATATATATAAAACGATTGATTAGTGTGGGAATTTATTTGTAACCCACCCCCATGAGTATTCACACCCTTGTTTCAAACAATTTCCACCGAATTCTACACTTAACACACATACACACACACACACAAACAGGCAAGTTGTTTCCTTATTAAAAACGTGAGATGAATCAACTACTCGTATAGTTGACTAATTGTTTATATGTCATTTTGTGACGTCACATAACTACCAAATTGATGGCGATCAAGGTCATTCATTCTATTACACAATTGTTTGTATTGAATTTAAATCGCTTATTCTAAATTATCGTTTGTATCTTGTATATAAATTCCTCTCTCAAAATCATCCCCATTTCATTGTTACTCTCAATATCTTTAAAGGGTGGTGGTGGTGGTGTGTTTTATATAGTGAAATCCCGCACACACACACACACACACACACACACACATTTCTACTTTTCACTAAAATTTCCTTTATTGTCTTCACTCTCAATCTCTCTCTCTGTCTCTCTGTGCCTATTTAATTCTTGAAAATTCTGTCACGTAGTAGTTTAAAATGTCTTTTCTTTACCACCCTCTGTTTTTATAATTTATCCGTGTTTTGCTCTATGTTTGTTGTTGTTGTTGTTTTTGTTGTCGTCAATTTTGGACCATATTTATTTCGATCAAAAAAAAACCCAACAAGAATGTGTTTGGAAAATTGTGGTTTTCCGTCTTCTGCTGCTTCTACTATCATGGTAGAAAATAGGATTTATCCACGGTGTCGATTCGTATTTTCAATCAATGCACCCTCACACACGCACACAGAATAACAACAGTAACAGAAACGAATTTTCAGAATTTTAAACGAGAAAAGACGTAAATTTTTCAGTGTCTTAAAGATTTGTCTTCTCTCAGTTTTCTGTTTTTCTTTTCCTTTTCTGCTTGATTTAAAAGAAGAAATTGTTAGGAAATTCCATCACGTTCATTATTTAGATTTCCCCTTTATGTTCTCGTTTACACTGATCATCATCATCATCATTATTATTATTATTATTATTATTATTATTATTATTATTATTATTATTATTATTAATTAGCAGGATCGGCTTTAGTAATCAACAAAACCCCGATAATAGCGCAGCATTAGCGGCGTCCATACTTTTTTAGTTATTTAAACAACTATCATCATACAGGCTGTCGTACATGATTAAGAGGTAACATTCCTCTCAATATAACGGACAAGTAGTAGGTTTTTTTCTAAATAATTTTTACCAATAAGATGATTCTTTGAGAAATAATTTTAACAAGTGCCCTCTTTTTTACACAGTTTCTTTTAATTGTATAGATTGTAAACCCTTAGGCCGGTCCTGTGCTTGTTATCATTATTATTATTATTATTATTATTATTATTATAATCAGCCGTGTTGAATTTGAATAGGATTTCAAAAAGATTTCAATTTTATACGAATATAATAGAACGAAATTATAGCAGCAACAATAACAATACAAATCAATATAAAATTATTGTTCATTTTTATCAGATTTCACCTCTTTTTGTTGTTCTCTCTCTGTCTGTCTGTCTGTCTGTCGACACTTCTCCATTTACAATTCAATCCTTTTGTGTGTAGGTTTAATTATGTAAAAAATCCTGAATTGAATATTTGATTGAATAGAAATTAATAGCGGAACACCTTGTAGAAAGCTTGATAAAAAGCGCAACTCGATTTGTATACAGGCTGTACCACTTCAATTATATATACTCAACACGAATAATACGCTTTATTCAATTTAATGTCCCATCTACGATATAACAATGTTTGTTGATAACAATTTCATAAAATATTACAAATTTGTTCTATTTCCGTTTGCGTTAACCATATCCGGATGATGACACTTTTGATAAGGGTAGTTGTAGTTGTAGTGGTTAGTATTATTATAGACCTAGAGATCGAAAAGCTAAAATCATCTAATAGAATTGTCACTAAAATGATTTATTTATCCACTGACCCTTTTCTTTTTTTCCGGGGTAAATCATCCCCTAAATTTATTACAGAAAATATTTCACACTTTTGCCCTCCCCCTCGTCCCAATGATAATAATAATAATAATAATAAGATTATTTTGTATTGATTCGATAGCAAATACAGGTTTGAATCGACCGAATAAATCCAACATTTATAAGATTTATTTACCGTGCAAATAATTAGGGTGATTAAGTAGGGGTGCGTCTTGCGATTTTAAGTAACAAAAAGAATTCATTATTTACTCTTAAGACTGTTTACCATAAGGAGAGGGGGGGTGAAGATCACCAATAAGGGATGATGATTATTCAATTTAAATTATCGTCCTTAAGGGTATAATAGTGGTGGATTGTAAAATGAACGCTTTCAGAATACGATATTACACTAAAGTAAATTTGATAAATCCAAATATACAATTTGTTGTTGGGGGGGTTTCTTTTTGGGGGGGAAATAGAATAAGAATCGATTCAACAATTTGAGTGAATTGAAGCGAAAATAGCTAAAGTGGTGGAGTGACCTGATGAAATATTAGCTTCCTTCTTACTTGTGCATTTTGTTTGAAAACTATCCAAATTGCCCCTGTGCACGGTTTCTAATAATTGCAAAGCACCTAGAGTGTTGCTCAAAACACTACATGTACGTTGTGTCACTATGACATCATCATCACTACCGAATCGATGGTAGACCAAGGTCATTGATACCATCACCTCTACATCGACAAAACAACGATAGGTTTTTTTACGATCATGTAATTTTACTACTTTCCACTGATTATCTCTCTTTATTCATCTTCTAGATAGAGAGAGAGAGAGAGAGAGAGTTTGTTAGTATCTAACAAACTACCATCATTACTGTCTGTCTAATGTGTATGCCTACCTATTTTAATTTGTACCCATAAAATTCGCAACTTACTTCTTAATGTTCCACCAACTACTGGAATAAGATTAAATGATGTTTGATATTACACAAAGTTGGAAAATGTGTCTTACAACTTAATTACAAGAGTCTTCCCTTTGTGGAATTCATTTTTTCCTTCTATCTGAATTGTCGATTTGTGAATTCTATTTTGTTTATTAAAAGAATGGGATATTGTCTTCACACATATTCCATATTCTCTCTCTCTCTATCTCTCTACACACATAATATTCGTATTCATGTTACATTTTAAAAGACGGAATAATGCTTGGAATTCCCTTTTTAACTTTTCTGTTAAAGGGAAATGAAATTAAATTTCACCTTATTGAGATTTTCTTGTTTCCTTGTTCCTTCGACAAACATCAAACAAACAATATTAGATTGAATGTGTATTGGCAAATTTTGTTATAGAAAAATGTTATTTGTTATTATTGATTTTCCAATATCTAATTATACTGTTTTTGTCAGTGTTAGTGTACGATATGTGTGGATGTTTCTATCTTCAAGTCATTGGTATATCGTATTTGTATGTCAAAAATTTGTCGCACTTTGATATACAGAATTATTGTTAGTGTTGCTATCTGTGGTAGTGTCAGTGTAAGTGTAGTACCTCTAATGTGATTAGAAAGTAACAGTGATAGCTAGAATACAAAAGTTTGACCTAAGTACTAACAAGCAAATGTATAAGAAAACAATTTCGCCACCTGGAAGTGTTACAAAAGACTGAAGTGCCAAAAAGAATTCCTCTACAAACATTAATGACTACCAACAGGTACAACTACCGATACAAAAGTATCTTTTGATAAGAACTACACACTGTGGTGAAGTGAATCACTTTTGCACATGAAAGCTAAGCAAATACTAAAAATTACCACTTTTCGCAAAAATCACTTGTACATTGAAGCTACACGAGTGTTACAAGGATAGAAATACGGCAAAACGAAACAAACAAAATCTTTTGCCATAGACTATTCGATTGGTATATGCTGCCTGCCACAGCAACAAATGCAATTGCACCCAAAACCACCACCACCACCACCCCATACCAACCAACTAAATCCAGCAACAACAACAATAACAACATTTGTTGAAAATCCGATTTGATTTAGTCGACAAAACAAACAAAAAGATTTATCTACACGTATAGGTATACATATATAGATGTTTGTGTCTAGATAGTTTCGAAATAGTTAAAGATTCTTGTATTATTCGAAATACAAGTAAAAGTATGATAAATGGGGGATGGAAGAGGGAGAGAATGAAAAAAATATCAAGTTTTTTATATTATTATCTTGACTGCTTCGTAGCTTTTTAAGGTCCATAATATATATATGTGCTCTAAAAAGACAGTAAAACCGACGATTATAAGGGGTTGAAACTGTTTGGAAAATGGATGATTAATGTTTATTTGAAGAAAATTCATGTGGCTAAACTGTAGTTAAGGTTTGCATTAAATGAAAATCACTTAGAAAATTTATTATTATTATTATTATTATTATTATTATTATTAATGATAATAATTAATCTATTATTATCTATTATCTATATTTTGGGGTAATTTTAGGTGAAATTTATGATTGATATCAACCTTCCCCCTGTACACCCTCCCAAGCCCGGTCGTACTACTGTTTGCCACCATCAATGGCAATAAATTCACTACACATCCATTCTAGTCGTCGTTTTAGCGCTTTATTTATCCATCTGACAGATTTATTTTTATGACTTTATATACCACACATACTCAAACACACATATGGTGCAGTTTTTGACATGTTGTTCATGATCAATACACTCCCAAAAGTCCATTATTATTATTATTATTATTATTATTATTATTATTATTATTATTATTATTATTATTATTATTATAGAAAACAGAAGTTGTCAAACTATCATCTAAAGTCTATCTATTATAAATTAGTCAACTTGGTCCCAATTTAATGTACGAGTCAAGTCGTCCGGATCAAAATCTATGGAGTATACATAGGAAAGTTGTTTGATATCGATTTTTATCATCAAATTAAGCGAATTGTATCGAAAATCAAATGTAGAAATGAATAAAATTGATAACACATCCATATGGTGGATGAAATTGGCAAGATGTCAACAACATACCACCACCACCACCACCGCTACCACAACTATTAATTTTTTATCGGCATCTGTTTCGATTGAAAGATATTAGGTTAAAGATGGATATTTTTATTCTAGAAGCATGTGTTACAAACACACAACGAAAAACACTAAAAAAAACTTTTCTTAAAACCCAAAAGCAGACCAAAATGTGTGTGGAAGAAGAAGAAGTATTAAAGTTTCGTCAAACTCGGTTCCATCATTTGTCAAAAGTAATCACTCTCTAGACAGTTGCTAGCTGCTGCTGCTGCTGCTGCTGCTGTTGGAGGTGCTTGTGGTGTATGTCCACACGAAGAAGATAGAAAACAGACAAAACACACACACATTTTGTGACACACAAACACAAGAACAGATCGACAACAAACAAAAAACAAAACAATTTTATTTTGTTCTCTCAAAATGAATTGATAACAAATATAATGGCATTGAATTATTGGTGAAATGTCGTTCTATATATGCGTTCAATAGCGTGTTACAGCAAGATATCCACATACATAGTCCGCCACACATTGGACTTTCCAACTGGAAAATGCTCTTATCTCTATTTTTATATGTGTGTGTGTGTGTGTGTCTGTGTGTGTACAACACCACTAGTTAAACAATCCATTCCTCATCAATATTATAACGTTGCTATTCGTGCAATTGCCGCATGACAAGTTCGCTACTTTTATCCGTTTGTTTTTTCAAACAAAAAAAATTTTCAACATATACTCCATCTGTTCAGATTGGTCGGATTGGCTATTATTCAAAAAGGGGAGGGAGGCACATGGATTAGTATTGATTCAGTTTAGAGTTACTAGATTGATTGACATTTGAAAGTCAAGTTGTCTAAATCAAGATCGATCGTGTATAAATGTCGTGATATAACAACATTGTCTGTCTCACTTTGGTTAGATCGCTTGAAATAACATCCCATTTATCACTCAATGTTGATCATTATTCAAATGGCACAACGGATGGTATAAACTTCATCCAACTTCTAACTTTAGATTTCTATAATAATAATAATAATAATAATAATAATGATAATGATAATAATGATAATAATCATAATAGATATTTGTTATGAGGACGTAAGTAATTTGATTCGTTTTGAAATTCGTTAATTGGTTTAGTTTAGATGAGATTAGACAGGGTCGGCTTAAGATTAAGTGAAGACTTTTCGTCTAATTCGTTTGGTATTTTGTTCAAATAAATAAAGAAAATCATGGATTTTCTATTGTTAAAATAGTGTTCGAGGCGATTCTAGTTGTAGGAACTATGTATTCCAATATAAATAATGTTCGAATTGAGTAGTGTCTCTTCAACACACAATCATCAAATCAAAAACTGATTAGCTACAGAGTCCACTTACATTGTTCAAATCCTACTATTTAATTATTCTACAAACAAAATTTGGATGATCATCGGTGATTATTCACTTTACTTTCCGTTATTATTTTTAGTATTATTAGTTTTAAATTGAATTTCCACCACTATAACTACCGCACTATTATTATTACAAACCCTCAACAACGCCCACCCACCCCACGAAAAACACCATCTGGTCAGTTTCATAAAAGTAAAATTTGGGATTAGATAAACGTACATTTACAAGCTGTGCGCTCGTTAGTGATCAGTAAAGTTGATTAACGGCCATCAAAAATATATGGGAATTATTTATTATCATTATTATTATGATTATTATCATTATTATTATTATTATTATTATTATTATTATTATTATTATTATGATTTTTTAATGTTGCACGTCAAATCCAATTACTAGATTAATTCATCCCTTTGTTATCAACCGTTATTATTGCAATTATTGTGCGTATTTATGTTTGTGTTGAAACTCTCTCCCTCTGTTCTTGGTTTTTTTTCTGTTTTGTTTTGTTTTTCATCCCCTAATTTGTATTATTTTAATGGATGTTGACTGGTTATTATTATAGATAGATTTTCATCAAATTCACCCTCTTGTTGGAGCGAGATAGATATAGATAGATTTAGTATCGTCAATAATTAACGAAATGTATCCATTTGATGTCGTCGTCACGTTTCAATAAGAAAAGAAAGAAAGCAAGAACAAAAAAAAACAACAACGCCGCAATGGAGATAGAAACCGAATCATAATGGAATCATAACAATTTCAAATACTGCTTCTACTAACATTAAATCAGGTTGATTATATATTTTCTAAGGCTTTGTACAGATTGAGTACAACGCAGAGAGAGAGAGAGAGAGGTTATATGCGATTTAAAACAATTAGAAACCTTACAAGTTTTTGCCCTAAAAAGACACCTTTAGAATTCTTGTCCAATTCAAATTTCTTCCATTTTCATCTTATGATTTCTATTCGGTTGCATCAATCATCAGAGTTATAATAACAGTGCTGAAGAGAGTTTCACTTCTTGTCTTTATTATTACCGTAATTTGTCAAAAAGTGTTGGTTTTATTAAAATCATAGTAAAGGGAGTCGTTTATTTAATGAGTAATGTTGTTGTTGTTGTTGTTCATGTTGCAATCAATTCTTAAGCCACAACAACATACCAACAAATGGAAAAAAAAACAAGAATAGACATGGCTAGAATACAAATATAAAACAACCACAAATTACTAGATCTAATAAGAAATTAGGTTTGAGAGAGAAACTGGCCACAAAAGGGCTATAAACATTTTTTTTGTCGGCAAAAAATTCAGTTTATGACAGTAGTCCCTTGTCACCTGACCGATAATAATCGTAATAATAATAATAATAATAATAATAATAATAATAACAATGATAAAATGTTATATTTTTTGATCAACATATTTCAGTGTCAGTGTTACGGTTAGTTTTGGAATTCTCATATATTTCTTACGTTACGATTATTAGAGAGATGAAATCATTAAGGATAGATGCTTACGTAAGTCACGTGGGGGTGCTCTATTAGCAGCAGCGCTGCCTTAGTTCGATGTTTGTGTGATTGCGCTACAAATAACTCGAATATGTTAATGGTGCGCTATTTGTAGGATATGCGATGTTATATTTCCTAATCAACCACACCAACAAGAACGAACATTGGGCAAACTTTCAAAGACGTTTCAATGGTAATATCGGTTAACGTGTAAGTTTGTTGGATAATCCCTTCTTTGCTCAATGGAAAATCATCAAAAAGACATGACTGTATTGAGATGGTGTGTGTGTGTGTGTCTGCTTCAAATCTAAAAGGAAAATCGTCAACATCCAAACGAAAAAGCGGCGAGAAACAGAAAAAAACCCGTGGAAAATCGTGAACTAATATTTGCTTTTCATATCGACTGTTTTTCAGTAAAAGTTGTTGTATTTTATTTTATTTATGTTTTCGTTAGTTTTTCTTTTATGTATAGACGGACAACACAACAACCCATCCCCCAAATTTGTTCTATAGATTTATTCCCTTGACACTTTACGCCCTTTTTTCTACTTTTCTAAACATATATTTATCTATTTTCCTACCTACTTTTATCAGGAATTTGATTGAATTCATCAAAATTGATTAGGTGTTTCATTCAATTTTGTGGTGTGCACAACAACAATCATCAAACATTTCTTGAAGTCATCTTCATTCCGTTTTGGCTTGTTGTTTCATCCATTCTCAACAGTGGTTCTTTCAAAAGGACAAAAAAAAACAACACGAAAAGCTAATCTTGAACGAACAGCAACAAACATCACACGTCTATCTCTATCTCTTACATAGTTTATAAGTTAATTCATCTCTGTTCAACACATATATCTATAGTGTACGTATAACGAAATCTCATTAATTTTCCGTTCCTCCCCCACGCCCCGTTTTCTTCTACTGTGATGGTGGTGAAATCAATTAAAACTTTTAGACCACTCAATAATCTGTCAATGATAACAACATTCGTTGGAACAAAAAAATTATATACTCGAACCAATTCGAATTTAATTCTAACTCAATCAAAAAAAAAATAAATAATGCAAATTAATTGTGATTTTAGATAGTTTCCAACATTTTATTGAAGTTCATTGTAACTATTCCCATCTTTGTCTATAAATTGACGAATTTATCGTCTAGACAAAGACAGGACGATTTAATAATGGTTTCTTATGCTTGTTGTTCTATTGAAATAAGACAAATGGTGAATTGATTTTGGTATTTTTTTCTTTTTTAATATGAGGAAAATTTTTGTGAATTTTTCCTAGTCATACAAACAAATGATGATGATGATGATGACATGATGTTCTCATTAAAAATCTTGCAACAATAACGTTCATTAAAAATAATTAATGTCACCTTTTTCCAGTTGATTCGTTTGGTTGTTGTTTTTTTCGTGTTTCCATCCAGTTTGTTCTTTATGCGCTTTCCTGGTCTGTTTATGTAGTCGGAACGCCCATAACCAATATCAATTTTTTTATTTTTGGTAAAGTAAATATTTTCCAAATGCAAATGTTTCGCTGCCTGTTCGTTTTAAAAAGGGCTGAATTGTATTCATAACCAAATATCATCATGATTGTTTGATATAAAAATAACGGAGAATAATCAAGAAACACCATTTTATAAACATTGCCAATCCCACCCCTAAGGTTTTTTGATGTGTGTAATTTTCTTTATTTACGCACCTGTACTGCGCATATGAAATAGATTCTAGTATTCTTTGCACTTAAATGCGACAAAAATTGATTTGCTATCGCGCATGCGCACGCTTTATTGTTGTCGATTCTAGTGTGATTCCACCTTTAATAACCGTTTTATAATAGAATTATTGTAGATGGCAATTTCCACCAACTTTACTATTTTGTATGTAATTGAATAGAAAACCCTTTTCACATACATAGTTGATAAACTAAAACTCTTATTATTAAATGTTGTTCGTTTGTTGTTTGTTGTTGTAATATACGCATTTTCACTAATTATAACGCTATGAACATAGACAAAAAGCCATTTAACATTTCAACTATCTAGAGTTTAATGGGATATAGCGTGATAACTAACCATAAACACATTAAGCACATGTTGTTTTGTAATATTACAATTTTTGTTTTAGAATTCTAACCTAGCAATATTCAATTTTCATACAATAGCCTAACATTTATTTGGCGCATGCGCATTCTTTAACAATAAACAACTGACAGCAATGTTCTCGTCGTCGCTGATAAGCTAGCGTTGCGACTTGCGCATGCGTTACTGTCTCGTGTGCATTCACCTTTAGTTTTTTTGGACTTAAAGTGAGTGAGCGTATAGTGTTTATTTTTTTTTGAATTTCCAACAGTTCGGAGATAATGAAACAATAACAATACACTAAAACGGTTTTTAATTAAATCTTGTATAAATATTGAATTTTCATAATTCCATTTAATTAATCAAAATAAAATTAAAACATGAAAGAATAATAAATGATTCTCGCTTTGTATTTATTTAAAAAAAAAACATTTAATACTGAATTATTATTGTTTCTTTGTTTTTACTTTTTTGGTTGAATATTATTTAAATTTCTACAATAACAAAAATTAGAAGGAAATTGGAAAATGTTTGTTCGATTTAAATGGTCGTTTTGTGTGTTTACATTCTACATATGTATGTTGATTTTTGTTCGTTTTTTCTGGGCCCTTTTTCCTCTTTACTTAGTTTATACTCTCTATTATTATTATTATTATTATTATTATTATCTCTCCATTCAATTGTTTGTGTATTTTATAAACAGAAATTCGTTTTTGTTATGCATACACACTCGTTATATTTACATTTTGCATTACAATAACGAGAATCTCGTTATAAACGATCAAACTTACCACCACCATCACAACTAGTCGAAATGAAAATAACACCCGTTAAATAAGCAAGAACCCACCTGAAACAAAACAAAATTCAATCAATAAAAGTACGTTATTATAGCCGTGGAAAAACAAAAGGAAACTTTACACACACACACACACACACACACTCGTTGTAATCTAAAATAGTGGACAAAAAGAATCTAAAAAATGACAAATGAGACGGAGAGAAAATCGTTTTGATAACTTCTCTCTTTTAGCCTTTGATGACGTATGTAGGTACACAAACTGTCACATAACAGATGGCGCTGTGATTTGTCCCTATTGCGAACGCAACGATACTTATTGGTTACAAATGGTGGAAATTTGTCAACAAATATCAATTCACATACATTCCCTATCTCTATCTCTTTCTATTTAATATATGCCCTATATAATAGAATGGCAAGTAGTGAATTTGCACAATAATAATGGTGTGTAGTGGTGGTGGTTATATGGTAATGGATTTTCACGATTCTTACATCATTTTAACACAGTCAACTCCTCATACAATTTATCCTCTCAACACATTTAGGTTGATTTTACGGTGCCTTTGGTAGCTTTCCACCATACAAACACAGCACAATAGATGTTACGTTTTTTCACTCTCTTGCTGCTTCTTTTTTATAAAAGAAGAGAAAAACGGACACAATTTACTCTAAAACCCGGAGAGTTTCTTTTTAATGGTTCCACAACCACAAAATGAGAGCAATAGCAACAACAACAACAACAACGACAACAAAAAGAGTGGACTTGTTTGGGAAATACGTAAAACTCTATTTCCATCTATTATATCAACAACATTTGTTGATAATTAACTAGATGATAATGTGATACTCGTTGTTGTTGTTGTTGTTGTTGTTATATTTCCCAATACAGAAATGGTATTGTTATTAAATGTTACAAGTGAAGCAGTAAACGGAGAGGAAGTATCAAGGAAATGTACGTATTATAGTGTCATGTTTCGTCAAGAACACTTTTAAACAGATGAACATTCTGTGAATCGTGCAACATAATAATCCACAAGATGTACACGTAATTCACATTAAATTCATCATGTTTCTCCTTAATTAAAACCATCAACAAATACAACGTGTCCCATTTAACTAGACTAAATTCAAGTTGCATACATTTAGGCTGTAACGTATAGCTGGTTGTATGCATTTAGACGATAAAGTATTACTGGTTGCATCCCAAAAATGGCGGAAATGTTTTAACGTTGGAATAATTGAAATACCATTATTATTATTATTATTTTTAACATAAATACCATTTCGCAATTATTTATATCAAAATACTGATTGTCAGAGATAGAGATGGAATGATTGAAATTCTTGAACATCCACGTCATTATGAGACACTGGAGGAAAAACATCAAAGTGAAAGTTTTAACCATGAAAAAATATTGAATTTCGTGTTGTTTTCATATATTTTTTCTCCTCCTTGTACTCTATTTAAATATGTTAAAAATTCGATTTCACAACCAAATAATCAACGGTTATGTGTGCGTCATATGGAAATTTGATTATATACAGGCTGTACCATCCAATTGTGCCACGATAGAATTGTGTAATATTACACATAAATGGCTGTTTTGGAAAATTATTTCGCTTCTCTTTCATTTCATCTATTTCTATCAAGGTGAATACACACCCACCAACACACGCAAATACGAAAAATCCAACATTCTCTCTTCTATCTCTCTCGTTTTAATCACAAATTCAACACTTCACTACAGCCTAGCGGTGATCAGTTGAAGATTCAGAATTACGATTGCGATGGTTTGGTTGTTTTCTCTCTCCCGTATCTGTTTTTGCTATATTTGTTCATTTGTTTCGTGTGCCAATATTGATGTGATTTTAATGGGCCACCTTGTATATAGATTTAGTATCTATACCAACAGATCAATCTTGATTTGTGTTTCATTATTATTTGACATCAATTCGGTTTTATATTCGAGTTTTAGAGGTTTAGAGCGTGTGTAAATGCGTGTTTTATCAATAAATAAAATGGAAAACAATTTATTTTACATAGTTGAAGGTAATTCAACGACAATATCCACATTGTGTATCCATAATATAGTGTAATAAAGATTATTTTATAAACGTGAATAGCCCGAAATCATAATACCCTTTTGTATTAAGTAATATGATTGAATGAAGTGAGATAGAGATAGGGATTTGATTCAAATAAGCCCTTTTACGAAATATTTCATCTCAATTTTAATCCTATTAAGCGATTTATTTACATTATTTTATGTTTGTATATATTTATAGAGGTAGAATAAATCGATTTAAGTAGGCGATGAATAGGTCAGGGTAAATCGTAAAGAATTGAATTATATGCAATAAAGTCGTATTCACTATACTACCATCATCTCTAAATGTTACACACACACACACACACACACACACATACAATTCAAGGTTACGCTTTACAAACAATCAATTCAAATGTCAGAATGTCAACCTTAATCACTCTAGATAACGCTCATTTCCAAGTGTGTGACAATGTAGATTAAGTCTAATGTTGTCACTCAACTTAAGGCTGATCTTAAGTTGAGACTAAGCGATGACAAGATAAAGATGTGTAACTTTTCAAGATGCTAACGAGTTTGTTGGGAATACGCTTACGAATTATTAGTTCTATTGTCGTGTGGAAATCTATTGTTTTCATTAAATTGTAAAATTACGCAAACGTATTTTAATTATTTTGAGAATATTTCATCAAATCATTGAAGTGAAAACAATTTTAAAGACGAGAATATACATACAAATATAGAACAAAAGTTTTACAATTACAAGTTATAAATGACATACTTTCTCTCTTTATAATTACGTTTTTATTGTTATTATTATTATTATTAATATTATTATTATTATTATTATTATTGTTGTTGTGTTAGATAGTATTGCAGTTGTTGTTTCTATATAATTTAATTTTAAAGTTTGTATAAATTTTAAATTGCGAGAACAAGAGAATTGCTGAATTTGTAAACGTTTATTCTTTATTATTATTATTGCAATAAGTTTATAATAATAATAATAATAATAATTTGTTATCTGGAAAAGGTGAAACTAAATTCACAGTTCGAATTGATTCTGTTTAATATTGTCAGTGTATCCCGTTAATTCTCGAAAATCAAGAGAATTTCTACAATTTAAACACATCCTATCGCAGTGCTGATAGATTTTGTTCACAACTATCATGTACAGTCGCCTGGAGAGGGCGCTACTCCAACACGAACTCAATGATTGTCGACAAGAGCGCCATCTGAATTTAACGTGATATAAATTGGTTTGCTCTCCTAGTTGTTACATTCTGTAGATTTTAAGTGATAGATAAATCAACGACAAGATTAGTGTAGTGATTCTGGGAATCAATTAAAGTGATTAAAAATATTCTACTCCCAAATTTTTTTTCTTCTCCATTTTTCTCTCTCCCAGTCCGGAGATCTGTGTCATCAACAAAGTGAATGAAAAAGAATGATTTCCCACTCTCTATAATCAAGTCAAAAAAAATGTTTAATTAAAAATTTTTCCATTAAATCTAACAAAGATTTCCAAATATTTCAAAAATTCTTATCATTCTCATTATGATCATTATGATTTTAGATATTTGATGATGATTGTAGTATGGATAACTAAACGATAAGATTGTGGAGAATCTCTCCATTAATCTTTGTGGTATCTAGGTAACTCTCGAACAACGATAATTTTTCTTATTGAACTGCTTTATTCGTTTTGTGTGTGCTTGTCATGACTTTGGTCCACTATCGTTCGGTTTCTGTGTTATTTTTCCGCCACCCTACCCGATTTCTTTTCAAACAAAACTATTCTCGATTACAACATAACGGGTCATCGAAATTTCGTTGTAAATCACCAACAAACCTCAAATGTCAGTAAATGTTAACCTCACTTTCATCTGTCAATCTAGATACGACTTACGTTCCATTTACATTGCCTACAAGTTGGATGGCTTTAATGATGATGATAAAGTTTTTGTTTGCTACACTTTTCAACAACAATTAAGAACACAAAACAAAATCTTAATCTTTTGCCTCATTTTAAGTGTTCCATCTTGACATATTTATGAGTTATTTATATAACCCTCCGTTAGATTTCATCATTTATCTATCTATAAAACACATCAAAGAGAAAAGTGGCACTGATATAATTACGGATCTCACTAGACTTAAATTGTAGGGTTCGACTATTAACCACCCTGTCAATCTTACATCCCTTACGCAACAATCAATAACATCAAACCACTTAATCCACATCAACATCAAACATTACCGATTTCAACGTTCACTTGCACACACACACACACACTCACACACACCTGTCGTTAACATTAACTTTCAAATTAATTTAAACTAACCGAACCGAAAAAAAATACTTGTTAAGAAACAACAATTTCATCCCCATCTGAATCAGCCGCCCTGTATTGAATATCATCAATTTTTAATGGTAATTGTTTTATATACAGGGTGTGTCGTGTGAGAATACACTTTTTCTGTAATTCTATCGTTATTTGTCGTGATAAACTTCTTGCTGGATTATTGTATGTGGTGGGGGAGGTGACTTTATCTATAATTTAGTGGTAGAAATAATTGTTCAACTACCCCGGAAATCTATGTAGTAATCAAAATCAATTTAATCTGTGATTAATGATACGTTTAAAACCCAGTTTTTGTATATCTAGGTAAACTTGACGTCTCTGTCTATGATGGCTGATTGAAATCATTATTCACCTATGATTCGTTAATAATAATAATGAATCATAATGCATAATAATAATAATAATAATAATAATAATGAGGGTGAGACTTATTCCTAAATAGGTTTGACAAAGGTCAAAATATTTGTCATATAGATTGCTTAAATAGAATAGTTATGGTAAATATCAGTTAATCTACACACCCCTTATATTCACCCACTTAATCATGATGATGAGTATTTAGTTGGAATTGCGGAACTGGCCAAAAACTAAAGGGTTGATGAAGGATGATGGGAGAGTTTATGTGGATCGTATTTGATATTGTTGTGTACTATTTAGTATAAGAGACTATAGTTATTCCACATCCCTCATCTATCCAACCCCCGACAAACCACCCTATACCGGAATAATATAAGCGACAAGACAAAGAGTCATCGGTCCGGACACTCTACATTACAACGTGTTATTAATCACTTTAATAACACGAATTCAACACAATAATGATGTTGATAATTGCCATCTATTTGAGCAATTTATCGTTGGGCGATGGTGGTGGTGGTGGTGGTGGTGGTGGGGGGGTAACCAGATGGTTGTTGGCATTTTTTAGCGTAATAGATTTAAGCTCCACTCACCTGGAGACTAGCCGGCCCTTGAATCATATTATTAAAACAACAGTATATTTGAGTAGATCTCATCCGAAACCGGTCCAAAGACTAGATTAATTAGATTTTTAATTAAAAATTTCCTTTTTAATTTTTAATATATAGTAATGAACTCCCACCCCCCTGCAAAAAAAAATTGTCTAGAATAAGGTTGTAGTTAAATGGAAAAGTTTTGTGGTTTTAATGATAAAATAACAAAAGGGGTTGAAAACTTTTGACTTCCACAACTCTCTCTCTCGTTGTCTTAGTTGTTCTCTGTCGGCTTTACAGGTTTTGTTGTCAATGCACCACCAATCACCAACCGCCTTTTATTGTGAAATAAATAAATTTCTTTGTTTATTTATTCATTCCTCTTTTCTTTTTTTTTTGAAAGAGGGAGAGATAGAGAGAGAGTAGAACAGAAATTGCAACTGGCAAGTTTTGAGGAATGTTGAGGCGTTGTGTGTGGAATTGCCCCACTTGTCTTTTCAAATTTCAACAAAGTGAGTTTTCTTGTTCTTTGAAATATACGAATGTTATATTCACATACATAGGAAAAATCAATGAATCAATGGACACATTCGAGAGAGACAGACAGAGACTTTTTCAATCTATTACCATTTTCATACAGGCTGTTTCATCCAATTTCTACTAGAAGCTTTCGATTTGTGATTCTTTTAGATGGAACATGCTGTGCATTTGTGTCATCTTCGATTCGATCCCTTTTGGACTTTCATCATTGTAACCCCTTTACATACAACCTGTTCCACTTACTTACCGGAACCATTCCACTTCAATTTCACCAATGACAGTTAAATTTACCAATTAAATGACTGTGTTTACACCATTTCTATTTGTAAATCGCTAAATTAATTAAATATTCAGTAATCAACTTTTACTTTACACTAATTAACGGATATAAATCGTAATTAATTATCGGTTCATTCATTTACTATTTAAAAAGAAAGTGAACGTGTGCAAATCAGAGAATTCATCAACGAAATTAAAATCAGAAAACAAACGTTCATTATGTAACATCACGTGTGTTTTTTTTAATTAAATTAAATAGTCCAACAACAACAACTCTAACCTAACTTTTTTTTATTGGTTTAGGAGGTTAAGTCGCTTCAAAATTCCCGCCATCTCAAATGTCCACCATATTGATAGATGACAAAATAGATCGAACACATATCCACTATCTTTGTTTATCGTTGAATTGTAACCGAGTAAGACAAAGATCGAATGCGCTATCATTTAGAATACGTTTAAAATCGATTGAATTCCTCTATCGTAATCCACTAAATCTAACTTCGTTAAAACGTCTCTAAAATTCAAAAGAGACGACAATAGGAAGAAGAAAAAAGACCCGGTAGACCACCGAATATTAGATATATCTATATAGATAGAAGAAAATGACAATAGACTTGAATTGGTTCACAATTGGCTTTTGAATTACCCTGAAAATCCCCTTATAGACGAGATATTACTTTCCAAACCGTTATTTAATTTGGATTTGATAAATGTTTGGAATGATGAAAGCAAAAAAAATAAAATAAACCACAAATGAACAATGACGATTAAATAATGAACACACACACACACACACACACACACACACACACACACACACACACACACACACAAAATATATGCGCAACAAATTATTTAATAAAAACAAACGAATTATGAATCACGCCAACGAGTATATTGATTCATCATCTGTTTGTTTTTTTTTAATTAATTTTTCTCCCAAATTATAAACTTTACTGCTTTCAGTTTGTTTGTTTTGATAAATGGGGCTCTGCAGATTAAACGTATGTCGATACTTTGGCCATATGTCATATTAAAATTGACATTTACGAAATAATTAGAAATCTACATTATCGACAACGCTGTGTTTTACTTGCACAGCCTATTTGATCAATAAATAAATCTTCACGAAAATAGGAAAAATTAATGAAAATAAATTGTGGAAAACTTTCTCTCGTACATATTACAATTCTAATAATAAGTCAAACAAGTGTTGTTTGTTTTTTTTGTCATAACAAATTACACATTTTCCATGATTAATTTTCTTTCATTTTGTTCTTTAATTTTTTTTTTTGTTAGTTTCTTATGAAAATGATGAGTCATATACCACATAAAACGGTTAAATCACGGTACGTGTTTGTTGGTTTTCATTTGTTATTTACGGTTAATTTTTATTATTATTATTATTATCGGTTAACAATTGTTTGTGAGTGTGTAGATTAAATCCACAACAACAATTGTTTTATAAATGAATGAAATTAAAGGTCAATGAAACACTAATTTTTGATCACCTGCTAACAAGTCCCTCAATAAATTACACGTAATTGTCAACTTTATTGGTCAACTTGTAAGGAAATTGTGCGATCGGGTGAATTCGGTTGGATTCGGGACTGTGGGAAATTACACTCAGTTTACCATGACTTGGTCGACTTGACGCCAATTGCGTATCTCTTTGTTGTCAAATCAGATTCGTCGGTAAATGACAAACGTCCACAAAATAGGTTCGGAATTCCATGATGGTGAACATACAATTACAAAGTATGGAACGCCGTTAATCGACCTCAAAAACTGTTGTACAACTAGAATTACACATAAAGTTGTCCAACAACATTCTTTATAACCGATCAAAATCGGTCACACCTTTAAAACAATTTTGACAATTTATAGGCACTTTTGACGATGATGACAATATAGTGAATACGATTCCAAGAAATTCGGCAACTCTTTGTAGACGAAATTTACAACAGAAAATAAAACAAATTGTCTCACACAGTTAGAGGGGCGGACGAGAAGTTCAACGTAACGTGACATTAAATATTATTTTAACATAGCCGCATAATATTTCACGCTCTGTAAATTAAAACAAAGCACGTTAACGATCACCGTTACACCACCACAATAAACGGACATACAATTTCAAAACAAATTTCCACAGAAACAAAAACTCGAAACGATAACAATTCCGATGGTACATCCTGTATATATTTATCAGTCACCTATTCAGATGTTGATAAAAGTACCTGTTGGGGTGAAATTTTTTATTATTTCTACCTGTGGAGAAGGGTGAGACACCACCTCACCCACCTGACTGATCATTATTATTATTATTGTGGATGGTAGGTAGAAAACCGGTTACGAAGAGAAAAGGTACACTTGCCTTTGTGTTTTATAGTTAGAGAAGTTTAACGTTTTTTTTTACTTCTTCTTCTCCTTTCTCATTCCTGTTCTGTTGTTGTTGTTGTTGAAATTATTATAAAAAGGAACACAAATTTCTATTTTTCAATACATACAGATTTCAAAGATTATTAATGATAAAGCGGATAGGAATTGATAAGAGATTGATAATAAATCTGCTTACCTTTAAATACGAATATACCCAACATGGACAACCAAATATTTCTATTACAACAATCCATGATTGTTGTGTTGTGGCCCACTTGTTTCTTCTTTTTTGTTTGTTTTCTCTATTGTTTTATTATCACCAGAATCAACACAATTATTGATAAGGTAAACACAATTTTCATATTATTTCTTTACGTAGAAGCGTTCGATTCTGTTACACTGTAAATTTGTTTAAAATCATTTATAATTATCACTGATTAATAATTTTTGTTGGAACGTTGAAACGGCCACATCGACTGGTTAAAGAAAGTCGTCATCAAGAGTTTTGTGGTTGTTGTTTTGTTTACGCGTCACACAGGTGGAGTTCTTAAGAAAAAAGGTAAATAGCTACGATCTAACCGTGTTTATTCTTATTTAAACAAAAAAAACTTTTATTTTTAATGAAACTGATGAACAATTACGGCTAACACATACCTGTTGGGAGCGATTCGAAATCTACCTGGTGGTGGTCGTGGTCGTGGTCGTGACGGCAACAACGGCGCGATTACAACTGAAACTACCGCGCGCGCGACTCTCCCACAACCATAGAAAATTTTATTAAAAGCCGGGTCGCGCCAGTAAAGTGAAGGCGGCGTCGCAAAACCGACTTGCACCTTTCTAAGTGGTGGCTTAACCACCACCACCACTACCACCAATAGAGAATCGAAATTCCACAAATTCAAATTTCGTGATTCACTACTTTTACATGCAGGATGTATCATTTGAAAGTTGCAACTAGAGAGAGATTATCTTCCAAATTATACAGAGCGTCCCATGTAAATGCAACTAGATGTGTGTATACAGACTGTTCCATTATAGTTCCACATACAGAGTCGGCGAATTCAAATAGAAACATTTGAAAAAGCAGATGAAATGAAACAGGCACATGATCGGCACGTGCTAAAAAGAGATAAGTGATAAACATTAGTAACCACCCATCTCTTCTTAGCACGTGCACATCATAAGACTGTTTCATTTCTTCTATATACTTCTTCAAATGTTTCTAGATGAAAAATCTGTGTGTGTGTGTTTGGTTGTATACAGAGTGTCTCACCAATAATGAAAAAGTTGAATTAGTCTTTAGGACTGTTGTTACGGCTTCCAAATACGTTAAAAGGAGATAGAGAGTCGGGTATATTTTTGTCCATCGGAGAGAGTGTATAATTTCTCACCCTTTGACCGCCCTTGAACGCCGTAAGACGGGGTGACGCTTGTCTTTTTCCCTATGTACCTAGGTCGTTGAATCTTACGGTATATGTATATACAGTGTGTCCGGCTTAAATGGAACACTCCGTATATACAGGTTTATTTGTTGAAACTTGTACGTTGAACTGAAATAATAACGTTTCCATTCGACTAAGTCCAAAGAAGTTGTTACACTATTTACCCCGGAAATTCTGATTCAATTCACCTTTCGCACACCTTTACATTACAATTCAACTGTTTTGTTTGAAGACTTCTGTTGGTTTGGACACTCTTTGTATTTGAAAATTGTCCGTTGTGCTTAATCTTCCACTTGATTGAATCTTGTTATCCCTTATTTGGGTGGGTTGATTTGCTTAAGAAACATGTTTATTACTAATCTGATGAACACAATTATTATTCAAGATATTTTAATAAAAGGTGTAAATAAACAAAAATTTACGGTTTAATACGTATATTGATCGAACAATTGCTAACAATGTTAATTATTCGTAGAAGACGAAAAAAAAACAACAACAAAAACGTGTGGTAATCGGAAAAAATTGTGCACTAATCTCTCATAATTTTGTTTTTTTTTTGTTTTATTCTTAACAATATTTACGTTGAAAAATCGGTGTGTGTACTGTTGAGCAAAAATGTTGTAGAAGAAAAATGATGATGTACGTTTCTAAAAAAAAAAAGTAGGCCATGGAAAATTAAAAAGAGATATGTCGTTAATTGAATCGTACACCCAAAATTTTTGATTTTGTTTTCCATAGCCAACTATATACCCTAATAATAATAATAATAATAATAATAATAGAGGAAATTCGTAAATGGTGATAAGAATTTATTAAAACCAACATCACAGCCATTATCAGTCGTTTTCTTTTTTTTTATCCTATAAATATGCATGGAACATTCGTTTTTTTCTATTGTTTTTATTGATTTCCAATTACGAATTTCGTTTGATTTCATTAAATGAAGGTGTGGGTGTGGGTGTGGGTGTGTGTGTGTGTGTGTGTTTGGATTATTTCTAATATGTGATAAGGATTTACGTGTTAATTGATAGTCTTTTACATCAATTGACTTTGAACTAGAAATGACATGCAAATGTGTATATTATCAAAGTGTAATTAATTCTACTAATTTTTCGACCAACTAATTAATAAATAAAAACATGCATAGATGCATGCATGCGTTAGAAATACTTCTAATAGGTGTATAGTGAGTTAGTTTACACCATAACATTAAGCGAAGTGTGCGCCATCTCTGATCGATAATTCCAATCACTAACACAACAATAAAAAAATTTGAACAAAAAAAAACCATAAACAATTATTATTAATCGAAAACAGAGACATATAAACATTGATAAAAAGATTTTAAAAAAGTACATGCAATTATTGATGGATTAATTCCAGATTTGTTTGTTTGTTTGTTGGTTAGTTAGTCTTTGTTCATTGTTTTATCAAAAACAATAATTCTTTAACGAAATAAAAATTTAAAGACACTACTAAAAACGGCAAATTTGTGCCTGAGATATATGCAGGTTTGATTTTGCCATTTTTCTTTTTCTTTTTTGTAAAAGCAATTTGTCTTTTTCATATAATAATAACAAATAGAGAATACTCAAGGATTTGTTTTTAATTGCCATCGAATTTTGTTTGTGGTAGTAATGTTGTTGTTGTTGTTGTTGTTGTACCATCATTTCCTGTTGTTGTTGTTGTTTTTGAGTTGATTTTTTCTTTTAAATAATGGAATTTCGTTTGCATCACTTTCAATTGTGAATGCAACGAATTACTTAATTGTTTTTGTAAATCTTGTACTTCCATTAAATCTTTTCGTAGATTTTGATAATTCGTTTTCACTTGATTTACGGATTTTAATAAATTATTCACTTCAATTTCAGCTGAATCATCTGAAAATATTTCATTTTCAATATTACCAACTTGTACAACTAAATTATCGAATTTCTCATCGGTTACTTTCATCTGAAAAATCAATTCGGGTTGGGGAGGGGGATTTTCCCCCTTTTAATTTTGTAGTTTTTCCAAAGAAAAGTGTGATTGGTATCGTACGACACACAGAATAACCAAAACATACCAT
This sequence comes from Meloe dianella, assembly GCA_028455855.1. Taxonomy (NCBI): domain Eukaryota; kingdom Metazoa; phylum Arthropoda; class Insecta; order Coleoptera; family Meloidae; genus Meloe; species Meloe dianella. Next base: position 748,500 of record JAPTHL010000043.1, on the reverse strand, counting down.
AGTATGGGAAATTGCAATGTTGCCAATGTTACTCAGACGGCCTCATTTATTTACGAAATTTATCGACTAATTGTGATCAAATTCACCGTGATTCCGTGGCTAAATCAGCAATTACCTAACAACAATCACACGAACTTATGCGATTTCTTCAAATAAGTTACAATTTCTGATAGTGATGGCAATATGGCAACATGAAGTAACTGCACGCATATTTCCAATAACAATGTTGTATGTGTGGTTACGTGTGGCCCAGATACTGAACTCAAGCCACCAAACTAACCTTTTCTTCTAAATTTTCCACAGCTTTTTCCATATTGACACACAATTTCGGTGTAATTAGCAACAGTTTTCAATCGAATCTACATTTTCCATTATTTTCATTGTTTTGTTTACGCAATTATCGATTTTTCACAACACTAAACACAAATAATTGACACATGAGGAATTTTGACAAATGTCAAACTTCTTTGTTGATAAATTCTATTACCGACATGTTACGAACGGACTTCTCTTTCTATAACATAACGATTACTATATCTCTTTCATATTCTTGAGGCTTAGCGTAGAGGAATTAAGAAACCTGTAATAACAACGGTATCTAGTGTCCAATAGTTGCATTTTAATGACTAAATTATAATGCAATTTAAAGCAACCCACACACTATCAATCGTGCCAATAATAATAATAATAAATCAAATATTAATTTATTTTATTTCATAAAATTATTTACAACATAATTTAATTTATGATGATTTATAAATAGATTTATCGATCGATTTCACCAAAAACAACATCTAATGTACCAATAATAGCAACAATATCAGCTAACATTGAATTTTTACCAATTTTCTCAATGGCAGCTAAATGTGCAAAACCGGGTGCTTTAATTTTACATCTATACGGTTTCGAACTACCATCAGATACTAAATAAATACCAAATTCACCTTTTGGTGCTTCAATTGCCGTATATGTGGCACCAGGTGGTACTTGATAACCTTGTGTGAACAATTTGAAATGATGAATTAAAGCTTCCATCGACGACTATAATTGATAAAATAAATAAAACAAATCATCAATTAGAATTAATTAATTAATTATGGAATTTACCTTCATTTCTGCACGACTTGGTGGTGTTAATTTAGCATCGTCAGTTTTAATTTCACCAGTTGGCATTTGATTTAAACATTGTTCAACAATACGTAAGGATTGTCGCATTTCTGCCATACGACATAAATAACGATCATAACAATCACCTTTTGTACCAATTGGTATATCGAATTCAACTAAATCATATGCATCGTACGGTTGGACTTTCTTAAATCCCATTTGATACCGCTACCACGTAACATGACACCACTGAAACCATAATTTAAAGCATCTTCTGCGGATACAACACCAATATCAACAGTACGTTGTAACCATATACGATTTGTTGTTAATACATCTTCAACTTCATCTAAACGTTCACTGAATTTCATTGTGAATTCGTAAATATCATCTAATAAACCAATTGGTAAGTCTAATGCAACACCACCAGGTCGTATATAAGCGGCATGCATACGTGCCCCAGATACACGTTCATAGAATTCCATCAGTTTTTCACGCTCTTCAAACAACCAAAAGAATGGTGTTAATGCACCAATATCTAATGCATGTGTACCAACTTGCATGATATGATTTAAAATACGTGTTAATTCACTAAATAATACACGTATATATTTCGCTCTTAGTGGTATATCAATATTCAATAATTTCTCAACAGCCAAACTGTAACACTGTTCATTACACATCATCGATACGTAGTCTAAACGATCGAAATATGGTAAGGCTTGCGTATACGTTTTATATTCAATTAATTTCTCTGTACCACGATGTAACAAACCGATATGTGAATCGGCACGTTTAACAATCTCACCATCTAATTCCAATACTAAACGTAATACACCATGTGCAGCTGGATGTTGTGGACCAAAATTCAATGTCATATTCTTCACCGTTTTTTCGACAGGCGCTTTTTGTGCATTCCACGGTGGCAACACCCATTTACTTGATATTTCATCTGGATACATCACAGGCCCATCAAATTGTGACATCCATTCAGCATCGGGGAACCATTTCGCTTGATTCATTGTACTGAAATTCAATTCAACAACAAACAATCACAACATAACCTCAATGTCTGCATTACATAATAATTAGTGTTTATTCATATAATTACGATTGGCATGTTTATTGTTAATACCTGGTGTGAATTAATGCAGCACCATTCTTCCAAAACAATTTCGATGGTGAAAAGCCCAGTGATTTACGTAAAAACGGATTTAAAACGAAATTTGCCATCTTATCACACAACTGTAGACATTGACAAGTGCGGAATACTATTAACGGGTTTTGACAGTTGACCATCTCTCTTTCTATACCATATGGATGACTATCATCATATCTCTTTCTAATGCGCGAATTTGCTCAAGCCCGGTTCACATTAACAGTACGTTGTACGACATACGCATTGTCTAATATCAAACCACCTTCGATTAAACGTAAAATAGTCTTAGATAATAGTCTTAATTCACACATCTAATTGAGTTTTGATAAAATCCTAATAATACTAAAATTCCCAAACTTGATGCGATGAAATTTAGAAATTCTGTAGATGTCATGTTGGTATCTTAATTCTGACGATATTTCTCAGTCATGTGACTAAAACATGAGGAAAGCTATTGGTTGGCTTTAGGAATAGGAAAACAGGTTGGAATTTCGTAACATTGCTGTTAAACGAAAACGTAAAATAGTCAAAAATAGTCCCTAATTTACCCAACATCTTGTTGTCGATCTGTTATGAGTACCATTAGTTTTGTAAAATCGTTAATAGGTATACGTTGCGTAGGAAATGTGAACCACACTTAAGATACTGTTGTCGCTTGTTGAACTGTATGGTACAATAGCAGACAAACTTCATCCTGACCTGCGCATTAAAAACAGACAAATTCAACTCGATTTTCATTGAATAGAAAGAGATGAAACAAACTTGTTTATGAGATTGTTGTCTTTCCACACATTAACATCTAGCGCCACCTACACAAATTCCAACAATAATACAAAGTAAAGCAACTCATACACTATCATTCATGAAAACAATTATCGATTTATTACGAAAACCAAATTATTTACAACGGAAAATTAACGATCAACATCACCAAAAACAACATCTAATGTACCAAGTATAGCAACAATATCAGCTAACATTGAATTTCTACCAAGTTTATCTAATGCAGCTAAATGTATAAAACCGGGTGCTTTGATTTTACATCTATATGGTTTTGAACTACCATCGGACACTAAATAAACACCAAATTCACCTTTTGGTGCTTCAATTGCTGTATAAGTGGCACCAGGTGGTACTTGATAGCCTTGTGTGAAAAATTTGAAGTGATGTATTAACGCTTCCATAGATGCTTTCATTTCAGCACGTTTCGGTGGTGTTATTTTAGCATCGTCAGTTTTAATTTCACCAGTTGGCATTTGATTTAAACATTGTTCAACAATACGTAAGGATTGTCGCATTTCTGCCATACGACATAAATAACGATCATAACAATCACCTTTTGTACCAATCGGTATATCGAATTCAACTAAATCATATGCATCGTACGGTTGGACTTTTCTTAAATCCCATTTGATACCGCTACCACGTAACATAACACCACTACAACCATAATTTAAAGCATCTTCTGCGGATAGAATACCAATATCGACCGTACGTTGTAACCATATACGGTTCACTGTTAATAAATCTTCGATTTCATCTAGACGTTCGCCGAATTTCTTTGTGAAATCATAAATGTCATCTAATAGACCAATTGGTATATCAAATGCCACACCACCAGGACGTACATAAGCTGGATGCATACGTATACCAGATACACGTTCATAGAATTCCATTAATTTATCGCGCTCCTCAAACAACCAAAAGAATGGTGTTAATGCACCAATATCTAAACCGGAACAGCTTAATTGTAGCGCATGATTTAAAATACGTGTTAATTCACCAAATAATACACGTATATATTTCGCTCGTATTGGTACATCGATATTCAGTAATTTCTCAACGGCTAAACTGTAACATTGTTCATTACACATCATCGATACGTAATCTAAACGATCGAAATATGGTAAGGCTTGTGTATACGTTTTATATTCAATTAATTTCTCTGTACCACGATGTAATAAACCGATATGTGGTGTGACACCTCGTACAATCTCACCTTCCAATTCTAATACTAAACGTAATACACCATGAGCGGATGGATGTTGTGGTCCAAAATTGATGGTCAAATTCTTCACCGTTTTCTCGACAGGTGGTCGTTTCGAATTCCATGGTGGTACAACAAATCGACTTGTTAATTCATCGGGGAACATCACAGGACCATCGAATTGTTTCATCCACTCAGCATCCGGATACCATTTCGCTTGATTAATTATACTGAAATTCAATTAATAATGACAATTAAATGTGGACCAATTAAAGTTGCGGTTTTTCAACCGCTATACTTGTGAGCGATTAAGAACCGCTGGTTTTTTGTAGATTGAATTAGAAATTTTATACCTGGTGTGTATTAAGGAAGCACCATTTCTTAGCAATGATGGGTGAAATCCATGGGATTTGCGTAAAATTGAATTTAAAACGAAATTTGCCATCGGAACGCGATTGTAATTTCGAACATTTGACAATGTGGGATTTTCAGACAAGCGACACGCTATCTGGTGGTAATTGTGAGAGACACACTCACAGCCAACTAGATCTTTTATGTATTGGTGTACGTATTATGGAATAATTAAGAAACAGCTAAAAACGAGTGGCATTTCTACATTTTTTTCGGTGATGTTCAACTGTCCACGTCGCGTATGACTAGTGAACGTTCACCATTAGAAAACAGCGCTACAAATAACACTCTAATTAGCGATTATTAAGGATGTGAGGATCAATAAAAAAACGATTAATGAATCTAAAAGAAAAATACGAATAAATAAGCTTTGTATATACAAAAAAATATTCACAAATCTTGACAGTAATCAGATAGAAAACCTAATAAATACGTAAAATCATCATAATTACCATTTGTATTATTATTATTATTATTATTATTACCATTATTATTATTAATAATAATAATATTACGATATAATTGAATAAATTCTTTTAGAAATTTCGTTATATTTGTCAATGTAATTTGATCCCAATCTAAACGAAAAATATTTGTACATTGCAATTGGAAATTATCACAATTTAATAATTGTTTATCAAATAGAAATATTGTAAATTTTGCAAAATTCAACCATGTCAAATCGATATTGTTCGATTGTTTAAATAACATTATATTACGTTGACATAATAATTGTTTAAATAACTGATTTGTACCTAAATAATACAATTGCCATATATTAAACATTCTATCAATTATACCATTATTTACCATTAATTCTGGATTATATGTAACTAAAAAAAAATAGTGATAATAATTAATTAAACAAATTAAATCAAACAATTTACGTAATAACAAAGCCAGATCAACAAGTGTCGTACAAATTGTTGATAGAATACACTCATTAATATCACCACGCTCCTTAATACTCATTAAAATATCATCTAATAACTCAATTATACAAACATCATCGATGTTGTGTTGATGTTCAATGATTAGAATTGATGAATGCTGGAATTTATGCAAATTAGTACGGGAATCGGCTAACAGATGGCGCTATCACTATACCTGTAATCTCTCCAATAGATGTGCACCACTCATTGTAGCATCATTGTGTTCAATATTATTACCTTCTGCTGGCAATACAAACAACGGTTTACTACTGATAAATTTTCTATTATTATCATCATTATTATTATTATTGGGGGTTGTTTTCAATTTGTGGATGATATCATCGAAGTCTTTCGAGAAAATTGCTGGAAATTTAATCAGTTTTTTTTTGTATAGATTTTCAATTGAAAAATTAATTAAAACCCACTTACCGATATTAATATGTGAATGAATCCATTGTTTAATACGTTCCAAACATGTTTTTTTCGTGATATTACAACAGACATCTTTCGTTTGTTGTAAAACATCAAAACTGATTAATGCATCAATTGTTATTGTAATTTTATTAATACACAATTCAATAATATCATTATAACAGGAATGTTGTAATTGTTTTAATTTTTCAATTTTATAATTATCAATTAACAATTGTTTATTAATATGATGTTGTTGTTGTTGATTATCATCATTATTAAGAAATTTATAGAAATCTTCATTGAATATCTGTTTATATTTCGGTACAATTATATTAATAATATATTTAACACATATTGATGCGGTACGTTCAGAAATAAATTCGATTGTTTTACGTATTGTTATTGGTTGGCTATTTAGAAATGAATCTTCTAATTGTTGTTCTAAACGTTTGCGATTCAATTCATCAATTGTTTGTAATGTTGTTACAGGTGTTACATGTTTGATTGTAACAATATTTTGTTCATCATTATTATTATTATTGTGATTGATTAATAATTTTTTGATATTATTCAAATTTGGACAACATAAATTTAATAAATTCTGATCGATTATATCTAAATTATCAATTGTTATCAATTGATTACTATTCTCTTGTTGTTGTTGTTGTTGTTGATTTGTTGTGATAAAATAGATAATTATAATATTCATTAATTGGATATTGTTGTAATTCGAATAGATAATTTAAACAAAATTTAATTAAATTCAAATTCCTGCCATATAAATAATTATTTTGATAGATTCCATATAAAATTTTACCAATTAATAAATAATATGGTAAACGTAATGTTATATAATCTAACATTGATAAATATATTGTTAACCATGGTATACATATTATTAATGATTTACGTTTTATTGATTCTTCTAATATTGATTTTATATCGAAATTTGGTTGTACCTATAATAATAATAATAATAATTAGGAAAACGTATGTCTGTGATTAGATCTGATAATCTAAATGTCTCTCTCTCAAATTCTATTACAAATGATTGTTTAAATATAGTTGGTCTATTTGGATTCAGTCAACTTGACTTTCTATAACTCTGATAATTGTTGGATTGTGTTTATTATTCGCTATTTTTTTAACATGTTTTTCTTCTAATTCGGCCCTTAGACTATCAATATTATTGCGCAATATTATAGTACAATCTTTCTATATTAGCCACAGATTATGAATAATATTGCGCAATAATATTGATAGTCATCTTTATCACTATCGAATGGGACTCGGAAAAACAAAAAAGAGCAACAACAAACAACTGTCGCAGTAGAAATCTTCAAAATGTGTTGTAGAAAGTTTGCAGTTTTGTGTTGGGTTTTTTTTCCGACACGAGTATTTTTTTTTGTGTTTTTATCATAACATTTCCTCGCTAATTCTATGACATGTTCTTTTTCTAATGCAGCCCATAGACTATCAATATTATTGCGCAATATTATTGTACAATAATATTGAGCATTGGCAATAGATGAGGGTCTATTTTATGAACCACAATATCTCAAAAATTCTTTACCTGCATGCAAATTCGGTATACGCCATCGACAATAAAACTGAGAAAATATTGTACGAAACATATCAAACTACTTTTGATCTGCTCAATATATTTTGGACAATCTTTCAATATTACCCACAGATTATCAATAATATTGCCCAATATGGAAGATTGCGCAATGATATTGATAGTCTAGGGGCCGCATATGTTGTAACTTTTTACGTCTTCCTCCCATTGTTGGGACTTTCTCATGGCTACTTTTTTTATCTAACGTTACTGTCTAAATGTCAAAACTCTTCCAGTTGCTTCAACATCTGCGTTTCCAACAACAGATTTGATTGATTGATAAAACGATCCAACAAAAACACAACAATATTTGAGAATAAAGAGAGAAGAATCTTGACAAAAATAAAATTTAGACTCACCTGTCCGCGAACTTTTATTTGTTGCATTATCAAATTCTGTGTTAAACAATTCACATCAGTTTGATATGGTAATGTTTCAATGAAACCAAGAAATTTCGCTAATAAACGCAACGATTTAATACACATAAAATATGATTTTTTCGTTGATAAATCCATTTGTATCTCTACCAAGAAAAACAAACAAATAACCAAAAAAACATATATATATATATAGAGAAAGGAATACCTTTAACATCCCCTAAATCAGTAAAATTGAAATTCGCCTCATTCAATTCAATTATCTCACAAATGAACGTATCACATAAATGTCGATTGAAATAATAATTATTTGCTGCTATAATAAAATCTTTAAAAAATACTTCTTTATCAATAAATGTTGTTGGTGTTGCTGTGATTGTTGCTGTTGTTGTTGGTGGTGTATCTTTTGTTGTTAAACGTGTCTTTAAACGATTCAATTTCTCAATATCGATCGGTGGTAAATTCGCAACAACTTCCTGTAATTGTTGTTGTTGTTGTTGTGGATTATTACAATAATTTAATAATTGCAATTTGAATAATCGTGCTAAATGTAGAAAATTCATCGATTCATTATTACATAAACTTAATAACGTTCTAATTTTACCATTTAATGACATAAAAAAATTCCATTCATTATTTAAATGTTGCAATTCCCATATATGTAAGATATCATAAAACAAATCACGTTGTTTACGAAATGAATGAAATGACAAATCATTTGGGAAATTTGCACGATTATCTGTATCAATATTAAAACAAACAGATAATGGTGTTGTTGTTGTTGTTGTTGTTGTTACTATTGATTGTTGTTCATTTGATTTAACATCGTAGATTCGTTGTAATTTCACAATAAATTCAGGTACAAATTCAATTAAACGTTGATTCTCCAACAATAATTTCAATATATGTTGATCGAAATTGATAAAAATCTCCACTTGTGATTGTAAAATCTTCGTAACGAAATAAATTAAATTATGAATTGTTTTAAATAACTCTTCTAATCGATTTGATGATGATGACGATGATAACTCTTCAACATCATCATTTTTATGTTGCTTCTTCAATAGTAACATAATTAAATAATTAATTTCATTGATTATATTGAATATAAACGAATGATTAATTAGATTTATATAAATTTGAATTAATTTGTCTAATTGTTGTTGGGAATTGATTAAATTCAATTTTGGTTCAATTTCAATTAAATTATTATTGAATTTAATTATTTTTGTTTTTTGCATTTTGTATTTCTCATTGTTTTTATGTAATATTTGATCATTATCATTGGGATTATGTAAAAAATTATAACTATTCTCATATTTCTCACAATTATTCAATTTTTCAATTAAATTCGTTGGTTTAATACGTCGTTGTTTATTATTATCATCACTATTATTGTTGTTGTTGTTATTGTTGAATCGTGATTTCTTCTTGATTGATGATGAAGAGAAACGTTTATCGACAATAAAATCACCCAAACAAATCGGTGATTTCTCATGGAAACTCTTACGTGATGCTGCTGCTGCTGCTGATGATGATTGTTGTTTAATTGTATTTTGTTGATATAATGGCGATATTGGACTCATATAACTATCATTAATACAACTATCCGACATTATTTTCAACTGAAATTCGATTAAATTTCAATTAAATGAAAGCAATTATTGACATTTTTACCATTTGTGGTGTTGTTGTTTTTGTTGAATCATCACTATTGTTATTATTATTATTACTTAAATCTAATGGAAAACAGTGCGATTTATTCATTTCGATCGTTTTATTCAAATTATGATTGACTTTCGTCAAATTTCCACCCCATTTCGAACAATAACTGGAATATAATTATTAATTAATTAACCATAATTAATTCATGGGAATTTAATTACTTCGGTATATCCTGATGGATAAAATTGAGGAAATACGTCAAGAAATCAGCTTGATTACAATTAATTTCATTCGATATTCTCATCTAAAATGAAAAACAAACAGATTAAGGTTATGTTCGATTTTTGTGAGGTTATATTTCGTGCAAATTTACACTTGATTGATAATTCAACAACCATTGCAGGAATTGATCGAAATCAATTTCGTTATTGATAATTTTATTAAATAGAATATCGGCCATCGTTTGTTTTTTTATTATCTTAAAAAAATAAAAAGGAATTTCGATAAAAATTTCAAACACTAAAATGACAACATTGACAGTTGAACAGTATCGCCAACAGTCAACAACCACAATTCAGTAGAATTAACAAGAAATTTCAGTAGTCAACCTTTATTTCAACAATCATTAATTTGTAGAAACACCTGAAATAATTGAATAAAACACCACTAACGATCTAGCTAATGATTCAAAATCGAATAATAAACACTTTTCTATCGATATTCGAAAAATTCAAGAGACTACCGAAAATCAGAGAATTGACACCCTCGAGTTACGTTGGTAGAACTTGCTGAATTGGCGCGAAATTTGAAAACAAAACAACTCCAGTTAAACATTTTTATTAATCAACTATTTTGCTACAACAATTTTCACCATGGTCGTATTTTACTTTGTGTCGCATGCGATAGGATCCATGTAGTTTTCGGATCCGGTATAATTTGCATTTGTTTATGTCGTGGATGTGATTTACATAAAACCAGCCAACGTTCTTCACGGCGCACCATAAAACAATCTTTACAACGCTTTTTCAATTTGGCACGTTGTTTAAAACCACAATTTGTTAATAAATTCACATTTACAGATGGCAATAACAGTGATGGTCGTATAATTGTTGATTGATTTGTGACTAGATGAAATGATGAGGTTGTATTGTGGAGAATTGGTAGAATTCTTGTTAGATTCGATGCATACCGTAGAATTAGCGACATATCTACAAAAAAATCCACACAAATTAAACAAATTACAAACTGCAAAATTGCGCAAATGTGAGGTTATAAACTTTGGTACGGTAACGCCACCTATTCGTTGACATTGCCAACCAACCGTAAAGAGCGGCAAATTTTGAAAAGAATGTGCGATCGTCATCGTTGCTGTCACATTGTTACATCAATTAATCGATAATTTCTATGAAAAATAATGAGTAAAACCGACAAAATCGAAACATTACCCGCTGATTTTTCGTTTCGGAAAATCCATTCACTTGATAGTACGTATGTCGATTCGGAAAGTTTGGCTCTTTCCGTAACGAATCCTTTTTGCAGAAGTTGAAATTGGACAGGCACGATCGTCACGTTTAGGTGGCATTCCAAATTTGAGTGGTCACAACAAGAAATTTCTCACATCTTCATTGTGGATGAACAATAACAAATTGAAGGATACGAAAGATGTGGAGAAATTGGTGGAGAATGTGCTTGCATCACCAGAACAATTAGGTTGGATCGATTTCGCATTTAATTACATTAAAACCATCGACGAAGTGATTTGGCTTCATTTGATTCAATTTAATTGTAATTATTGAACGAGATCTGTTTGTTTAAGGGTATTTTGAAATTTCCAAATTTGAAAATTGTCTATTTTCATGGTAATTGCATCGAGGATTTAGATGAGATTTTCAAATTACGCCGTTTGAAAAGTCTGCGCCGTATCACATTCCATGGGAATCCCGTATCGAATCTACCAAATTATCGAATTGCTGTTATAACAGCACTACCACAAGTACACCACAATTGCGAGATTGAATTCAATTAGAAACGAATTAATTGCTTTTTTTTGTGTAATTAAAGGTCGTAAATTTGGATTTTGCACCTGTTTTGAAATCGGAGAAAATCATGGCACCACCTGGGGAAATTTTGAGAAAAATCAAAAATCTCGATACGCCCAATGATAAATAAAATTGTGATTTTCACTAATAGCAAATAATTTTTTGGAAATTTAAATTATTTAGGGAATTTTTCGTTTGCAGTTGGCCGCAATGCATCAAATTAACCAATCAGATTGCTCAAAAAACATCTACATTTTAAATCAAAATTGGCGCGTTTTTAAAAAATGTCGACTCTAGGGACATTTAGTTTAGACTGAATTTTCCCTAGAATTGTAATCTATAGTTCATCTACTGTTACTGTGGTGGACGCAATGTCAAACAAAATTTCACTTTAAACCAACAAAATAAACAGATTTCAACGATTCTGAGATGTTTTTCATGTTTATTATCGGTAGAATCGCCACTTGTTTCATAAAATTAATCGATACGTAATGTTGAGGAGAATACGAAAGGGCACAATAGCTTAAGCACCGTAATCAATTGATTACGGTAACGTAATTTGAAGTTTGAGGTTAGGTTTAGGACGTGAAATATGTAAAAATATATTTCGTAGATACTAATTTAACAGTGAATATACCATACATACCCGGAAAATTTCAAAAATTCGCGGAATAATACGCCTATCCTATTGGTCCATCAAATAATTCAAACAATCAGAAACTATTTTACTTTATAACATGCACAAACACAGCAAAATTGAAAATAATCAACAACTAGCCGCATTTCAATCGGAAAACAACACAAATTCATCATGAATCACACAAAAACATTCCCATTAATAACAACTTTTAACACAAGCAATTTTAGTGATTTTATTTGATCAATATTGGTGAACGTGCTTCTAGTAACTATCCACAACCAATCAAATTGTTCGTATAACAAATATTCAAACACAATCGAGTCGGCTGTGATTTCCGTTACAATTTCTGCGGTTATGTTCTGTATTCGTTTGTGTACGAAGAAGTTTTTCATTTTTACTTAATAATTAAAAAACAAACGCTAATTAATTAATTATCTCTAATAATGTGCGACATTAATTTCGTATTGCCTGTGAATCGTGCTGAATTACTCGACAATTTCCAAACGGGCTATTCAATAAAATATCTGTTTAGTGTTAGTGAAATTCCAGCAAAGATCAAAGGTTTCTCTAAAATCGGAATGAATTAAATCAAATTAATCACAATTATTTATTGTATTTGTTTGTTTTTTTGTAGATGCCCAAAATTGTTTGAAAGATGACGGTGCTGAATATATTTTAGATAATTTCGATGTTTATTACTCGATTTTGCATTATTCTGATCGTCTATCAAAAGATTTAATTATAAAAGCATACAATGATTTGGAGAATGGTAAAATACAACAAAACAACAACACAACTGATAAACTAATTAATCGAATTAATTGTAGCTGTTGCTGATTTGAATAATCGCTTGAAATTCGTATTGGACGATAAAGATAATTTAAATGATTCAATACGTCTCAAAATGTTAACAATAATGAAGATGTTAATCTATATTTATACGCAATTCATACAGTATTTCGATCAAAAGAATTGCTCGAATCATGATCTTGTTGTTAAAGGGAAAACAAAACCAAAAAATAATCCATTTTTATATGATTATGATAAAACAAAACTATTATTATTATTAAATAATTTAATACAACAAGATATCAATCAATGTTGGCAACCACCATTAGTTGAAGAGACATTTCTGAATATTATCGCTGAAATGGGCTATATTTTTATACGTAATCCATTGATTAAACATGAAAAACAATTATTAAATGATATATTTGGTTTATTTGGTAATTTAATTAAATTACATAATTATGGTACAACATTTATTATACGTATAATACAATCAATACGTATTAGTGAACATTTAACACAAATTGCCGCTGATGGTATTCAATTTTTAATAAAACAATACAAATGCAACGAATTAATACATTATTTAATACGTGAAGCTACAGAATGGCAAACAGAAGATGCTTATGAAGATACACAAGTAATTAAATTAATTATAAATTGATTGATTGATTAAGTGATTGTTTTTAGGGTGCCAGATTCTGTTCGCAATTCTTAACAAATCTGGCAACAACAATGCCTGATTTAATCTTACCAGAATTAACATATTTAGATCGTTATTTATACCATGAAGTAATTGATAATTTGTTGATAATTTTGATCAATTAATTAATTAATTAATTGTGTTGTAGTCGGTGCCATTACGTACATCAATTTTAAATATGTATACAGAAGTATTATTGAATGTATTAACACAACATAATTTAACGTTGAAAGAGAAAGAATCACGTGATCAATTATTATTAACATTATATGAACATATTGATGATATATCAGCTAATGTACGTTCAAAAGTCATACAAAATTTAAGTCGTCTACAACAGAACAATTCAATACCATTAAAATATCAAAATAAATTATTAGAGAAAATTATTAAACATTTATATGATAAAACGGCATTAGTTAGAAAAGCATCAATTAATTGTATCACAATATTTCTATCATATAATTCATATGGTGCTGATGTAAGTTGTTGTATTATTTGTTGATTCACTGAGTGATAGTTTCAATTTATTTTTATTTAGTTGCAATTAAAACGTATGGAAAACGAATTGGAAGCTAAAACGGCAATTTTAAATAAATTCGAAGAGAGTTATATCGATGAAAAATTGAGATATTTGAAAGAAATCGAAGAGAAATGGGCGTTAATTAAAGAACCTTTATATCAAGCTATACAAGAAGAACTGAATAATGATCATAAAAGTGATGATGATGATGATGATGGTGATGATAATGGAACTACCGATAATATTGATATCAAAACAATACAAACATTATTAAATGAACAACAATACATCAAAGCATTTAAATTATGTCGTAAATTAGATCATCAATGTACTGATGAATATCAATTAGATCAAATCAAGTAATTGACTACTTAAACATCTCTTATAATTAATTATTAATTAATAATTATGTTGTGTGTTTTAGAAATAATGGTAATGAAATTGAATTTTATATGTTTGTATTGCAAACAATTTATATGAATATTAATAATATCTTCGATCAATTACGTTTAAATTTGGGTATATTAACAGATGATTTAGAGAAAATTAAATTATTAGAAAAACAAATTGTTTATTGCAAACAAACAATTGAATTTCTACAATTAATCAATCATTCATTAGATGCTATGAATGATTTATTATTTACAGAAACAATAAGTGATATGGTGAATTCAATTGAATTCATTATAATTGCATTCCGTTTTAATATTGATAATATCAACGATTCAATATTGATAATGTTGAATTTAATGAAAGAGAATGAACAAGAACGTAAAGATGCTGTGATTAATGCTTATCAAAAGATCTTTTTAACAACAAATTCGAAAAATTTAGAGTGAGCATTGTTTATTGATTAATTAATGGACTTATTAAATATGAATCTATTTAGGGAACATACCACAACGATTGTTAATAATTTGATAAATCTATTAGATAATTTACCAATAGAGAGTTTGGATGATTTTAAAAATATTTTATCAAATTGGAGTGCGAAACGTATGATTGGTAATGATGTTATCGATATGTTATGGAAATATTTAACAAAATCATTACAATCAATTGATAATCAACAATCGTGTAGTGCAACAGATTTATTATATATAACATCGATTGGACGTAAATCGATAATTGAGAAAAATTTAAAACTAATTTGTACAATTG
Source organism: Meloe dianella (assembly GCA_028455855.1). Classification (NCBI taxonomy): domain Eukaryota; kingdom Metazoa; phylum Arthropoda; class Insecta; order Coleoptera; family Meloidae; genus Meloe; species Meloe dianella. The sequence continues at coordinate 732,975 of JAPTHL010000043.1, read as the reverse complement.
CATTCAATCAACGTGGTAAAGATGATTTATTATTTCTATCATCATCATGCCGCCTATTAAGTACTATATGTAATGAACAAATCGATATAACAAGCAATCAATTACCATATCGTTTGAATTTTAATGATCAAATATTTGATGATTTAATTAATATATTAATTGATTTATTTATGGAACCTGTACAATATTATTTAGAAGCATTCCGTGAGGCTATCGATTTCATTTATAAAGTAAATTTGATTCGTTTGTTGTATTGATTGATTGATTAATTTTCTGTTTTGTTTGTTTGTTTGTTTGTAGGTATCATCAAAACCATCAACGAATTGTGAGAAATTATTTAATGGAATCTATTTGAAATTAGATGGACACAAACAAAATAATAATGATTCATTTGTGTTATTATTGCCACATTATGTTCTAATACGTTTATTTGCTGGTATTGGTAATATTGCATTAAGACAATTATCATTTTTAGATGATACAGTTTATCGTGAATTGAAACGTCGTTATAATTGTCGTGAAGCTGAAAAAGAGAATCGTAAATTTGATAAACGACAATCATCACATAAAAAACATAAAAGTCGACAAAATGGTGGACGATTATCATCACAAGCATCTGTATCAGCATCAATGGTAAGTAGTAATCATCTAAAAATTAGGCAACCATTTATACATGCAAACATGTAATTTTGGTGGAATTCTTTTTGAGAGTTTTGTACTTGATTAATTGGTAGAATCGAAGATTTTGTGTGTATTGATGTTATTCTTATCAAATTATTGTGTTCGGTGAATTGATCTATTGGCAATTTCGTTAATTTCCGATAAAATTAGATTGTAGTATAGGCAACCATTTATACGTGAAAACTGCACATCTACCGAAATTTGGGATGAATTCTTTTTTTTTTTAAATGGATTAAATTTAGAGAATATCTTTTAATTTTTATGTCTTTAATTGATAATTTGTGTTTTAATGATTCTAGGTGGAAGAAAGTGTTTTAGAAGGTGCACAAGCCGAAGATGCTGATGCTGAATATATATTAAAAGTGATAGAAAATGATTTATTATCACCAAAGAATTTCTTAGGACGTTTCAGTGAATTACTTGTACAATTTTGTTCAAAACCAAATTTATATAATGATCCAATATTACAAGGTGTTGCTGTTAATACATTAACACGGTAATTATTATTAATTATTATTAATTGAATAATTAATTAATTTTTTTTCTTCTTCGTCCAGTTATATGTTGGTGTCAAGTAAATTTTGCAAAGATAATTTACGTTTATTATTTACAATATTAGAACGTACAAATCAATCAGAAATTAAATGTACAATATTAATACATTGTGCTGATCTAATAACACGTTTTCCAAATGATGTTGAACCATGGATTATACGTATTTATCATAATTTAAATGATAATAACGTACGTGTTAGGAAATTTGCATTTTTCTCATTATCAAATTTAATATTACGTGATATGATACGTGCATATAGTCATATATCTGAATTGGCATTATGTTTAATTGATGATAATAATGAGATACGGATGTTAGGTAAACAATTTTTTATACAATTAGCACAAAAAGAGAATAATTTAACAAATATGATACCGGATATATTTTCACATTTAATTAAATCAGATACATTAAGTGAAGAGAATTTACGACATATTATGAAGTAAGTTAATTAAATATAAATATTACTAATAATAATAATTAAACAATAATTTATCTATATTTTCTAGGTTCTTATTTGATTTTGTTGATAACAATAAGCGTATGGAGAACTTAGTTGATCGTTTCTGTATTAAATTGAATTTAACATATGATGATAAGAATGCAAAGAATATTATGTATTGTTTGTCATTGATCACATATAATGATAAAGCATTGAAGAAACTACAAGAGAAATTTACAACATATAAAAATCTATTACATATTGAAGAAGTTTATACGATAATTAAACAAATTTTAAATGAATGTAATAAAGTCAAACCAGGCAAACCGGATCTAAGGGTAAGTGTCTTTTATTTTATTAGATATCGAGCAAATTAATTCATACAGAAACATTGAAGAAATTCGAAGTACATTATGTCTTCTAATTTCTCCAATGTTTCTAGATGAAAAGAGCATATCTGTAAATCACAAAGAACAACAATTGGTACGATAAAGATGATGATAGTCTTAAATAATTAAATAATGATAAATTAATTAAAATCTAAATGAACAACACTGAATCTTTATCATAATCACTGTAGTTCTTTGTAATTTATTTTAATGGAATATTAAAAGAACAAAAACCATTATTCACCCTTGTTATTACCCAGAATAATCAATTGAATGCCAGAATTTGAACCTGGGACTCTTTAGTGTTACAACACCCCGTTAAGCTGAGGTTGCAGGTTCGAATTCCGGCGCGTGGTTGTATCTATCGAATTTCTATATACTGTTGATTTTTTTAGCCAATTGTTGCTGATATGGAAGCCAGTATACAAGCAGTTTTCGATAATGATGGCAGAGCACCACCACCAATAGACAAACAACAATTATCAACAAATAAAACTAAACGTAAGAAACCGAATACACGTAAACGTAAATCAAACAAAAACGATGATGATGTTGATGTTGATGATAATAGTGATGTTGATAAACGTAATCAATCTAGAAATACAACAACAACAACAACATCATCATCGAGAAAAGGTCGTCCGAAACGTAGACGACAAGCTAAAAAAATCGTAGATGACGACAGTAACAGTAGCCTGAGTGAGCCTGATTGAAAAAACCTTGTTTTTTGTTTGTTCAACAGTTTTTTTAGAATTAATTTGTTTGAATTATTCACTACTTAATTAATTTTGACACCTTCCCCACCTAGATTAGTATAAATTGTATGACAATCAATTAAATTTAATTTTGCAATAATTTGTTGTATTTGTTTAGGTTGATTGAATGTTGGTGGTATTAAACAGATAGCATAACCGCCACCACCACCACCTGTTAATTTACCGTTTAAATTGAATTCATTTAATATTTGACAAATACGATCTAATTTCGGATGTGAAACATTTAAACCATCTAAAAGATTCTGATTAATACGCGATAATTCCATTAATTTTTGATAATATCCATCAATATCTTCATTTTTACCATTACAATCACTGATTTGTTTGAAATGTATTGAAGCTTCTTGAGATAATTCATCCATAGCTTCAAAGATTTTCCCAATTGTTTTTGGATGATTTTTATATAAATTTGCAACTTTCTCCACTAATAATTTCGTATTCCTTTGTATTTTCGTATTAATCAACAATAATGGCAATTGTTTATTGAGTTTAACAATTTTCAATGTTGCATCTTTGCGAAATTCAATCATTGAACCATACGTACAGATTGTATTATCAATGCCAGATGGTGTACCATGGATGATTTTTTCAGCACAATACGCCCAACGCGATATCAAATCCAATTCGAAATCATTAAAATTACAACTATTATCAATCAATAATTTCCGATTATTATTATTATTATTATGTTTTAATGATGGTTGTTTTAATTTAATTAAATTAATTAATGTGGCCGCCAATGCCACTAGATATGAGGCTGAACTACCAGTACCAGCACCAATACTTAAATCGGTACGAACTCTCAATGAAAACGGTAAAATATCGATTTTAACACCAACAAAAATACCATAAATCAAATAAAATAATGATAATAACGATATTTCAATTCTATCATTATTATTATTATTATTATTGAATTGTTGATTTGAGAGAAACTCTTTTATTTGTTTCAATAATTTCGAATGATCCAATATTTCCGGTTTTGTTATAACATCATCATAATGTTCATCAAATTGATATTGTTCTAAATATGGTACAGGTTGATTTAATAATAATTTTGAAATATCATCAATATCAAAATTGATATTAAAATCGAAATTTGCAAATTCTATCTGTATTTGTTGTGATGGTTGTTCGATTTCATTAAATTCGATATTTGTACGTAAATCTAAACTGGCAGCCAATGCTAATTTATTATAAACAACAGAATGTTCACCGTGTAGAATGATTTTGCCAGGTGCCGAAATATTGAAGCTAATCACTAGAAATTAAACAAATTTTATTATTATTCGTTAAACGTATGTCTTAGATAGATTAATTGCCCACGATTGTGTTTAACAGTAATAGCGCCATCTATTGGCCAATTTCTGATTGTTTACGACTTGCATTATTGTTTAATAACAGTGTGATTATTAAGCAAAGACTTACGTTTCGTATTGGTGTTAGATGATGTTGGTGGTGTCATTTTGTTGTTGCTGTTGTTGGTTTTGCCACTGTTCTGGTGTGAATGTTTTCTGTGAGAAGGCGTGTATCCGTTTTAATTCTTCTTCTAATATCGAATTAACTAAACGATGTCGTTGTAATAATGGTTTATTTTCAAATTTCTTCGAAACGATTATACATGAAAATTTACCACCACAACCATCCGATTCATCAATTACTTTCTAAATGGAGAAAACGAAAATAAAAAAATAAAAAAAACAAATATATAGAAAAATTCAGATTATTTCTATTTTCTATTGTTCACCTGGATATTTACGTCAGCAATGCAAGAAAAGAATAATCAACGAGACAATAATTGTAACATAATCTTTTGTTGTGTGTGTGTTTGTGTGTATGTATGGAATAAGCAAATTAACTCAAAATTCTGAAAATCATCTCTTCCTTGTTTTAGATAAGATAATTTTAATAAAGTCATTAATTAAATGAATTTTTCAATTAAAATTGCAAATTACTGATAATATAAAGTAGAAATGGTACAAAATAAATTCGACTTTTTCTTTTGATGAAATATTTAAAAATTAGAAGAAAAAAAAACGAAACCGTATAAACCGAAAAATCGTTTCAAATTATACGAAAAAAAAAGACTTATTTTTAAGGGAAATTAGGGATGTCGTACAAAATTATTCGCCACTTTGTATCAGTGACCCCGACCCCACGATTTACACTCAATAAATAATTGATAAACATTGTCTTGAATCGATCTTAGTAGGCATTGGATCCTATAGAACAATTGTAACTTGCCATAGAAACACATCACTGATTGGTTAAAAAAACAAAACAAACAACAATCAGAGACACAATCTTATTGGGTGATTTAAATGCATGGCAACTCTGATTAATGATCACAATAGGCTGCGATTCTATAAAACAATTGTATACACCTATATTTAAACTATTGATGAATTTCGGAAATAGAATGCTATTCTAACATGAAGAACATTTGTAAACACTATATGAACAATCAGAAAATTCTAAAATACGAGAAGATCTATACTCTGACGATTTGAATCTGTGCGACTTGACTTGACCGTTGTCAAATTGACAATTGTGGCCCGATTTCAATTGCTTTAATTGCCTTAAAGTTTACTACATTTAAGTAAACCGTATATAAATAAATATTTGTTTAACACTACTTCAATTTGATTGTAAAGCTTTACACAAATAAGTCTGATTTTTTTCAAAAATTCTTCCACCTTTTCATATTCGCAGAAGTGGACTGGTTACCCTCAACAGTATTTATTTTGAAATCTATTCATTGTAAGAACACCTCGTAGATTATAGTGGCAATTATTAGGTATGTTCCCACACACAATTCTAGATTGTTTGGTTGATGACTAGACTACGCATGTCTAGTTAGAAACTGATCACAAAGTACTTTCAAACATCACCAGCTGGACCGCATTTCTATTGAATTCATTCAATTTACAGTTTCTGATGAGAGTATATTTGATTTTCTTAAATCAATCGTCCCGTTTTCCATTACCATCTGCTACCGTGTGGAAAATGAGCATTTCCGAAGCATATTTTTGGAAATCTATAGATTTCAACCAATGACAGACGTTTTAACATGTTAGGTATTTAAAATTGTGGTTGCTTAGCAACATCTATACATTAATGCAATCGAGTACTTTCGGGTGCCCAACACACGATGGAATGTCGGCTGTATCCGTTGGATCGTAGAAAATCGTTTTCATTTATAGTACACTTTTCATAAGAAAATTCACGAGCCGAATGGCTCGATGGTTAACGATAGGGATTTACGCCTAGAAGTCCGGGGTTCAAACCTCGGCACGGTATGAAAAAGGATTTTCAGAATTTTCCACTTCTTATAATTGTTAATTTGTCCATGTCACAAAGTACATGGACCAGTTAGCAAGATTAGGATGTCCCTAGCCCCCCCCCTTGCAGGTCCCTCATCGTAGAATTGGTGAAATGAGCAGTAACCATCATCCATAAAAGGGTATAAGCGCCCAGGGTTTGGTTGAAATGAGCAGTAAACCATCATCCATAAGTAAAAGGGCATAAGCGCCCGAGGTTTGGTTGAAATGAGCAGTAAACCACAATCCTTTTTTCCTTTTAAACATAAAGTTAAACACAATAAGAAAAATTGTGTGCGATTGAAGTAAAACTTTTTGACGTTTATGGCACATATTCAAACTATTTTATATTCTATATAAAATTCGTTAATACCACTACCACTTTTTGAAGAGTATTCGCTCATTAATTAAATTAATTAAGAATAAAAAATTAAATTAAAAGTTAAATCAGCCAATGTCAATCTACCCAAAATTCAAACCTGTTCTCCTATTCCTACAATCAACCAATAGCTGTCCTGATGTTGTAGTCACATGACTGAGAAATATCACCAGAATTAAGCTACCAACCTTACATCTACGGAGTTTCTAAATTTCGTCACATGAAGTTGGGAATTTTAGTATTATTACGATTTTAGTCGAACTAAATATTTTAAATAGCGGAAACTATTTCGACCGTTACTTCCGTCAGAAAGAAAATCTGAGTTAGCCCCGAAGTCGCACCTAAAGAAGTTTTACTTCAAAAATACAAAACAAACGACAATCAAAGACAGGATCTTATTGGGGTGGACTGACTATCTAGATTCAAACCGATTTATTAAATGCATGTCAACTCTGATTAACAATCACAGTAGGCAACGACAATCGCTAGACTACTAGATTCGAATTTTTAATAGAACACACGCCAACTTTGATCGAATTAAAAAAGAAAGTAATTAATAAAAGTTTAATAATTTATTGATCCCCCTTCTACTACTATTACTAACTACTATCACTAACTACTATCTACCATTAATTATTATTATAATAAACAAATTTATGAATCTTTTAATTTAACATTTTTCATAATATCATCAAATTGTTGTGGTATTTGGAATTGTTTAATATTAAAATAAATAAAAAATCCAAAGAAATGTATTGAACAATAACAACAAATTAATAATTCATATAAATGTGGATAATATTTAGGTGGTTTTAATAATAATAATAAAATCGTTAAAAATATACAACCGATTATAGAGAGAAAAATTAATAAATATAATAGAATTTTTCTCAAAATCACATAATTCTTTATAATTTGTTTATATGTTAATTTAATTAAATCGTAATTCGTTTTTGTATTAGAATTCATATCAACATTTATAATTGTATTGAATAAATCACGATAATAATCAATCAAATTACCATTATTATCACCACCACCACCACCATTATTCTTATAGAAATACTCAACAATACAACGATAAATAACGATGAATAACAATAATAACGATATTGTTGCTATCAATAAATGGTCTTTAATCAACAATGGCAACATACTGAATATTGATATTAATAGAAACCAAAAACATATAAACGGCTCCTTGGGCAAATACAACAATACCGGTATTGTTACTAACAATATCGATTTCTCATGGACATGATAGCTAAATAAGAAAAATGCCAATGATGAATTAATTAATGCTAATAGGAATTTCTTACGATTCGGATATAAAAACAAATCAATACATGATGGAAATAACATTGATATTGTTAGAAACAAACATACACGTAACATTTGTGTTGTTGTATAAAACAATTTCAATTTTACGAAAATATTTATTGTACACCAGAAATTTGCAACTTTATCCTCATAAATACCACGATCTACAGGAAATTGACGTTGGAATACCAATAAAAAATCATCGAAATTCAATAGGAATGGCAACCAAATTAATGTAAACATTCCAATGACGGTTATGGCGATTTTCAATAGCTTCCACAAACTATTTGTTAATGTCTGTCCCGGTTTCGGTACACAACTACTTAATAAATAGAAAAAGAATGGCAATGAATGATACAATTCCATTTGTTTATAATTAACAGCCAAACAAAACCATATCGAAGCCAATATATGTTTGTGTTTCAATAGAAATATCGTCGACCATATTAATAAACCTAATGATACACAATTATATTGGAAATGGCCATGATCGATTAATATAATACCAGGATATAATAATGCAATAATTATCGATAAGGCCGGTGATAGTTGTTTATCTTTAATCTTCAATTTTCGACCACCAACCACACCACCACCACCATTATTATGATACATATCTTTACAACTGATATAAAATACAATGATGGCTGGTATATAGATTAAAATATCGCTGATTAATACAGTGTAACGCATAAATAATTTATGCTGTTCACTTTCATAGCCTTGCGACTTGTGTAATTCAACAAAATTCGGATTTATTGCATTGGCAATCATACCTAACAATAACATATGATAGGCTGTTAATGGTGGATAATCTAAACCCCAATATTGTAAATTATTATCAGTTGTATTCTTATACCATTGATTTATTGGTAAATTCACTGTGATTTCCATCCAATGGCGTTGTGCCTCATAATCACCATACATCGGTGGCCGTTTCTCACCACTGTACGGATGCAATGTTGTACATAAACGTAATAATATCGATAATAACGTAGCGAATATTATCAACCACATATCGCATGTAATACGAATATAGCCCATGTTCGTTTTGTTTTGTTTTTATTAATATTCAATTAAATAATAAATTATTGGCGACACGTAGAGACGAATTGTGTGAGGTTATGTTTGAATTTTGACAGAATTCGAAAATTTATCAGGATTGCCATGCATATTGATTAATTAAGATGAAATAATAGAATCAATTAAACTCACCACATATGATGCATCTAATTCTTTAATTAATTTATCACGTATATATTCTTCACTATAACTCATAATTAAATTAACGTTATTTCACCTAATTTTTACTTTTAATTAACTGTACGTATTTAGTTCAATTGGTTTTCTTCATGTTGGTATTAGATTCTGTCAAATTGCAAACAAAAGACGGCGAACACAGTGGCATCACATTGGATAATAATAATAATTATAATTATTTATCAATTAATGTTGGTATTCTGTAATTATTACCTGTAATTATCGTGCGAATAGGTTGGATGTTGAATAAAATTTATAGTTTATTGATTGCACTTGTGATTATTTGGCTTTTCTTAATGGGAATTGTGTGAATGACGAATACCACTGGTACAATTGAGAATCTTAGGGATTTTCGTTCTAATATTAGGGTGGATGCATACGAATTGACGTCCGTCTTCGCCATTTTTATATCAATATTGCTTTAAAATTGGAAATTATTTCAATTAGAGTTTGCAGTGGTATTCGAAAACGAGAAAATTACGGGATTAACAGGTACCCAGGCGCTGTTTGAAATATAAAAGATAAAGTGCCATATAGGCTTTACAACTACAAAAGATACTCAACTTTTGAGAACATATCACTGCTTGAGCTTGCATTTCCTATGGTAGATTACGTCGTTTAGAGGAGAAGTCAAGAACGTTCCTTCCTTAGATTAGATCACAGGGGTCGATTGGCCTTATTACTTATTAGCCTTCTTGAACTGCGACCATAGTTGATCTATGATTCTTAACCTTTCGGTCTATTTCTCTAGGAGATTTTTTCCTTACTTCAGCAGGTGCGAGTTAAAGCATCGTCTCCATTTCTCACTGTTTGATTTGTCCAGTTATTTGAGATCGTATCTAATTTGCTTGTCGCATATCTGAACATTGTCTCCAATAGAACATCTTTGTGCTCCATTCCTCCCACCAATTAATTACCCCTGCTTTCTGTGGGTTTTGTGGTTAGCCTACAGAATGTCTACCGACCTCAACGCCATCTGTTGAATAACCATCACACCACACATCGCTATCACACATGCGCAATATAATGGCGCCAAAATTCAATTTTACTCAAAAACACTGTCACATGAAACACACTGTTGACATAATCAATTATCATTCGTTTATTAATTATAAAATCAACAATATTACGTAAATTATCTAGTTGTTAATTGATCAAATACGCATATATCTAACAGAAATTATTTATTTGCCCCAAGTAAAGCGTCAATAATTTCGAGTCGGCGCTTGTACGATTTTGGAAGAGCCTAGACAAATCGAAAAAAAAACAACATAAAAAAAATAAATAAAACAAACGATGAATTCTGACAAATTTGTAGCAAATGATCTCAACAAAGTTCAATAAGTGATAAAATAACAGAAGTTTTATCAAATTGTTGTTAAATAAATTACATAAGACTTATCAATCAAATTGCTGATAAGTGTATACACACAAGGGCATTTACCATTGAATCAACATTAATAATCATATGTACAGTAAATAATATTACAAATATCGACAGTTTTATGTCAAATTGTAGTTAAAAAAAAAACACGAATTGTTTTCAATAACGTTTCCCGTTAATCATCGAAAAGAAAACGATGGAAAATCAAAAGAAAATCCACATAAACATCGATGAGCCACGTTACGATCAAGAGACATATTTCGGACGTGCCATACATTTCTTTTTAACAACAAATCCATTCAATTTATTTATTAGTGAGAAACGTTTAGATGAAGCCAATAGATTAGTCAATACATACAGGTAAGAAATAATTTCTATACAATTAAATTAATTTGATTTAATCGAAACAAATCAATTGAAGGTGTGGTAATCCATTGCCTGATCATATCACAGAGAATGATTTGTGGCGTGCGAAAGTATTATACGATTCAGCTTATCATCCTGATACTGGTGAGAAGATGAATCCAATCGGCCGTATGTCAGCCCAAGTACCAATGAATATGTTAATTACTGGTGGTATGATGGCATTTTATAAATCAACACCTGCAGTAGTCTTCTGGCAATGGTTGAATCAATCATTTAATGCCCTTGTGAATTATACAAATCGTAGTGGTGATCTACCACAAAGTGATGAGTAAATATTTAAAACATTGTTTTGTTAAATGAAATTGTTGTTATTTTGCGTGTGTTGGGTTTTAGACAACTGATCACATCATACGTGATGGCAACTAGTAGTGCTGTAGCTGTAGCACTTGGTCTAAATCGTGCACTTCGAGTAAGTACCGTTTTTCTTCACTACTCGTTTCGATCCAATAATCAATAACAGTTTTCGATTGTAGAGAGCGCCACCGTTGGCATTGCGTTTAGTACCACTAGCTGCAGTAGCTGCAGCTAATTGTGTCAATATACCATTGATGAGGGCACAGTAAACTAAATCGCATTCACTGCATAGATCTTTAAATGTTTCGTTTATTTTTTTTTGTAGAGAATTGAAAAATGGCACACCGATCTACGATGAGCATGATCGAAAATTGGGCAATTCCAAATGTGCTGCCCAAAATGGTATAAGTCAAGTGATAATCAGTCGTATATGTATGGCAATGCCTGGTATGGTCATCACACCAATGGTAATGAATTATTTAGAGAATCGTGGTACTTTATGCCGTTATCCATGGATAAATTTACCAACACAAATGGCATGTGTTGGTTTGTGTTTAACATTTGCCACACCATTAGCTTGTGCATTTTTCAAACAGAAAGCACAATTACCTTATAAACATATCGAACCGGAACTTAGAGTAAATTATTCTTATCGATTTTGATTGGTTGTGATGTGTAAGAAATTTGTATTGTTTTGTTCTAGGAGAAGCTCGATAAGAAATTTGGTGAATGCCCTCCAAAGTATGTCTATTACAATAAAGGCCTGTAAGCTATCCCATCTCAAAAAAATTCATCCTTAGCGTTGCTAATTCCTTTCGTTTCTTTTCCTCTTCTTCCGTTTTCAGTTTCAGATTTTATCAATGATTGAGACTTTAGAAAGAAATCGATGGAATTTCGTTTTCGACAATAATTTTGTTATTAGTTGGTAAATATGTAAAGTTCTATCTTCCTGTTGGTAAATAAATCCTTTTAAATACAAGAGAAACTAATGTTTTTTTTTCTTTACAATTATGCCTCAAGCATAGTTTTGTTTTGTTCCTAATAGATTTTGGGTGATAATTTGCAAAAATTCTGGCACATAAGTCAGCAATTTGTGGAAGCATTCCAAGATTGATACGATTCGTTCACTTGTCCAAATTTTTGCAAATGATGCTCATCTCAATAATTGACTTTGCAATGTAGAATATAAAGTCTAAATCTTGTTCTTTCCTAATTGTGAAGCAAAAACATAATCACACCTGATGGCATCGATTGCCCAACAGTGAGCAAAACAGTTCCATGCTTACACACATCTCTTCGGTACAAACAGCAAGAAGAATTTTGCCCTTGAAACAAATTAATTTGCGTACATCTTTTCCGATTTATACATCATCTAGTTGTTGTTGTGTTTTTTAGCATTATTCTGATAATGAAAATCATCAAATTAAAAATAATCTGCTTCCCATATCCTAAATGTTTATATCTCAAATCAAAGTCAAGGATGTAAGCAAAATATACACGATGCCACCATGAAAATCAATCCGATTTCTAGAAATTCTTAGATAACCATTCGAATATTGAACTTGTATTAGCATCCAACAGTTACCTCCTTCTCGCACGTTAATGCCCAAATTTTCGGGCACCAACCTCTAACTCTTAAATAACTCTAACAATCCACTGGGACGCACTGTATGTGGTATCGTAGGTGGCACCCAAATTTAGTATTTTGGTTGTTTTTGTTTTTTTGGACAACAGATGATATCGCTTATCATTCGCAGGAAATTTTGGTAGAAATCCATAAGAGATAATACCCTTGACATATATATTATTGGACATCCTTTAATACATTTTGTTTTTTTCGGGCCAACATTATAAATAGAGCAACATTTGTGATAAAAATTTCATTTGTTAGATTTTGGCGAAGGAAATGTTGAAATTTTCGATAGTCACGGCAATTATTGCCACATTAACTACCATCGCAACGATAAAGTAAGTTGCACTATTTAACAATTCTTTATTATAACTATCAAAATTTTTGCAATTTAAGTGGCCAAATGTATGTTCCACATGCTCTAAAGAACTACTACAGCGGTAGCAATTATTTAGGGTAAGTTTCGCTGTTTGCCAAAAAAAAACACTCATTTGGAAATTGTTAAATTACCGTTTTATAGGAGTGTTTCTAGTGGTGTTAAAACCATTTCCAGTGGTATAAAATCGATTAAATCCAGTTATCTAGGTGGTGGATCTGGTTATGCTTCATCGAAAATCGCTTGTTCACCAATTTGTGAGAATGGTGGCAAATGTATTGGTGTTAGATGCCTTTGTCCAACTGAATTCACCGGTCTTCAATGCCAATACAGTAAGAACACTACACGAACAACTCGCCTAAATGGCAAATTACATTAATTTCGTGTGTATTTCAGGGAAAGACGATTGTAATTTCAAAAAAACGAAATTTAATGGCGCTTACAAATGTACAGGTGATGGGGAAAGTGTAGCATGCTCGATTTCATGCCCGCAAGGCTCATATTTCGAATACACATCATCTACACTGTACACATGTTACTATCAAACAGGACAATTTCAACCCTCAACTGTGCCCCAATGTATCTTAGGTAAATTTTGGTTGTTTTACACACAAAAAATAGAAAATTAATCGAAATTTCCGACAAATTTTTAGAAGACCCAAATGCTCGTTGGATTAGTGGTGGTGGTGGTGTTAAAACGAAAACTGTAAAAGAATCAAAAATCATCCGAATCAATACAACAATCAGTGGTTATGGTGGTGTCAAAACGAAACCCAAACGAATCCAACCCCAACCAGGGGTGTGTTTCACATGGTCTGGTATCCATTATAAGACTTTCGATGGGAAAGTATTTAGTTTCTTATCAAAATGTAGTCATATTCTATTACGTGATAATGTTGATAATACATTTGAAATTATCATAAAGAATGATCAACAGAAACATTCGCATTTGATTAAAATTTATTTACAAGATAAACAATTCACGTTAAAAAAATCCAATGAAGATCTTGTGACCTTTGGTGATGGTACCAAATTCTTACCAATACCAAGTCAAATTAATGGATTGAAAATCTATAAATTAGCCCATTTCTTCATTGTAACCATTGATCATTTAGGTGTACAATTGAAATGGGATGGTGAATATTTCATACACATCAATGCCAATGAGAATTTATGGAATCAAACTGAAGGTTTATGTGGACGTTTAGATGGTAATCCAATTAATGATTTATTAATGAGTAATAATAAAAGGACGAAGAATATCTTCAATTTAGCAACAAGTTGGAAAACAGATGATTTCGGTGATGTTTGTAGTGATATACCGAATGATCAACATCCATGTAATAACGATAAAGTTGCTGAATTGAAAGCAACCAATTTCTGTAAGAAATTATTAAATGATGGAAAATTTACACAATGTCAAAAGGTATCGAAAATAATTTGAATGTCCGCACTATTAATCACAACCAATCAGATTGGATGATTTAACGTAATCAAATCTAATTTCGAATTCGATTTGCTGTAATAGCGTGAATTTTAAATTGTCCGCATTCGTTTACAACCAATCAGTATTGTCGATTTGAGGCGCCAATTTTATTACGAATTCGATTGGTTGTATCGGTGTGAAGTTTGAATTTCCCACCATATTACAACCAATCAGGGCTATTGATTTAAGGCGCCAAGTTCGAATTTAGCTTTGAAAATTTTTACTGTGAGTTTCGTTTTGTTAATTTCTTTTTTATGGTTTTTGTAGGCTATGGATACTACAATTCTTTTGGATGCTTGTACATGGGATTATTGTTCTTGTCAGAAATCGGATGCAACCCAATGTGCCTGTGAAGTTATGAATATTTTTGTTAAAGAATGTGTCCATAAAGGCATTATAAAATCGTTGAATTGGAGAGATGAAAATACTTGTCGTAAGCGCAATTTGTTTGTATTCTCTTTTCATAGGAGAAAGAATAGAAGCATGTTCCTTCAAACGCAGATTCAATTATTCCTATTCCACCTTTGAACTTACACCTTGTAACATCTATTCCTTCTATGCCCTCTTGATACTGAGCATTTTGGCAATTGATAGATAAAACTCAATATTTTGGCGTTTCTGTTTTGTAAAAGTTCATGAATGTAATAATAGCTAGGAAAGCCTCAGAAGCATAGTGTCTCACCTTTCAAATGTGGTGGTACAACTGAGTAATCTGCTGAGCATGCTTTAGTAATGGCAAAAAAGATCTGAGGTCTGTTTGCTAAGGCAAAGTACAATTGTTGGATTGCTCCTTTTGTCTTGCAAAATATTGAGGTCAATTTGTTTTTTTTGCATATCTTCACCATTGAATTACTTTCCAGCAATCCATTGTACCGGTGGTAGAATTTACAAATCTTGTGGCCAATCACATCAACCGACTTGTGGTAGTGTTTCCTTAGACGTTGTAGAAGATCAAAACAAATCAGAAGCACTAGATATATGTATTGAAGGTTGTTTCTGTCCAGATGGTACAATTCTGCAAGATGAACAATGTATCCAACCAGACCAGTGTAAATGTAAATTACGTGGTAAAAATTTCCAACCAGGTGAAATAATTAAGAAAGATTGCAATACATGTACATGCCATCAAAACGGTGAATGGTTATGTACAGAGATCAAATGCGATGCTAGATGTTCTATAATAGGTGATCCACATTATACAACATTCGATGGTAAACATTATGACTTTATGGGTCAATGTACGTATTATCTATTGAAAACAACAAATCTAACTATTGAGGGTGAAAATGTTGTGTGTAGTGGTGCGATTTCGCAAAATTTTGGCTTTAGTAGTAGTAGTGATACAACTGTTGCTAATATGCCATCTTGTACCAAATCAATAACGATAAGGTTTTCAAATAACATCATCAATTTGAAGCAAAATTCTGAAATTTTTGTCAATGGTAAAATTGTGGAAAAACTACCATTGAAACTTGCTGATGAGCTAATCATCAAACGAGTAACGAACATGTTTACCATTGTAAAATTATCAAATGGTATAATTGTATGGTGGGATGGTACAACTAGGGTACATATAGATATACCTGCAAATTTCCCAGAAAAAACAAAAGGTCTTTGTGGTACTTACAATGGTAATCAGAAAGATGATTTTCTAACACCAGAAAATGACATTGAAACCACTCCAATACCATTTGCTAACAAATGGAAAGTTGATGATGAGAAATGTTTTGATTTACCAAACATTCTCCAAGCACATCCATGTGATGTTAATGTCCATAAGAGAAGTCTAGCTGAATTAAATTGTTCCGTAATCAAATCGAAACTATTCCAAGGTAAAAGACTAAGAGTTGCCCAAATTTTCGGCCATTACCTAGCTTCCTCGCATCTAGAATAAAAAAAATGATTTTTGATTTTTCAGAGTGTCATTTATATGTGGATCCAGAACAATTCTATCAAGATTGCCTTTATGATATGTGCTCATGTGGTAGTAGTGAGCAACAAATATCTAAATGTTTATGTCCAATAATTGCTGCTTACGCTGAAGAATGTTCACGACAACAGAATTTACAAATTGATTGGCGCAGTGATGTAAAACAATGTGGCATTCAATGTTACAATGGGCAAAAATATCAATTATGTGGTAATTCGTGTTATCGTACATGTGCTGATATTAGTAGTGAAACAATCACTTGTAATCAACAACAATGTATAGAAGGATGTACATGTCCGGAAGGGCAAGTTTTGGACAATGAAGATGGTGAATGTGTACCAGTTGAACAATGTAATTGTAATTATAATACTTATGATTATCCAGCTGGTTATCAAGAGATACGGCGAAATCTTGAGCAACCACAATTATGGTAAACATTTTTCTTCTTTATTTTGCTTTTACTAAGTGTCCAAATCGATTTCCAGTACCTGTGTAAATGCTCTTTGGAGTTGCATTCCAGCAACTATTGAAGATTTAGCCAAATATTCAGAACCAACAGAATCATATTTGAAATGCAATACAACAGACAATTTCGAATTTACAACGTGTAAACACTTACAACAGATCACATGCAAAGTGAGTACCATCCCGTTTTGTCATTATCTGCCATAATAACTTCTATCAAAAAATATTTAGAATATGCATACAGAATTCCTTACAAAAAATGGTAGTTGCAAATCTGGATGCCAATGCAAAAACGGTCTCGTTCTGGATACAATCACGAATCGTTGTGTAAAACCACAAGAATGTCCATGTAGTCATGGTGGTAGAAGTTTTAATGAAAATGAACATTTCCATATTGATTGTAACTCATGGTAATGTGAAATTTTGCCAAATTTGTTTAAATTGAATTCATTCTTTTTTTTAGTGTTTGCAAAAGTGGTAAATGGCATTGTTCACAATTCGAATGTCCAGGTGAATGCAGTACATGGGGTGATTCACATTTCAAAACTTTTGATGGTAAACATTACGATTATCAGGGACAATGCGATTATGTTTTTGCAAAAGGCTCAATAGCTCTTGGCTCTTTCGATATATCAATCCAGAATGTACCTTGTGGTACTTTAGGTACGACTTGTTCCAAATCGATCACAATCCGCACCAGTCATAGTGGTACCAATCAAAAATCTATTGTGACACTGATTCGAGATAAGCCATTACCAAAACCAAGCAATAATTTGATACAATTACGCAAAAAGGGCTTATTCGTGATTGTTGATGTACGCGAATTAGGTTTACAATTATTATGGGATCATGGTACTACACGTATCTATTTAAAATTATCCATTCAATGGAAAAATAAAGTGAAAGGTCTATGTGGCAATTACAATGATAATATTAATGATGATTTCCAAACACCTTCTGGTGGTTTCGTTGAAGTATCCACGAAAATATTTGGTGATTCATGGAAACTACAATCGTACTGTCCGGAAACATTGGAAATTTTCGATACTTGTCGCAATTATCCAGAACGGCATATTTGGGCAAGGAAGAAATGCAACCTATTGAAATCACAACTGTTTCAATCGTGCCATTCAGAAGTACCAGTTGATTATTATTATGAAAAATGTATTTTTGATAGTTGTGCATGTGATCAAGGTGGTGATTGTGAATGTTTGTGTACAGCATTAGCTGCATATGCACAAGAATGTAACAAGAAAGGTATACATATTCGGTGGAGATCACAGGAATTATGCCGTAAGTTTGGAGTTATCTCAAAGAATCACGTGATTAATTTGCAAAATTGTTTGTACAGCAATACAATGTGATGAGCATTGTTCAACTTATAGTCCATGTGTCTCGATTTGTCCAATAGAAACTTGTGAGAACATTCAAATACAACAAAAGTACAAATTTTGTTTAGACGAACAAGAACAGAACAATTGTGTTGAAGGGTGCGAATTGAAAGCATGCCCTTCTGGACAGATTTATACAAATGCATCATATTTAGAATGTGTACCGAGGAAATTATGCAAAACTCCCTGTTTGATTATCGACAATCAAACCTACTATGAAGGTGATATTATTGAAGAAGATCAGTGCCACAGTTGCCAATGTTTAAAAGGTCAAAAAATTTGCAAAGGACAATCGTGTCAAGATTTAGAAATTACAAAGGAGACACCATTGAAAGAAAAACCTTTAGATTTGATCCAATGTAAATCTGGCTGGACGAAATGGATCAATCGTAATCCAATTCTAAAAACAACCACAACAACAAAGACATCATTAAAGCATAAAGATGTTGAAGAAATTCCATCCATTCGATATTTGGTAATTTTTGACATTGTGATGGTCTCGTGATTACCTCAGAATCTTCTCAATTTTTTTTGCAGAGTACTCTGGAGAATTCTGCAGTCTGCGATGATGCTGATTTGAAACAGATCCAATGTAGAACTGTACGTTCACGTATTCCATGGAACAAAACTGGATTAAATGTGGAATGTGATTTGAACAAAGGTTTGCAGTGTTATCCAGGATCAACAGGGAAATCGTGTCCAGACTTTGAGATTCGCCTCCACTGCCAATGTGGTTTGTTTTGTGTTCAATCAAATTTATTCTAGCAAAAAATTGATTTCTATTTTCCATCTTAGATAAAATCAACGACACTGTTGCCAATTATATTGAAGAAACAATTAAACCATCAAGCAAGTATTCGATTTAATTAAAATGTATCCAGATGTAGTTGGAGATACGCTTGAATTCATTAAATTGTTTTTGCTTAAGTAATCTGCTTAGTTTTTCTTTTTCCATTTGTTTATTTGTAGAATGTCCACCAGGTCAAATATATGATGAATGTGCAATTGATTGTAAACATTTATGTCATTTGTATTCTGCAATTGTTAAAGAGAAAGGTTTCTGTCAAAATGGTGAAAAATGTAGTCCTGGATGTGTACCAGACAATACTAAACAACAAAAGTGTGCAAAAGGACAATTTTGGATAAATCAGGACAATTGTCTTAATGTAGAAGATTGTATATGTCGATCCAGAGATGGTAAATTGGTTAAGGTAAGTTCATTTGGCATCGTTGGGATGCTCAGAGGAGCACTAGCAACCTTCACCGAACTCTCCCAAAGACGTTGAGCTCACTTACTTATTTTGCAGCCTGGAACTGTTCACCAAGAATCCGAATGCGAATTTTGCCAATGTATTGACAATTTCTACACTTGTGACAAATCAGCATGTATTACCAATGACATTGAAGAAGAAATACAAATAAAGAAACCTTTAGAAGAAGTTGATGAAGCAATTTTGATTCAGCCTATTGAGAGTACAATCGAAACAGAAGAGGAAATTTTGATCCCTAGTAGTACGGTAACGCCACCAAATCAATGTGAAAATGAAAAGTAAGTGAGAAACTTTTTGGCATATGTAACACCCAAAATGGCCAAAAACTTCCCTCAGTTTTCACAGACGGAATCCTCCTTTGAAAACTGAGGGTGTGTAGAAGTACCTCTTCTTAACAAAAATTCAAAAATTTACAGCTATGTGAATTTAATTGATGGTGAAACCCCACTACAAGATGAAGCATTCACAGCTAGCAGCACATTAAACAAATACTTCACCCCATGGAATGCGCGTGTGAATCAACAAATCAATAAGAACTCAGGTGGTAGTTGGGTACCAAAACAATCAACAAATAAACAATATCTACAGATAAATTTGAACAATTTAGAAGCAATCTATGGTATAATTATTGGTGGTAGTAAATTATACGATCAATACATTACAAGTTTTCGAATAATTTATAGTAGTGATGGTATTAAATATTTCTATATTATTGATAATAACAAAAATAGACCTCAGATATTCCGAGGACCTTTAGAATCAAAAACACCAATTCGAATAATGTTTAATCAACCAATTGAAGCGAAAATTATGAAGATTAACCCATTGAGTTGGCATAATCAGATAGCTTTACGTGTAGAATTGATTGGTTGTCGTGATGATTTACCAACAACCTCAGTAGTAACAAAGCAACTAACAGAATTTGATGAAATTAAAACAACTAGTGAATATATCAAAGAACCAATGGGTCTAACTGACGGTATGTTATCAGATCAGCAGATAACAGTAAGTTCGGAATTATTGCCAAAATATAATAAAACCAGTATCAAATTACAAGATGATCAGTATTTTTGGCAACCTTTGACAAATTCACCAAATGAATTTGTACAATTCAATTTTTATGAGAAACGTATTTTGACCGGTTTGATAACAAAAGGTGGTGATAATGGATGGATTACATCATACAAATTAATTCATTCAATTGATGGTATCAATTGGAATCCATTATTAAATGATAATACTAATGAAGAGATGGTATTTTATGGTAATTATGATACAAAGAATCAACAAACCAATTATTTCAAAAAACCTATAAAGACTCAGTATTTGAAAATTTTGCCAACTACATGGCAACAAGACATACAATTGCAAACTGAATTATTAGGGAAATATGAACCATATCCGGTCATACCAACAAAGACGATTGTTAAAGAGCAAAAAATACGAATGAAATGTAATTATTGTCCAGGTTTTGCTATACCAGAAGATGATTTAGAAGAAACTAGTTGCAAATGCATCGATAATCAATGGTATGATGGTGAAAATTGTGTCGAACGTTCATTATGTCCATGTATTATTGGTAATCATCATTATCCAGTTGCTACAATTTTTGAAAATCATATCTGTGAACAATGCTTGTGTCGTATAGGTAAGTGAGGTCATCTTTTGGCAAAACATCGCAACACTGCGAGGAGCAGTCCTCATATGTAACATGACCTATTATTTTTTTTGGTTTCTAGGTGGTATATCCTCTTGTAAGCAAAAGAGATGTCCCAAATGTGACCAAGGCTTAAGAAGCACTGTGACCACCACATGCGATTGTACCTGTGAACCGTGTCCGGAAGGTACCACTCTATGTCCAACAAGTAACACGTGTATAAATACAGATGCATGGTGTGATGGTATAGAAGATTGTCCTGACGATGAAAAAGACTGTGGCATAGTCAGAAAACCAGAAGAATTGCTCCTTAAAGATGAACCACGTCCAACTATTGGAGCATGTCCAAAATTGATGTGTCCACCAGGTTTCCAAGTAACTCAAGATACGACCATCGAAAAAAATTCGACCACTGCTGATGATAATCAATCACCAATGTTTAAAATGTTTAGAAAAACGAAGAACTACATCAAAACATCATATTCAGGTGTGAAATCAGCAGTAACAAAACGATTAAATTTGAAAAAACCAAACAATATCACTCAAAGTGGCATTAAACGAGTTTGTCCAAAATATCATTGTGTACCAATTGAAATTGAACCGGAAATAATTGAAGGTAAAAAACAATGTCCATTAATGAGTTGTCCACCGAATTTTGATAAAATCCAAGAGTTATCTGATATTACCGATGATTGTCCGAAATTCTCTTGTAAACCACCACCACCACAAGAAATCGTTTGTAATGTTACTGGTAATATATTCAATACATTTGATGGTGTTGAATTTGAATACGATCTATGTAATCATGTTTTAATACGTGACTTAATTGATGACAATTGGGATGTTTCATGTAAGTACTAGTTTTGAGTTTTGCTAAACGACCAGAAGCTTTTGCCCACTTTTGGCCATGTATTGGGCATAAGCTATCACCACCTTTAATCATTTTCTACTGATTTGTCCTTATCGTTTTAGTAAAGAAAAATTGCACAAATCAATGCAAAAAGACTGTTGTAATCCGCCACCAAAACCATTCAATTGTCTTCAATCCAGACTTGACAATCGAATATGATGGTTTCAGATATACAGTTGAGCAAACAAAGAAAATTTGTAAAGAAACTCAAGCATTTGTAATCAATCGTTTAGGCAATACACTTTTGTTTGTGTCAAATTATTACGGTTTTTGGTTATTGTTAGATAAACAAAACAATGTAAAAGTTGGTATTGTTACAAAATTATTAGAAGACATCGATGGTTTATGTGGTTACTACAATAATAATCCATATGATGATAAACGGAAGCCTGATGGTAAATTAGCAAGAACTACGAAAATCTTTGGCGACAGTTGGGCATTACCCGATCAAAGTAATTGTGAAACGAAACCGTGTCCAATTGAATACCAAACAAAAGCATTAAAAATTTGCAATCGGGTCAAGTAAGTTCTTTTTTTTGGTCCCATTAAAGATAACTTAGATTAGTAGTTTGTTGAATTTTGACCATTTAAAGGGATGATTCGTTTGGTATGTGTCGTGATAAATCTACCATTGATGATTTCATAGCAAAATGTATTGACACCACATGCCTTTGCCTTGAAAATGATAGTGAAGACCATTGTAAATGTCAAACATTGGAAAAGTTTGTTACTGATTGTTTAGCAAATGATCCAGATATTGATTTACCACAATGGCGGATACAACATGATTGTCGTAAGATTTCAATTTTTTTGCATTGCTTAAGTAATTTAGTGTAGTCGAAAGTAGATTGTATCGCATTCCATAGGCTCTTCCAGCACGATTTAATTGTTCTGAAATACTTTTCGACACACTAATGCTTCCCCAAATGTGGCAATGATTACTTATCTCTTCTCTAAGAGGTAAAGTGGCATTGTTAAATGTTCCGCATAGATAAAATCTCAATGTTTATGTTTGTTTGGAATAAATTTCCAGCTGCAACATGTGACCCACCATTTGTCTACTACGATTGTTATCAACGTAAATGTGAACCAACATGTGAAACAATCAATAATTTAGATGAGATCTGTCCAAAACTACAAAAACTCTGTTTCCCTGGATGTTATTGTCCACCAGGATTGGTACGTTATAAAAATCAATGTATCAAACCAATGAATTGTCGTGATTGTGAATGTAATGTTTTGCCATATTTAAAATATGTCACATATGACCAAAACAATTTCTTAATTAATGGTAATTGTACATACATCATGTCCAGAGATGTTGTACAAAATACAAAAAGTATTAAGAAACAACAACAACAACAACAACATAAATTCCAAATACTAATAACGAATAATAAATGCTTGAATCACAATGAGAAAATGTGCATAGAAAAAGTTACACTTTTATACAAGCATTTAACAATTGTTGTATTTCATAATTATTTAAAGAAAGATTTGAAAATTTCAATCAATAATAAACCAACAACAACAATCAACAATACAAATATTGAGAAATCATTGGAAATACGTCGCAAAACGAATACGAAACATTTGAAATTCTTTTTGAAAGATTTACAAATCGATATCACTGTGTACTATCCATCATTAGGTGTTTCAATTAAAGCACCATCACATAAATATTTTGGTAAATTTGAAGGTTTATGTGGTGATTGTAATAAAGATCAAAAAAATGATATTGACGCTACTGACAAATTAACACAATTATGGTCATATGATAATGATGATGATGATAAAGCAAAATGTAAAAATCTACCAATCAAACAATGTAAACATTTAAATCATGATCCATGTTTACAATTATTAGATCAAAATAAATTTGGACAATGTTTAAAACTAAATAAACCCGATCTATTTCTCGAATGGTGCCATTATGATATCTGTTATAATAATAATGAATCATTGTGTACATCAATTGAAGCATATGCTAATGATTGTACAAGTGCTGGTTTTTGTACAAATTGGCGTACACAAGATTTATGTCCACCAAAAACATGCCCACTTGGACAAATTTATAAGACTTGCGAATTACAATGTCAAAAAACTTGCAATGATAATGATGATTGTGTAAAATTACCAAAAGACGGTTGTTACTGTCCTGATGATTTAGTTTTATTAAATAACACTTGCGTAAAAGCGGAATATTGTCAAATTTGTGATAATGATGGCCATCGTCATGGTGATATTTGGATGAAAGATAAATGTACAAAATGTACATGTGATGGTACACAAATGAAATGTGAGCAACAACAATGCCCAAATGATCCAATTTGTGAAAAAGGTTTTCTATTAAAGAATTTACAAAAGAACGATGATGATTGTTGTAATAAAACAATATGTGTTAAGGATGTACATGATGTTAAATGTACAGAACCACAGCCATTAATTTGTGGTGATGGACAAATAATGAAATTAGATAAAAAACCAAATGGTTGTACACAATTCATTTGTGAATGTAAACCAATTCAAGATTGTGATATTATTGATAATGTCACAAATGATGAATTAGATGACGGTATGATGAAAGAAATCGATACAAATGGTTGTTGTCCAGTTGTTAAATTGATTTGTAAAAGAGAATTATGCCCAACACCACCACAATGCAAACAATTCTATAATTTAGCACAAATCGATAATGATCAGAATAATTGTTGTCTAAAATATCAATGTACACCACCTAAAGATAAATGCTTATATGAAACACAATACAAAATTGATGATGTTAATCAAGAGATATTATTGGAGATTTACGAAAAACAACAATTAATCAAAGATTTAGATGATGTCTGGTTTGATGGAGCTTGTCGTCAATGTAGATGTACAAAAACCATAAATAATGCTTATGTAGCATTATGCACGAAATTGGAATGCTCAACAATTGAACAATCACCAGATTTCAATGATTATCTATTAGAATACAAACATAATTCACAGAAATGTTGTCCGGATATTATACGAACTGGTTGTAAAGATGATAATCAAGTGTACAAAATTGGTGAGAAATGGACAAAACCCAACGATATTTGTACAATGATTGAATGTAAACAAACGAATGATGGTGATAGTGTTACAAAAGAAATTCTCTTAACAAATTGCAATCGAAACTGTGATTATGGTTATGAATATCAAGAATCTAATGATCCAAATCAATGCTGTGGCCAATGTAAATTACAACAATGCATTGATATTGATGGTAATTTACATAAAATCGATGATATGTGGTTGTCTAATGATTTTTGTACACAATACTATTGTATTATGATAAATAATACACCACAGATACAAACAATTTTGGAGAATTGCGAGAAACCATCACAAGAATTACAAAATGATTACAATTATGATATGGTGGCAATTGATGGTAAATGTTGCAAGCAATATGTAAAAACATCATGTAAACATTATAACAAAACGATCAAAACCGATGGAATTCTACATGGTGATCATGATAAATGTGAACAAATCCTATGTAAATTCAATGATAATCACGATATAATCAAACAGATTAATGTTGAAAAATGTAATAACGAATGTAAATTAGGTTTTATGTACAAAACATCATTAGATAAATGTTGTGGTGATTGTGTACAAACACATTGTATTATAAATGAACAGGAATTACATTTGCTTGGCGATAAATGGCAATCTGATGATTTATGTACAACATTTACATGTGATACGATTGGTGATGATCAATTAACAATCACCACACAACAAGAAGCATGTCCATTTATCGATGATGATTGCCCTATAGAGAGTTTATATCAAAAAGGTTGCTGTAAATTTTGTAATTTAACATCAGAATCATTAAGTAATGTTATAACACACCAGTGATTGATATTTAAAGAATTAATGATTTAATTCTTATAGGTTCATGTACACCAACACCTGTAGCATTACCGAAAACTATTGGTTTAATACAAGTGAATCATACGAAATATGGATTTTGTAAAAATCAAGAAGCTATTGTTGGATTTATGGAATGTCAAGGCAATTGTTACTCAGCCCATGCTTATAATTCACGTAAGTACGCTTAAGTTCAATCAAGTCTATCACATTAAAAAGGCGCACAGTTTAGACGACACTAAATTGCTTATGGATAATATCGAAAACTACAAAATCAAAGTCTACATACCTTCTTTAGAGTTTTTGGCAGTCATTTGGGCCGTCATTGTTGCTCAAATCTGAGTTTTCTTAGATACTCGTAATACAAGACAATGGAGCGCCAATTTCGTTGTAGAAACTCTAGAATAGACCTATTTTGAGATGAAGTCGTTTTTATCGTGTATATTATGCTTTACTCACCCATTTTGCTTCAATTTCACATACTTTAGAATTCTTATATTTATTCACAATAGCGAAAATGTGATCGAATACAAAAATTGATATTTTGCCCCACTTAGGGAGGATAATACTACAGCTCAGATCTTGCAGTTGCCAAAAAGATCATCTTCGTGTTGGGGAGGGGGAATGCAAAAATTTCTCTAAGAAGAAATAGTTCTTAATGTTTAGGGTCCTCAGAAAAGGTGTTTTTCAACTTTTGATGCCTCTGTAGGAATTACTGAAATCCGAAATAGTTTGTGGGTGTGCCAAGTTGAGCTTAGGTCAAAAGTCAAACAAAACTGTGTACCTCAGAAGCTAGAAATTATGCTTCTAATTTCAGTTCTTGGTCATCATGAGCCAGTTTGTGAGTGTTGTCGTGGTATACGATTTAAAATGCTTGACATCCCATTAATTTGTGACAATAACACCATGTGGACCAAGAAGATTTCCATGCCGATCTCTTGTAAATGTCAAGGATGTACAGGAATGGTCAAAACTAATATAAAAACAGGATAAACAAAAATAAATCAAATATTTCTTACATACATTTTTGTTTTTGTTACCTTCGAGGACTTACAGGAACGGAAAGAAGTCAAAATTTTGGCATTAATTGAAAAAAAAAACCAAACAAACAACACATTTTTTTCGCTAATAGAAAATTTACAATATTTACATTATATTTTTTCTTTTTAAATCTATAAACAATCCTACAAATACAAGCAATTCACGACAAATACGTACAACAATTTTTCGGTTTTGTTCTCGTTTCTGTGTGTTTTTTTTGTTTTTTAAAATACAATCAAATCTCAGTCTTCTGTAATAATAATATTATCACCATTTTTAATTAATGTATATAAACGTTCAAAATATAATTGTTTTGCATAATTAATTTGTTGTGCAATTGTATTTGCCAAATCAATTGTTTTACAACGTACACGCGGCCGTGATATTGGATCTGTATTTGTTAATAATGAACTTGTTGATGTACCACTTATATGTATGATTATTTCAATATAATAACGACAATCTTGTTGTTGTCCATCATTACGTTCTGTTATAACATTGCATGTCTCTAAATCACTAAAAAATATTACATTAATTAATTGTTAATTTCAATTAATTAATTAATTAATCAATTCAATACATACCTTAAATTACAATCAATAATTGATACTAATTCAGGTGTATGTGTTGTGGTAACAATGCGTAACTTCAAATTTGATATAATACAATGTAAATCTTCATGTAGAATTTCATAACCAACTAATTGTTCTTTATAATTCCTTTAAATTTAATCAAATTAACATTGAAATTAATAGAAATCAATCAACTTACTTATCATTGACTATAAACAAATATTGTTGTCCTTGACTTTGTTTCGTACTGTATCTTGGTAATAAACCACCAGGACCATAAATACAACGTGGTAAACGTACTCGTTCAGGTATTGATTTGCTACAACAACAACAACAACAATTAATCAATTTTTGAATCGAACTGAAACACAAACGTAGGAAACGCGACACAATAGCTTATCAAAACCGAACAGTATAAACAATTGACCTCAGGCACAACTGAGATCAGGTACGAATTTATTTTAAATATAGGTACATCGAACATAAGAAAATCTTCTTTCTGGCCTGCATTGACCTCAGAACGATCGCTTCTCTATCAATTACAAAGCACAATCTCTGAAGCAAATAAATCAGGACATCAAACGGAACAAACATTACCACTTAACAAGCTAAAAAGTTGAGGTCAATGTTTTTTATATATATACTGAGGTACATTCGATCTCAAAACGCAACATCTAAACATTTCTATAAAGCAAAACACTGTCTCCAGAACAAATTAACAGAATTGAGAACTGTTTGGCGATAGCCTCAGAATTTCGAAATTTAAAGAATAAACCTGTACCAAATTCACTACATCTTTAAACTTATAACGCAAAAATGTCAAAATTAAAACAAAATCTTCTTTCTGGTCTGGCATTGACCTCACAACTATCGCTTCTCTGTCAATTACAAAACACAACCTCTGAAGCAAATAAATCAGAACATCAAATGGAACAAAGATTACCGCATAACAAGCTGAGGTCAATGTTTTATATACATATGGAAGTACATTCGACCTCAAAAACACAACATCTAAACATTTCTATCGCCAATATCGAAATAAGATAAATTGATCCTTAGAATTCACAGAAACTGTACAAAGACATTTCAATAAAGCAAAACACTGTCCCCCAAAACAAGCCAACAGAATTGTGAACGATTTGGCTAATAAAATACCTCAGAACAAACTATAAAATTGCGAAATTGATTTGACCAACAGAAAATGAATTGTTTGTACTGAGGTCAAATATGATGAATTTGGCTCAATGCAGCAATACTACTCACCATCTACTTGAATCACGTACAGCCCTTGCAGTTTCTGATGCAAAATCTAAAACACCAACAACTGGTTTTGTGACAGCCCCAACTAAACCTTTACCAATACCAGAAAATACACCCGGTATACCATCTTGTTGGGCACCATTATAAATTTGTTTAAATATACCAGTAGCACCACCATACAAACCAAAACCTAAACCTTTAAAACCAGCAATTAAATGATCACGACTTGTACTTGTACATATTGTTGTATCTAAATTATTATGTTGATGTAAAATCTTTTGGCGTGTCTGTTCATGTTTATCATCTAATATAATACGTCCTAAACCATCTGAGATTGTTTCTGTTAATTTCACAGCTGAATTTGATATACCATGTGTTACATTCTTCACCAATGAATTCAAATTGCCTTCATATAAGAAATTTGTAAAACCTTCACTAACATCATTCACAAAACCTAAAGGATTACCAAGGAAATCAACAGAACCCAAAATGATACCAGCCTGCCATAATAATTCCTAAAAACAAACAAACAAACAAAACAAACAAGAAAATCGTATCAAATTCACAAAACTCTTCCACACTCACATCTTTAAAATGTTTCATGATCGAATTGATTAGAAATGGTCCAGTTTCAAATGGATGTCGTCGATCAAATGGTTCCAATTCAACAGCAGCATCCTCAAATGTTATCAATGTTAAATTTAATTTACGTTTGATTCTTTGTAGATGTTTTGGTAATTTCGTTGTTGTTGTTTTCATACTTAAACGTATTTGTCCTAATATTATTTGTAATACACCAAAATAATAACGTTTTATATCATTATTACCATTATTATTACTATTATTATTGTTATAACTATTATTTGTTATATCTAATAATTCATCATCATTTAATAATGATTCATCATCATAAATCTTATTGATGCCAATAAAGTCAAGAAATTTCAATAATAATCTCTCTTCCAATGAGATTGTTAATTTTTTAAATTTAATGATAAAATATTTGAAAATTGTTGCATTCAATTGTTGTTGTTGTTGTGTTTGTAATTCACATGTAAAATCGATTGTTGGCAATTTCGAATTCAATAGATTTTCATTATCATTTAATGATGTTGATGATGTTGTTGTTGTTGTTGTTGTTGTTGATGATGATGTTGATGGTGGTGGTGGTGTTGGATAGAATATCACCGGTACAGGTGTTTCAAATAATTGATTATCAATTTGTACATAACCAATACTAATACAAAATTGTTTCATTTGTTTCGTTATAATTGCTTCACTAATTATATTTGAAAAGAATCCGTATAATAATTCTTCATTTGTTTTATGACAAATTAAACTGATACCTAAACCGTCTAGATTCAATGTTATTTGTAATTCTTTATTATTAGTATTTTCTTGTTGTTGTTGTTGTTGTTGTAATTGATTTAAATTTGGTCGTTGATTCTTTGATATATTACACCAATCTCTATCATCTGATATTGCATATAGTTTTGATTGTTCTTTCATATCTTTGATTGATAATACACGTGTTGGCCCATCAATATCAATATTTATTGATAATAAACCAGAACCAGGACGTAAACGTTGCCGACAAATTGCCTGTTCTATTGGTACACCTTTATCGGTCAATATGTGACAGATTGGTTGTGGTAGGCCCAAAACAACTGAATTACCTGCAAAATGAAATTTATGTAAAAAAACAACCAGCAAATGAGCCTTAAAAGCAACCCCCCCCCCCAAAAAACCCTCTCAAACTCAAATATCGACCTCATTTGTTCGTCTAAACAATTCTTCTAAAAAACCATTATAGAAAACCTAACAAATGCTAAAAAAGTCCAAAGTAATCCAACAATGAGTTGAGGTCAAGACACACGAAAACAGATAAAAGGCTCAAATATCGACCTCTCATTTGCTTCTCTAAAGAATCATTCTAACAATAAAAGATAATGATGGACACCTTCGCACAAATGCTAAAGAACTCAAATGTGATCCAAACAATGAGCTGAGGCCATGAAAAGGCTACAAAACCAGACGAAAGACTCAAAAATATCGACCTCATTTGCTAGTCTAAACAATTCTTCTAAAAAATCATTATAGAAAACCTTGCAAATGCTAAAGAAGTCCAAAGTAATCCAACAATGAGCTGAGGTCGAGATACACAAAACAGACGAAAGGCTCAATTATCGACCTCTCATTTGCTTTTCTAAACAATCATTCCAACAATAAAATATAATGATGGACACCTTCGTACAAATGCTAAAGAACTCAAATGTGGTCCAAACAATGAGCTGAGGTCATGGAAAGGCTACAAAACCAGACGAAAGACTCAAAAATATCGACCTCATTTGCTAGTCTAAACAATTCTTCTAAAAAATCATTATAGAAAACCTTGCAAATGCTAACGAAGTCCAAAGTAATTCAACAATGAGCTGAGGTCAAGATACACAAAACAGACGAAAGGCACAAATATTGACCTCTCATTTGCTTCACT
This sequence comes from Meloe dianella, assembly GCA_028455855.1. NCBI lineage: Eukaryota > Metazoa > Arthropoda > Insecta > Coleoptera > Meloidae > Meloe > Meloe dianella. The sequence continues at coordinate 701,359 of JAPTHL010000043.1, read as the reverse complement.
AAACGATCATTCTAACAAATAAGAGATAATGATGGAAACTCTCGTACAAATGCTAAAGAAGTCCAAAGTAATCCAACAATGAGCTGAGGTCAAGATACAAAGAAAAGGCTACCAAAAACAAACGAAAGGTCCAAATATCGACCACACATTTGCTTCACTAATACGAGATAATGATGGAAACCCTCGCAAATCCCAAAGAACACTAATAATATCAAAACAAAAACAAAAAAAGCAATTACCTGGTCTTAAGCCGAAGAAGCCATCCTGAGCTTGTACACACATATTATAATGGGCACAACATAAACGTCCATCATCTGTAAAACGCCATGTTTGTGTTGATTTACGTCTAGGATCGATACGACGCAACATTAATTTTGTATATTTATTTGGTTGTGGTGCTGTATTCTCAATATCCAATACCAAAATATTACTATATTTATTTAAATTCTGTTGTTGTTGTTGTTGTTGTGGTGGATGACTACCTTCATGTTGTAAATAACCATCTGGTGTCATCCGCCATAATTGTGATCTATTCCCATATTGTTTCCTTGATAAAACTATTTGATTATTATTGATCACATCCAATACCAATTCTTGATTTTCAATATCAAATGATAATAAATCATTATGATTATTATGATTATTATTATGATGATTTTTAAATGTACCATAGAATGCAATATAAATGAAATTCTCATATGTTAAACTATGTTGTTGTCCTAATTTATTTAAATCGTAATATTCAATCACATTACCAGGTGCAATCAATGTTAATGTTTGTTGATTATCACTAAATTTATGTTTCAATTTTCTATATTGTTGTTGTTGTTGTTCATGTTGTTGATGATTATTATTGAAAAATTGTTGATCCCATGTATATGGTACACTTGTATGTGGCCGTATTAAACATAATAAATCTTTACAATTTGTTTGGCCAAATTTCAAATTAACATCACTAAAATTATCAATACGTATTGGTGGTGGTAATTTATCAGCATCATTGAAGATAATTTGAAATGTTAAATTATTTTTTAATAAAATTTCTAAACGTAAAAAATACATCCGTCCATTTATATCACGTATATTAATATGTAATGAATTGATTTGATCAATTTTGATACCATATGACCAACAACAACAACAACCATCATCATTGATATTATCAATTGATACACATAATAATAATGGTTGATCAATTCTAGGCCAATTGAATGGTATATGTGAATTTGGTATTAATGTTAATAGATAATCATATTGTTGTTTATCAATTTTCATATGTCGTAAATGATTTTTAATAAAACAACATTGTGTAAATATCAATTTATAACTACTATGATTATATAATTGATAACGTGGTGATATTGTTATGATATTTGTTGTTGAACGATATTTACCACGTCCTGGACGTATTTCGATACCAATTATAAATACAGTGTCTGTTTTATTATTAGCATTATTACTGTTATTATTATTATTATTATTATTATTATCATTGGTTGTAGCATGTAATTTACGTATTTGTACACCTTTTTGTACATGGAAATTTGTACACCATTGTGGTATACTATTTTTGATTACATATTTACCAATACGTGCATTTATTGTTGGGCTAGCTTCATGATCGGAAAAACTAAATAATAATGGATTTACCATACGTGCTAATTCATGTTCATCAAATTGTCCAGCACTCTCTTGTTGTGTACCAGCTTGACGGAATACTAATGGCAAACCAGTTTTATTCACTATCCAATATGATGATGAGATTGTTATCTAAAAATTATATTAAAAATAATACAAAAAAAATAATCAACAAATTCTATCGGCTAAGCATTGAATTGTTTTTATGTCATAAGCATGGTCAACATTTATGCCCCCCTCCAGTTAATTTGATCAGATTCTTGTTTTTTTTTTGAGTTGTTCCTTAATTTTGTCTTTGCATTTGCTAAGGAGTTAATTAAGCTTTTAATAATGCTTCGTTAATCATAATTTTGTTTTCCTTGTTCTTCCTCTGTTGTCACTTTTTTGTTGTTGTTGTTTTTGACTGCTTTTGGCATTGATAGTTTCAGTTTCTTTTGAGCTCTTTGATTCTGTCTTCTATTTAATTGCTGATTAAGGACTCATTTCTTGTTTATTTTTTTCTTTCTGTGTATTTTGTCTTATCGCTTTTTTTTTGGGCATTTATAGTCTCAGTTTCTTTTTGCATTTTGTTAATAATGCTAATATTTTTAGATTTCTTCATGGTCTTCCTTCTTCTGTAGAGGCTTGCTTTTTTGCTGTTTTTTTTGTTGTTGGCTCTTCTAGTCTCTCTCTCTCTCTCTCTTCATGCTTCTTTTGTGGTCACTTCTTCTGTTTTTGTTTTTGGGATTTAGAGTATGAGTTTCTTGTTGCATATGTTAAGGAGCTAATATTAAGCTTTTAAAAACGCTTAGTTTTGACGTATCCTTTATTCTAGTTAAGGTGATCAAAGACTGGGGTCTTTTGTTTTTCGTATCTATATTTATGTTACGTTTCTGAATTCCTTCTTGAAGAACGCATTTATGCTTCTGTTTTTCCTCTGTATCCTCATGCTTCTCTTGTAAACATTTTCTTTTGTTTTGGTTTTTACGATTTAGAGTCTCAGTTTCTTTTCGCATTTGTTAAAGAACTCATTAATGCTTCTTTCATTTTATTGTATGTCTTCATGATTCTCTTGTAATCACTTTCTTTCTGATTGTTTTTTTGGCATTTTTAGTCTCAGTTCGTTTGGCATTTGTTAAAGCACCATTAATGCTCCCATTATTCTCTGTATCGTCATGCTTCTAGTGTAGTTACTTTCTTCTGTTTTTGTTTTTGGTATTTAAAGTCTCAGTTTCGTTTTACATTTGTTAAACAACTCATTAATGCTTCTTTTTTCTCTCTCTTTCTCTATGCTCTTGATTTTCCTGTAGTCACTTTGTTTCTGATTATTTTTGGCATTTTTAATCTCAGCTTCTTTTTCCATTTGTTAAAGATCTTATTAATGCTTCTTTTTGTCTCTCTATCCTGTAGTCACTTTATTTCTGATTGTTTTTTGGCATCTTTAGTCTTAGTTTCTTTTCGCATTTGTTAAAGAACTCATTAATGCTTCTTTTATTTATGTATGTCATCAAGATTTTCTTGTAATCACTTTCTTTCTGATTGTTTCTTGGCATTTTTAATCTCAGCTTCTTTTTGCAATTGTTAAATAGCACATTAATGCTTCTTTATTTTCTCTCTATTCTAATGCTTCTCCTGTGGTCAATTTGTTTCTGATTGTTTTTTTTTTGACATTTATAGTCTCAGTTTCTTTCTGCATTTCTATATTAACTTGTGATATTGATTTACCTGTTTTCATAAAATCCAACTGTTGACATACCTTCTCATTTAAATGATATTATCATAACAATAAAAAAAAACAATTCAATGCTTTCCTGTTTGTATTTTTCATCGAATTACCTTAAGTTTAGCATCACAATTTGGTACAATACCAACATTCAAATATAATATTCTACCACGTTCATCATTTAATATGAATCTTGATTTAAATTCAATATTACAACTAGCTGGTATAATGATTTTATTACATTTATGGAAATTCTCCAATTTTATATCAATTTCTAATAAATCATCTAAATCCAAATTTGTTGTTATTAAACCATTTAAACCACCTGCTATTCTACCATTTATACCATTTATATTATAATTCAAATCAATTGGTAATAAATTGCAAATTTTAATTAATGGCAACAACAATATATGATGACCTGGTTGTTGTTGTTGTTGTTGTTGTATCTCACGTATCAATTGTACACAAAAACGATATATTAAACCTTTATGTGTATGACATGTACGTATATCATAGATTGTATCAATATATGCTGGCATTTGTAACCATGATAATATTGGTGAACAATATGTATATTGTAAATTTTGATTAATCGGTCTAATATTAATTAATGAATACACATGTACTAACGGTATTGACATTGTTTCATTACTATTTAATATATATGTACGACTAGCTGTCCATAAACCTACTAATTAAACACAATTAATCAATAAATCAAATTATGTACAAATATTAATCATCACCATGACTATCATGTGGCAATTGGCTTTCCAATTTCAATTCAACCATCTCTTCTAATTTATTTGTTATCATTAAAGCTGACCGTACTGTTATCAATTTTCTAGCTGTACCTTCTAATGATATATCGAAAACGATACGTGCTGGCGGTATATCGGATTGTATCTAAAAAAAAATATTAATTAATTAATTAATTAATTAATTGAAATTTGAGATTGAATTTGATTCTTTTACTCTATGTTGGATTTGTGCAGGTGTTATCCGAAAATAAACACCAACTTTATCAATTGTTACTGGTTGTATTGGTGACCATCCATCAATTTTACAACCAATTTGATGTATATCCATATTACGTGAATGTTGATGACGTATCCTACCATTACTATTATAATTTTTATATGTGAATGGTATTATTTGATTTGGATCAACAATTAACCAATCATTGTCTAAATTCTTATAATAATCATTTGTTGTGATTAAATGTAAATTATTCAAATTGGTTTTAATTGTTGTAAAATATAATGGTGAACCGGTTTCATTTCTAATTGCATATGGTATAAATATTGAACGATGACGTATTGTTTTTGTTATGATTCCATTATGATTACTATCATTATTATTATGATTATAATAATCTTTTGACCAATTCTCTTTAACTTGATTGAATAATTCGATAATTGTTGATGTTATATTGATGTTTAAACGTACAGATGATTGAATTTTATAATTGAAACGATTCGTTTGTAAATTATTCGTTAATGATTTCTCCCATATTATTTTACATCTGTAAATAAATAAATTAATAATTGTTAAAATAAATATAGGCATTTATAAATACATACTTCCATGGTTCAATAAATGGTTCCCATCCTGATAATATACGATTATAATAATCACTAATTAATATACATTCAATTGAACCATTTGGATGAATTCGATCATTTCGTTTCAATTCGATTAAGGATTGTTTTAAATTGAATTGTTGTAATGTGAATTCAATTAATGGTACATCATTATCATCACAATCATCAATTATACAAATTGATATGAAATTTGCTTTAATTTCAATTGATTTTATATTAAATAATGATAATAATTTATTATTATTATTATTATTATTATTATGATTATTATCATGATTATTATGATGATTGTTATTATTATTAACATTTAATTGACAATTATGTGTTAACCATATAGCTGCATCATCTAATTTATTATCATTTATTTCTAATGATTTGATACAATCATCAATTTTAAAACCAAGACTTGATAATTTCATTACTTGATCTATAAATAAATTAAATTAAATTAATTTGATTTGTTTTGATTAAATTGATTTACCTTTAATTAATGGATTATTAATCGATTGATGTTGTTGATCATTATTTGTTAGCATTTGTTTTGGTAATGAATTGATAATTTTCATAAATATACACATATCATAATACGATAATTTAATATTTAAATATTGTAATTGTATATCTAATAAATTATTATTATTATTTATATCAATATTTAATATAACTGGATCAATTATTGATAATGCTGTTTCATTTTCCATATTACCTAATATACATGAGAACATTTCACAATTATTTAAATTACATGATAATATCTTATCATTATTTGTTGTTGGTGTTGGTTTATATGTTATTACTGTTGTTGACTGGAAACAAAACAAAAATTAATAATTATTTTTGAAATAATGAAAGTATGGTAAAATTAATATTTAAAATGTATCTAATAGAAGAAGTTTTATCAAATTAAAAGTACGAGATTCTACAGTAAAAATTGTGTGCAGCAAGAAACAGAAAAGAGGCTAAGCGCATAGAATAGAATTCCAGAGAAGAAAGTAGCAGAAATAGTAAAAGAACGGGAAGCAAATGAAAAAGAAGCAGAAATAGCAATATAAAACAGGAGAAGAAAAAGAAAAGGAGAAAACAGAATAATTACAAAATAAGAACAATGAAGCAAAAGTGATAAGAAGAAGAATAAAACTGGAATTAGAACAGCAAATATAAAATTAGTAGAAAAAAAATAAAAGTAATACAAGCAGAAGTAGCGATAAAGAAATAGGAAATAATAAGCTGAACCATATTTACAGGTTCGGAAGGAAGGACCTTAATGTCGGCCCTAAGGCTACCGATAACCTTACAAGAACAGGTATAATACTATCGTTTTCTACCCATAGATCAGGAGCCATTCTCTTGGCCTGGGTTAGGCAGGAAATCAAGATGCTCTACTGAGTCTACTGGAGACAGTGTCTAGGCATGCGACAGGCAAAGAAGTTTATTGCCTACAGACCTAAGAATACTTGAAAGCTTCTCGACATAACTAGGAATGTATTAAGACTTCTAACTAGGCATTGCCCAATCATATACCATGTCAAAAAAACTGAGCAAAACAAACAGTGTGAGATGTACACTATGTGGAGTGGATGATCAAACCTCCCAACACATATTATGCCAACAGGATGCTTTGGCTCGCATAAGACTATCCCCAACTTGGGCAATGTAACTTCGACACCTGCTAAAGTACGGAAAAATCTCCCTTTCGCAAAAAAGATATCTTTTCTGGGACACCACTAGACAAAGGGTGAGGTCGCAGTTCAGGAAGGTTAATAAGACTAACCGACCCCTATAATCTAATCTAATCTACCATTAGAAGAAGGCTTGTTGCAAAAATAGGAGATACTAAAGTAAAAATTGTGTACACCAAGAAAAAAAGGAACTAACAGCAATTAACAGAGGAAAAAGTAGAAGTAGTAAAAGAAAGGGATACGAAAGAAACAAAAGCACAAATAGAAGAAGAACTGTACCAAACACAGAAGAACCAATATGAAACAAAACTAAGAAATGGAGGGCGGTGTAAAAATGAGAAGAAAAAGAAATGGAGGATAGACAGAATAATTCCAAATTAGAAGAAGGAAAATAAGAAACCGACCATCAAGAAAGAAAATGGGAAACAAATACTGGAATTAGAATAGCAGAAATAAAATTTGTTGGAAAACATCAAAGAAATACAAGTAGAAGTAGAACAAATAGAAGAAATAGAAAATCTAGAAGTGGAAGCGAAAGTAAAAGAAGCAACAAAAAACGAAAAGCAAGAGAAAAAGAAATGGGCAAACAAAGAAGCAGTCGTAGGAGCAGAAATAAAAAAGTACGAAAAAAAAGAAATACAGAAGAAAGAATCACTCGCACAATAAGAAAAACATAATAGAAACTTGGACAGTGTGACCTTATCACTAGCTAAAATAAGGAAAAAGTCTCTTAAAGAGCTACTCAACATATCTTTTCTGAGATATTAATAGACGAGTTAAGAACTTTACTTTAGAAACTTAAATGGACAACGATCAATGCTAAAATGAAGAAATAGAAAATCTAGAAGTGGAAGAGAATGTAAAAGAAGCACACAAAAAAAACACGAAAAGCAACAGAAAAAGAAGTGAGGAAAAAAAAGAACCCGCCATAGAAGTAGAAATAAAATATGAAAGAAATAAAGAAGAAAGAAACAATCGTCAAATAAGAAAAACATAATAGAAAAAGATTAAAATGAAGAACAACAAGAATAACAACAAATATGATAAATAGAACAAATAGAAGAATGAGAAAGAAGGAGCAGTAGATGACACAGAGCCAAGAACAAGACAAAGGAAAAATTAAATCCATCTACACCAACATTCAAATTGCATCACAACAACATCACATAACAGACATACGTCCCAGTACAAATCTAATTATTAAAAAAACTGATAATACTCACTTTTAAAATAACAACATTAGAATCAGATTGTGCAGCATTTTCAACAACAACAATTTCCGAATCAGTTATATTCAATTTCAATTCAAACGGCACATATTCCAATAAATTTTTATTTATTTGTAATTGTTGTTGTTGTTGTTGTGAATTCATTGTTGTTGTTGTTTGTGTTTTATTATCTGTTTGAATATTATCAATATTTTGAAATATGAAATTCTGTATATTTAACCACCAATCAAATATTGCCATTAATCTCATATTATTTAATAAAATTGTATATTTGTAATAATCTTGTCGTTTACGACTATGTATTTCAACTTGTACTAAATCATCATCTTTATCATCATCATCATCATCATCATTATGTTGATTAAATGATTTTTTAACTGGTTTTAATATATCCAAAAACACATTTGTTGGTTTCTCATTATTTGTTGTTGTTGTTGTTGTTATATCAAAACGATTATCAGTTATTAAAATTTCTTGTGATATCAAATCAATATCTTGACTGAAATTACTAAAATTCTCAACAGTCAAATGTGATTTGATAAAATTTATACATGTGATCGGTGATTGATTATAATTATTATATAAATGTAATGTGACATTTTGTAAATTAAATTTCAATGATAACAATGTCCATACATCACGAATATTTGGCTGGAAAAAAAAAATTAATCAACTAAACATCAATCAATCAACAATCAAATTACCTGAGCATTAATTGGCGGTGGTTGTACTGTTAATAAAATACTTTCAGTATCTTCACTTAAATTAAATGCTAATAAACCACGTATTAAACGATATTGTGATAAATCCACACAACAATCCAATGTTGATAATTGCCCAGAAATACACATATCTGGAACTAATATTACAAAATTAAATAAAAATCATTTTAAACAAAAAAACTAGTCCGAAACCGGTTTGAATTATTAACCATTATGACAGATCGATGAATGGAGATTCCTTACAACGTGTAATTCCAATTGGAATTTCTTCTGTAATAACGATGGACCATTTTTGATGAAGAACTCTTTATTATTACCATCCGTCTTACAACCCGTATATAAATCGATATTTTCTAATTGTATTGTCATCATATCTAATAAACAATCATTCTTATTTCCACTATTATCATCATCATCATCATTTGATAATTTAAATTGATTGGTTAATAATAATTGTCCTAAATCAATAATTAATAAATCTGTTGATTGTGAACTAACAGGTAATAAAATTATTGATGATTCAGCATTTAATATTAATGATAATTTGAATGGTTGTTGATTTAAATGAATTAATTGTTCATTGATTGTTGTTGTTGTTGTTGTTGTATTATGTAATGCTTCTTTTATTGTATGTAATTGTGTGAAATGATTGAAGATAGCTTGAATTTCTGTAATAAATCGTTTTGTATGTATATACATGACTGATGACATTTCGATTGTTAATTGAGCATCCGGTTCCAATTCTTTACTAGATTCACCACTGCAAACAAAAAATTGTTTTAAATGAAATTTTTTCACCACACTATTTGTATGTGCCACTTTATACTGTATCTGTTAGAATTTGGCCAGCTTGACTTGATGAAGAAACACACATTTACTTGTTTATTCATAGTGTACGAACATGAACGAGAAAACAAAGCAAAATGATGGATCCAAAACGAATAAAGCCGAAATACAAAAAAAAAGTGAAACAAAACAAGGTAAAATTCGATGGATGAAATGGGATAACACAACAAATAACCATGCTACCGAAAATAAAGCGATCAGCATGTCGGGAGCCTACAATCGCTATGGAGACACTATTGGATCTACTTCTGCTTCACTTACAGATTCGGAATGAAAGACTTCCCGCTGGCCTGATGAAACTGCCCGAAACTGTAAACTCCAAACCAGAAAACTAGCAAGGACGCCTAGGAATAGGAGCATGGAACGATAGACTAGACCTTCCATCTGGTATCGCATTACAGGGAGTCCTTAGCCTTAGAAAAGTCGCCCACCATAATGCAAGAGAGTGTTTAAGAACAAGGTTCGAATTTTGACACAGCTAGGAGGTGCTGAAAGCTCTAAAAGCCTATAGTTTTGACACGAAACCCTACTGGGAATGCCCTCCTCAATCCCTAAAACAACTGGCAAAAGACAAGACTTACCCCTGCATGGGTGACATTGATTTGCTGTAAATGAAATCGGCGACGAACGACCTTCCTAGAGCAGATGCTATGGCTCTACCCATAAATCTAGAGCCATTCTATAGGCTTGCCAAGATCCACCGAAGGCAAGAAATCGCGTACAGTACCTAAGAATGCTAGAAAACTTCTCGACCTAAGTCAAAACTCATAACAGAACTTCTAACTGGACATTGCCAAATTAGATACTATCTCAAAAAATTCTGCAAATTAAATAGTAAGAGATATAGACTATGTGGATGGGGCAATGAAACCTCCGTTATGCCAATACGAAGTTTTGGCTTGCATAAGACTATTGGGCAGTGTGACCTTATCAGCTACTGAAGTAAGGAAAAATTTAGCAAAAAAGATATCTTTTCTGGAATACCAATAGACGAAGGGATAAGAACAATAGAGCAACTACGAGTGAACCAATAATCTAATCGAAGCCACCAATATGAAGAATTCGTGCTCGTTACTACCTCAAAGCCAAGTCGGTCAATTCCGAATAGACAACGTATAAACACACTTAAAATTCACCTGATATATTCGAATTGTAATGCTTGTTTGCCAATTGTTAAAAATTTCTCTTTATACAATTTACCATGTGTTGTTAGATCTAATAATGAAATTGATCCTAACATACCATTAATTGATTTTTGTAAATTAATTGTTTTCATTAAAATTTCAATATTTGATATATTTGCTTTTGCAATTTCATTATCTGAACGTAATAAAATCATTGTTAATGATTTTATATTTATATCCATTTCTGAATTATCTCCTTGTTCTTGTTGTTGTTGTTTAATTATTTGTGGTTGTTGTTGTGAATTCTTTGATGATACATTAAAAAAATCAAATACAACAATCCACGATTCAATATTCACAATTAAATCCAAACAATTGAAATCAATTGTTGTTGTTTTTTGTATTGATTTTCCATCAGCATCTGTTATTGTTATGTTAATTGTTACTAAATGTTGTTCAGTTTGTGGACGTTTTGTTGTTGTTGTTGTTAGTAGGTGATGATGGTGGTGTTGTTGGACAATTATCATCACATTTCTCTTGTTGTTGTTGTTGTTGTGATTGTTGTTGTATTATTTGACGATGATGATTAGAACGTTTTTGAAATTTATCAACACCATAAATACGTTTAGTTTCTAAATGATCTGGCAATGAACCGAATGTTGTTTGATAAAAACTATATTTTATATCAGGACATGAATGTGATATACATGTATGTTGTTGTTGTTGTTGTTGTTTATAATCACAATTATTATTATTAGATGATGATGATGATACAACCATATAACGATATTTTGAATCTTTCGATTGTAATAAATCAACAATTAATATTGAACGTAATGATATACGTATCATTGTTTCATTATTATTAATTTTATCATAAATCAATAAGAAATCATTAAATATTAAATCAATTAAACATTGTTGGCCATGTGGTGAATCACCTAATAATTCAATTATAAATGTTGGCAATTTAAATAATAATTTTAAACCTATCTTCTGTTGTTGTTGCTGTTGTTGTTGTTGTTGTGTTTATTTGAAAATAATTTCGCACGAATTTGTGGATCCATATTCAAAGTTGTAACACCAGTATCTTCTTCTGTTATATCCGACAACACTCTCCTTTGTTGTTGTTGTTGTTGGTGTTGTTCAATACTTGTTAAATAATCTAAAGTATTTAATAATTGTTCATATTGTAAACGTGTTAATGATACTTTTAAATCATTGATTATCACACCGTTTATATCGAAATTCTCTTTAAAATCATCATCTTTATCATCACCATCATCATCATCGAGGAAATTTGTTGTATTCCGTTTAATTCGATGTTGTATATTTAATTGTATTTTCGTATTATCTAATATCTGTTTTGCTATTGTATCACAATTATATAAATATTCAGGTTTATTAATAAAATCATTTGTTTGACGACGTTGTGTTGTATCAATACTAAATAAATTCATATCACGAATTTCTATTAAATAATCACCAATTATTGTATAATTCTCATGTTGTTGTTGTTGTTGTGTTTTATTGATTATTGATATCGATTTTACCTAAATGTGCAACAAGAACTTTTGGACTTTTATATGATTCAGGCAATATCACAATAGGACTTTCTAATTCTATATCTAAATCGATATTTGATAAGAAATTCAATAAATTATCATCATCATCATCATCATCATCATCGAAATCTATCGGTGTTGCTGTTGTTGTTGTATCATACAAACTACGTCTACGATATTGTCGTGGTGTTGAACATTCTGAAATTGATGTTGTTGTTGTTGTTTGTCCTGTTGTTAATAATCGTGTATTCACTAAATTTAATGCTATATCAGTTGCAGCAATTCGTATTGATTTCGCTAAATTCGTTAAATATTGTTTAAATTCAGTTGCACAAGATTTTAGTTCTTTTAAAAATTTCGGCGAATGTGTATAATATAATGATGCCATACGAATTTTTATATCGATTATATCATTGGATTTTTTGAAAATTTTAAAATTAAATGCCATCTCATCAACATCATTTTTTTGTTTTATATAAATCGATGATTGTTGTTGTTGTTGTTGTTGTAAAATATCACAACCAACACTTAAAATTCGTTGATGCAATTGTCCTTCATGTGTTAAATCTAATATTTGTAAGCCACCTAAACTACCTTCAATATCACATTGAATTTGATTATTATCAAATATCGATTGGATTTTTGCATTACACATTGTTGCTGTACAAATCTTTTTACCATTATTATTACCATCATCATCATCATCATTACCACAAATACCACCACGTAATAATAAGATATTTAAACGACGAAAATCGAATAACAATTGAGTTGAACCGAATTTCGATTGTTGTTGTTGTTGTTGTGTTGATGTAGATGGCGCTACTGGTACTGTATCTTCTAGTAGTGATTCAGTCGATTGCCGGATTATCGTCGATAAACTTGTTGTTGTTGTTGGGAATACACGTTTAATAAAGCCCATTAGTTCAACTATAGTCTCTTGATTAGCTAGAAATTGAATTAATTCCATTATTTCGCCTATAATCATGATAATAATATGAGTTTACCAATAATGTCTAAGTTGTTGAATTGGATATTTGCTTGTTTAATCGGTTCAAGTCCGTTTATTATTGTTATTTCGATCGTTATTAATGCTTCATTATCGATAATTGTTGATTGTGTTGTTGATAGATTATTTAATGCTTGTGCTATTGCATTTGTTGCTGTTGTTGTATTTAGAATTGTTGGATCTGGACTGGATGGTGATATTGGTGATGTTGGTTCACTATCATCACGTAAACGACCTGATGTTGAATCCATTCTAACAAAAATTTCCCCATGAAAATTAAACAAAACAAAATCGATTTATTTGATTAAATATCAACTTACCCAACATGTTTATGACTAGCAACAAGTAATTCAAAATCGGGTCCATATGTTTGTAATGCATCAACTAATAATAAACTATGTACAGTTAATGTTATATTAATATCATATGGACGTTTAATATAAATAATTTTCACACTAGCTACTTGTAATTCAACAATACATCTACCACGACTTTGTAATTCAATTGATAAATTATCAATTGTGAATTGTAACATTATTAATTTTGATAATTCAACACTTGTTGTTGTTGATGTTGTTGCATCATCATCATCATCATCATCATCATCATCAATTTGTTCTGTATCGATTTTGAATTGTTCCCAATTACCTTGTTGTTCATGTTGTTGTTGTATTGTTTCAAATATTTTTGGTAAACCATTATATTTAATTATATTGATTAATTGTTGTATTGTTTGTATTTTATTTTCATTTAAATGTACAATTAATTTTGGTAAATTCGTTTGTATTATTAAATTCGGATATAATGGATCGTTTGTTTTTATTATACGTTTTTCAATATTCAATAAAATATTGAAACGATCCAATATATGTAATGTTGATGTACCTTTATTTAATGCATATCGCCAATTATCTTTAACTTTACCAATTAATATTTGTAAATCAGTTAATTCAATACAATAACGATCATATAAATGTAAATATAATGATTTCTCTGTTACTGTTGTTGTTGTTGGTTTTATATTATCATTGTTTTGATAATATGATAATTCTGTATCTGTATTATCATCATCATCATCACTTGCTTCACTTGCTGGTGGTGTTGAACATGGTGTTAGGAACATTTCTAAAAAACAATCCAAATTCATTTATAAAATCAAATTTCGATTAAAAATTAAATAAATCTACCATCTTCTTCTGTTGATTCTCTATTTAGAAATTGTGGTTTTGTTGTTGTTGTTGTTGTTGTGTGTTCTAATTTTTGTGGATTATTACTTAATTGAAATCGTCCAAAATCAATAATTGCCATAATTGAATTTAAATTTGTAAATTGTTCAACAAATATTATTTGTGGTGCTGTTATATCAAATTCTAATAACCATATTTTATGATTATTATTATTAATTATTTTATTATTAGTACCATTATTGTGATGATGATGATGTCCATCAATTATATGTTCCCAATTTTTGATTAATTCCTTTTTTGTACGATTCTTCATCAATTCAATATTTGTATATGTTAAATTATTATGAAATGGTAATGATAGAAATTCAATTAACCAATTGATTGCATTCGGTTGATAAACAATATCTAAACATTTTGAACGTATACACAATCTGTAACAAATAAACAAACAATTCAGAGGTCCTTAGAAACATTGGTACTAAATTAGAAGATGTCATAATGAATTCATATTTAGAACAAAACGAATCTAAATTGATCATTGATTAAAACTCTAGTGGCAAACAGTAAAGCTTTCATACAGTGCAGTAATGATGATGGTAGAGGTGCTCGAAAGGACCTTCCAACTATAACTCATCATATGGTTGAGGGAAGTCTTTGCCGAAAAGAGTACTCAGTAAAACGTAGCTTGGCAAGCCCACGGAACCGAACTAGTCTACTAATGCCGAAAATTACCAGACTCAACTAGAAGTGAGCAGACTCACAAATCATCTCACCAGTGATGCTGATGAAGCTAGTACCATGAGAGCCGAAAATTGTATCGGATTCGGTTTTATAAGAGTGATTGAAACTCGCTCTAAATAGAGATAAATAAATAAACCTCGCTTCCACCGAAAAACCGTGAAAAAACTAAGGGAATCCAGTAACCACGTTGATGGCCAAAATTTGGCGATGCTGGACAGGCATTCTCTCGATCCCGCGTACATCAACATATTGAAAGAATGGGATCTTCCACATATTGTATTGTTAATGGTCTTCCTTCCAGAAACATTTTTCTGAAAAACAAATCAATCTCGTTGTGAGACTAGTTGTTCCGTTGTTGCGATATGTTGTTTTGTTCACATTTTTGACCACATTCAATCAAAATAAGCCACTTTTCCACCGTTACGAGAACAAAAAAAAAATTGTGTGCGTGTAATCTTTACGCGCGATTGAAGTAAAACTTGTTTGACGTTTATGGCACATATCATGAAACGATTAAACTTAACTTAAAATATTACAGTTTAGTTATATTCATTAATGATATACTTTACAAAGAATAATATAAAGCTATATATTCACATTATGCATTAAAAATAGGTAATATGGTCTATAACTATATGTAGATTTTGATTTTATACATTTTCACCCTTAAGTGTGGGTATGTGGAATTCATTTAAAAATACGAGAAGATCTATACTCTGACGATTTGAATCTGTGCGACTTGACTTGACCGTTGTCAAATTGACAATTGTGGCTCGATTTCAATTGCTTTAATTGCCTTAAAGTTGACTACATTTAAGTAAACCGTATATAAATAATTATTTGTTTAACACTACTTCAATTTGATTGTAAAGCTTTACACAAATAAGTCTGATTTTTTCAAAAATTCTTCAACCTTTTCATATTCGCAGAAGTGGACTGGTTACCCTCAACAGTATTTATTTTGAAATATATTCATTGTAAGAACACCTCGTAGATTATAGTGGCAATTATTAGGTATGTTCCCACCCACAATTCTAGATTGTTTGGTTGATGACTAGACTACGCATGTCTAGTTAGAAACTGATCACAAAGTACTTTCAAACATCACCAGCTGGACCGCATTTCTATTGAATTCATTCAATTTACAGTTTCTGATGAGAGTATATTTGATTTTCTTAAATCAATCGTCCCGTTTTCCATTACCATCTGCTACCGTGTGGAAAATGAGCATTTCCGAAGCATATTTTTGGAAATCTATAGATTTCAACCAATGACAGACGTTTTAACATGTTAGGTATTTAAAATTGTGGTTGCTTAGCAACATCTACACATTAATGCAATCGAGTACTTTCGGGTGCCCAACACACGATGGAATGTCGGCTGTATCCGTTGGATCGTAGAAAATCGTTTTCATTTATAGTACACTTTTCATATGAAAATTCACGAGCCGAATGGCTCGATGGTTAACGATAGGGATTTACGCCTAGAAGTCCGGGGTTCAAACCTCGGCACGGTATGAAAAAGGATTTTCAGAATTTTCCTCTTCTTATAACCTAAATTGTTAATTTGTCCATGCCACAAAGTACATGGACCAGTTAGCCCCCCCCCCCCCTTGCAGGTCCCTCATCGTAGAATTGGTGAAATGAGCAGTAGCCATCATCCATAAAAGGGCATAAGCGCCCAGGGTTTGGTTGAAATGAGCAGTAAACCATCATCCATAAGTAAAAGGGCATAAGCGCCCGGGATTTGGTTGAAATGAGCAGTAAACCACAATCCTTTTTTTCCTTTTTAAAGAGTTTCTAAATTTCGTTACATGAAGTTGGAAATTTTAGTATTATTAGGATTTTAGTAGAACTAAATATTTTAAATAGAGGAAACTATTTCGAGCGTTACTTCCGTCAGAAAAAAATTCTGAGTTACCCCCTAGTCGCGCCTAAAGAAGTTTTACTTCAAAAAAAGTTTACCACGGAAGCACAGTATCTTAATGACGCACTACACACTAATTTCCTGTCGTACCCATTCACATTGGAACAACTTAGATCGGAAACTTTCAGTCCTCGGTTTCACCTATCTTAAGTTAGAAAAAAAACAAGATGATGATGATGAGGTATATTTGCTGCCCAAGAATTCCTCCCAGATTCAGATCGGGAACAAAATGCACCGGAAGCAAACATGAGTTTGGGCAAATGCTCCTATAGCTTCCACTCCCTCGGATCGGCACTGACACAACAAATGGAGGATCAACAATCGAAGACTAGTGAACCGAGTTGTGGCGAAACGCAGTAAAGACATTTATCAGAAACGAAGCTACACTACCACAAATAACTGCATTTACAAGACTCCTGTGAGTGTGAATACACCTTACTTCTGTTGCTCAATTCAATTTTAGCATATGAATTTTTTTTAATTAAATAAATAAATAAATAAATAAAAAATATTTACCTATAATCACAATTGATATTTGGCGGCTTCTTTTCGTAACCAATATAAAATAAGTAATCATTAATACCATCATCGTAATGTTGTTTTAAATCTGAACGACTAGTTCTAGGACTAGGTCCTTGTTGTTGTTGTTGTTGTTGTTGACGTCCAATAATCCGTTCAAAACTAGGTGGTCCAATTAATGTTGGAAATAATGTATTTTCAGTTATTTTATCTTTCAATAATAAACCACCTAATGATAATTCAATTAGATGTGATGATATTCTTGGTTTACTTAAAATATTCAATGATAAATTTTTAAATTCCATTTCTAACATTATCGCTTTCTCATTATTTTGATTAATTGTACATAAACTTAAATAACCACGTTTTAAACAGAAATTAAATTGTCCAAATACATAATCACGTTTTAAAAATGTATTATTCTCAGCTGAATCAGTTAATACTTGTAATAATTCACCTTCTAATTGATCTGTATCATTATGAACATCTTGTTGTTGTTGTTGTGTTGTTGTTGTTGGTGGTGGTGATGATGAATACCAACCCATCCATTGTGGAAACCAACGTACCAACATATTACGTCCAATTGAATTGTTTAATTGATCATTTTGTGGTAATATTTGGATATTTCTCATTGTTAATTCCCTTAAAATTTTCAATTCATCAAAACTACGTACCCATTCAATTTCATCTTTTAATTGTTTCTCATCAATTGTTAAAATTATATTCGGTTGTAATAAGATTTTTTTATAAATTCGTACATATTCAACATTTTGTTTAGCTAATTTCAAACAATTATCCATTGTCAATTGATTACGTTGACAAAATTTTGGTAATTTTAGTCTTGTTGTACGATAATAACATAAAATCGGATATAACCACCATAATTTTGGATTTTCTTTAATTGTTACAATTGGTTTATAACAACGATAACTACGTAAACGATCAATTGTATCAAGACCATTTATGCATTTAATAAGTTGATCATATTGCCACTACAACAACGAAAAAAGGAATATTATAAAATATAGACCGAAAGCGGTTCAATAATTCCTAAAAAAACAAACCACCAACTTACATCAATTAATACAAGTGGTACTTCATCTAATAATAAATCACAAACAATACGTGGTGTATCAATTGAACGTAATGGTTGTTCATTACGATTACGTTTAAAATGTGCTTGACAACTAACTGGTATTAATATATAATTTTTTATTGTTTTCTTTGTGTGTATTGGTGACATAGCTATAGCTAATTCACCTAAACTTAAATTTGATAATAATTCATTATTATCATTTAATAAATCAATCCAATAGATTGCGAAATTTTTCAAATCTAATAATTTCAATGATTCATTGCCTTTTGTCCATGATGAAAAACCTGGTAACCAATTATTATCACAACTTTGTGCTGTTAATGATTCCATTGTTATACCAAATGCTATTGATTTATTTGGTATACTGTATTTATCTTCATAACGTATATGGACATCTAGAATTTTCAACTAAAAACAATGAGAATTTGAAAAGAATAACACACACACACAGAGACAGACAAAAAAAACAGGCTCGGTTATACGATATTTGAATCCAAACAGAATCAATGGACAAACAATTGAATTTGGCAATCAGGCAAAATATCTGCAACTACTCCTAAATAGTAACCTAAACTGGAATTCACATGTCGATAAGACTTTCTGCAATACAACGTGGACATGGGGTCTATAACCAAAAACAACCTACTGGCTGTACATTTACAGTTGTAAGTCTCATTAGGATTATCAAAACCATTCCTACAGCCGCTAAGAAGGACTTGCAATAGATATGTGTGCTAGAAGGTATTTACACAGATATACATCCTGAAACGGTTCTAAAAGCTCTATAGGTTTATAGTGTTGACTCGAAAATCATGTGGGAATGTTGTCAATCCTTGAAACAATTGGCCGATGACCTTACAAAAATAGGTACTATGGTTTTCTACACATAGATCAGGAGCCATTCTGTTGGCCTTGGTTAGGCAGGATATCAAGATGCTCTACTGGAGACAGTGTCTAGGTATGCGACAGGCAAAGAAGTTTATTGCCTACACACCTAAGAATACTCGAAAGCTTCTCGACCTAACTAGGCATTGCTCAATCATATACCATGTCAAAAAAACTGAGCAAAACAAACAGTGTGAGATGTACACTATGTGGAGTGGATGATCAAACCTCCCAACACATATTATGCCAACAGGATGCTTTGGCTCGCATAAGACTATCCCCAACTTGGGCAATGTAACTTCGACACCTGCTAAAGTACGGAAAAATCTCCCTTTCGCAAAAAAGATATCTTTTCTGGAACACCACTAGACAAAGGGTGAGGTCGCAATTCAGGAAGGTTATTAAGACTAACCGACACCTATAATCTAATCTAATCTAATCTACCATTAGAAGAAGTCTTGTTGCAAAAATAGGAAGTAGTAAAGTAAAATTTGTGTGCACCAAGAACAAAAAGGACTAACAGCAATTAACAGAGGAAAAAGTAGAAGTAGTGAAAGAAAGGGAAGCGAAAGAAACAAAAGCACAAATAGAAGAAGAACTGTACCAAACGCAGAAGAAGCACTATGAAATAAAACTAAGAAATGGAGGGCGATGTAAAAATAAGAAGAAAAAGAAATGGAGGGTAGACAGAATAATTCCAAATTAGAAGAAAGAAAATAAGAAACCGAACATCAAGAAGGAAAACGGGAAGCAAATACTGGAATTAGAATAGCAGAAATAAAATTTGTTGGAAAAAGTAGAAGTAGAACAACTAGAAGAAATAGAAAATCTAGAAGTGGAAGCGAAAGTAAAAGAAGCAACAAAAAAAACGGAAATCAAGAGTAAAAGAAGTGGGCAAACAAATCGACAACAATCAATGCTAAAATGCAAAACAAAAATGCTGATAACAACCGAGCCTGTATTAATATGAAACAAAATTATTAATAATATGGAAATTACTTGTAAATTTTCAATAATATCAGCAACAAGTCCAGCACCAAAACTCATCCATGATGAATAACTTGTTGAATAATAATTATTTGTATTATATGTATCTTTCGATTCGTTTTCTAAACGCCATTTTGCTTCAATTAAATCTAATGAATTCAATTTTAATTCATGTTCTGATAATTTCTCAGATTCAGCATCCCACTAAAAAAAAATCCAACAAAATTATTGATTTATCGATAATTTCCATAATAATTCAACCTCATCAAGTGGTAATGGTGTAGCAACTAGATACAATTGTTCAATTAATATTAACCATGGTGCTGAACGTATTTGTCTAACAGGTATTTGTAATTTGATTTTACCAATAAAACCACATTTTATATCAATTGGTAGGCCTAAATGGCGCAAGGCATCTTTCTTTAATGGCAAATTCTCCAATTCCACTTTGCCTGCAAATTTTTATTAGCCTCATTAACGAATAATGATAATAATCGAGAATTGATTGATTACCTGATAATAGGGCAATACTAAGTTGGTCTGTATTCAAATTCTCCACATATTTACCTAAATACGTATTTAAAACCCATGCAACTAATCCTTCCAACATTTTTCTCCAATTATTTACGTTCTGTATAATATCAACCTAATTGGGATAATTAACGATAAGAGATTACAACAAAATAAAAACAACAAATCATTTGATGATTCATGACAAAAATTGTGTTTAAATACAAATATACTCACGTGAATTAGACACCATAATAATTATTTTGATATCAATCACAAATATAACAAATCATTTAATTTAATTAATTGTTGTGTGTTTAATTGTAGTTTTAATTAAATTAAAATGTCCACAAAATAAATACAAAACTTAACGAAAATCTATCACGCACTTTTCAAAGAAGAAAAAAACAATTGAAATTTTTGACAAACCCAATTGAGATTGTTTTGACAGACAACAACTGATCAAAGTCGACCATGATTTCGGCTACTAATCATAGCGCTTCATTAATTCTCTTCAAAATTAATACTATTTTTAAACTCAAAAAAACACAAATAATACAGAAATTGGTACAAAATTGAATGAGTTCCAGAAAAAAATTATTGTATTACAATAAGTGATTGAATGAGTTTTTAGAAATTGATCAAATTGTGTACAGAGGTCTACATCAAGTCAACTCAGATATGACGTTGTTAATTGCGATGAAACAGTGGCGTAGTATAAACACAGCAAGGAATTAAAACGTTAATTATTCTAAACGATCGTATCAGATAGATAATTCAAGAGAATTCATAAATATATAGGAATAATAGAAATGTTGATACTGTAACCACTTTCATGATATTATCGATAGCAGGGGCGTACCAGAAGTGCTGGTCAGGTGGTTGTGTACAACTTCAGCTGGCGCCCCTTTCTAACTTTCAAATTTCCCACCTATTGTCATGTTTACACAATTTATCCATAGATGCCACTGTATACATTGATTGGAGTAGCTTTGTTGCACTAGTGAGTCATAAAAAATTCGACTTCTGCACTCCTATTGGCAGGTGTCTCATCGTAGAAAAACCGTGTGAATTGGGTGAAATGAGCAGTAACCACCCTTTTATTTTCTCCTAGACGACGTAAATATGGAACAAAAGAACAAAATACCACACAAAAATTGGTAGATAACAGTTCTTTCGTGACTCATGATAGATACGCCACTGCTCAAAGACCACCTTTTCGAGCTCGCTATACAGTATACTATTTGAGAAGGGGGATATGCAATCCGTTTGACACGTCAATGACGTCATCATTGCCCGATCTGATACACCTGCAGATGCTTTGCTCAATTACCTGTCTTCGATAGATTAACAGATAATTAATTAAATAAACACTAAATCATACAAAAGCAACAACAAAAAACCGTGGAATTTATAAAACATGAAGACTTATAGCATCCAATAATAGATAACCGCCATATTGAAACAAATGCTCATCAATTGTTTATTCATCAAAGGCGACTTGTCTTTAAGCTAACTTATGATACAAAATTCAAAAAATTGCCAATTTCATTCAAACATTTAATCATCTGACTTGCCCTAATTGAAAATCGTTATTGTTTTTAATTCAGGTAATTATTTAATTCCATTGAAAACAATTTAAATGAAAGATAAATGTTTCTTCGTAGTAGTAGGCGATGACTTCAATGCCACCATTTTGGTTTATTTGTTTTTCTACTGGACCACCATAGTTGAACAATGGCTGCCACGTCAACGTGGCGTTGTTCGAATGAAAAACCGATAAATTTCCATCAATTTCGATGGAAATCTTCCGTTATTTTAAAGAAAATTTAAAAGTGTGTGTGTAAAAGTGATGATTTTAGTGTTAGAATAGTGATTATTTGAAATATGGGATATGTTGGTGAATTTTTGGTGAGTACAAATGGTTTTTTATTTGTTGGTTGTTTTTTTTTGAAATTTTGCAAATATTCTCAGAACATCGACTGATTTTAAATTGTTTTTTTTATTGTTATTTTACCACCATGACAACGTATGTATTTATTTAGCTTTGGTAGGTTTTGAGATGCGTGTCCAACTTAGCGTTCAGCCACTGGACGTTGCCATATTGTCGTTGATTTAACAATTATTAAAGATCTTAATGGTTTTCTAAGTTGCAATCATGCTTATGTTTTAATCCCTACAATTAACAATAATTAGCAAACGAAACGTGGAAAATTTAGCCGTATTAGTAACACTGTCGATCTTTACTAGTTACTATGGTCTGTACTGGTTATTGCGTATTAATGCATGCTACACACATTAGCGTTGTTTTACTTATCTAAGCGTTCATCGCCTCAATAAGTCTCATTCGTATTATTTTTGGAGAAAACTACACAACGACAGTAATTCTATAATTTTTCGACGGATATTTGTCATTGCAAATATCGATTTGGACAGGCCATATAGCAAAGAGAAAAACCCTAGAAAATGGACAAATTACATAGACAAAGACCATCTAAAAGATTGCAAAATGACCGGAAAGAAGTGAACTGCAAATGGCCCAAAATTCAAGGGAAAGGAGATGAAAAGACCAAGGCTTACGTCCAAGAATAGACTGAAAAATGCCGTAAAAAGAAAGGCGAGTTAAAGAGGACTCTTCTCATTTCTCAACTATACAAATAGGAAATAATAAAGATACAACCCTTTACAATTATGCTATCATAGAGAAACAATAAAAGATACATTTGCCAAAAATTTTGTAATCAACAAAGAGCACAGTTTCTGGATGATAATTAGATGATGATTCATACTGCTTAAATTTGCTGATATGAAGGCAAAAAGATTTCTCTTGCAGCATGCAGAAGACAAATTGGTGGAAGAGTAAGACTACATCGGCTGCTCTCTTGTACCATACATAATCCATGACTTATTTGTTGCAAATTTTCAATAGCAGACAGACAGAATTCAAGACACAACTAGAATTCGTAACCAATTCGACCAAAACGATGTTTAGCAATGGACTACCATCTAATTAGTTAAAATCACTAAAACTACAAGTAAATGAAGTAAGGATTAGTATTATTAGTGTCAAAGTATAGAAGCAAAAGATAAGAACTTTAGAGAGATTAAATGAAAAACAATGGGCATGTTACCAATTCTAATTCTCTCAAAGACACTTCGATTTGATAATGCAATAATGCGTTATATACATTACTCTCCACGTATGTAATTTATTAAATGAAACTGAGGGCACCATGTAGGAGTACTTCATGATTTATGATTGCACAAATATTTATTTGATGATTATTGATTAAACATAGTTTTTTTTTAAATAAAGATTACAATATTTCTTCGATAGTAATTATATAAATCGCACACGTAACGACTGGCCCAAACTATCCACCTCTTCGTGATTCTGCTTTAACACGAATTCGACCAGCCGCAGCTGGCATTTTATGTAATGTACTAGAATCTGGCATCTCAAATATATAATTTTTCATTGAATAATTCCCCTACAATTTACAATAATTATCGTTATTATAATTTAAATTGGAAAACAAAAACATACTGGTGGTATTGGACATTTTTCTGGATGCTTACTTAATACCTGCACCACGTAACCAGTCTTCAAATTCCTTTCTATAATAACGACGTAATGATTCACATGCATTGTCCTGATATGGTATAAATGGTATTGGAATCCATATACCATTACCCCAACGTTCTAGTTTTAGACTATAACCAACATCTTTATCTATTGGTTTTTTTACAATTCCATAACCACTTAATGCTTTATGTGTGCGATTTATATAGGTAAATTTTCCATAAAACGGTACTTCATTTTGATCATTATTTGGACATGTTGTAACAAGATCCATTCTAGTTCTATAATTCGTAATCTGGAAAATTTGATAGAATTATTTCATAATTATCAGAAATTAGTAAGTTTCGTATTGTATTTATGTACAAATCGTATTGTTACAACATTGGATATTAAAAAAATAGTCAAAAAGTATAACAATACACAAATTTTATACATTTCTCAAACGAACAGTCAATGATACTATCTTGTTGAATATTTTGGAAAAAATCACTATACAGTACGAATATTTATAGTCATTTTCATTGTAATTATTTTATAATTTCCTGCTGATAGTTATCATAATTTGTTTGTTTATATGTTTTTTACATTTAAATAGTCATCTAAATGTAAAATTTTGTTAAAATCTATATGCCATAGTGAGGAGCAAAATTGGTCTTGGTCTTGATCTTGCGAAAAAGCAATACCAAGACCAAGACCAAGACTATCCTTAGACTAGCAAGACCAAGACCAAGACCAAGACTGAATGAACAAGACCAATACCAAGACCAACTATGCAAGAACAAGACCAAATACGCAAGACTCAACCAAAAATTCTTACTTACAGTGCCTATATGAGATAAAATATTTGTAACAGTGTCAACATATGCTTTTCTCGGAACAAAATATTGTTGGCATTTCGAATCGCCAATTTGCTTTACTAGATTTTAACATTAAGTATAAAAAAGAAACTTTACCACTGTTTGAAAAAAAAAGGATCTTCAAGAATGTTGCTGTTGTACGTGTTTTGTCCTAATATTTGGACAACACATGGTTAAAGTTTAGAGACAACTAAGCAAGACTTAATACGCAAGACCAAGACCAAGACCAGACGTATTTCAGCAAGACCAAAACTGAGTAAGCAAGACCAAGCGTATTTGAGCAAAACCAAGACTAAGACTGAATAAGCAAGACCGAGACTGTCCGAGTCTTGGTCTTGCTTTGCTCATCACTAATATGCCACAAGAATGGAAGATCTCTGGATTTTAGATAGAAAACTGCCTAAATTTGGTGGTATAGCGCCTTTTACAAGAAACGATATAAACATAGACAAATTGAAGGAATCTCTAACGCCGATGAAAACTATTAAGAAACGTCTTTTGTCATATTGTTTGTGTGATAATTAGAGATCGGATGTACAGTCAGACAGCAGAAATACAGATGCAGCTATATAGGACGCGTAATAAATTCGATCAAAACGCTTACTTAGATTGACAACACGAGGACATATTAATGTTCGGCTCTAATATCATAGTTTTAATTATTGCCTTCGCTTCAGATGCGTTAGACTCTCTAGTGATAACGTTTGTTCCTGATTTGATTAGAATTCTATAACCTACCACAAATTATTGTGAAAGACGCATTCCTGCAAGTTAGAACAAGTCAATTTTTCAACTATATGTAAGAGAATGGGAAATGCTTATTTAAGAACGTTGATCATCTGTGGAGACACTCAGTAAATTATTAACAATTAACAGTATTTCAAGATTAGTGGCAAATGCAAAGTAAATCTGTATGAAGTTTTTATTTTGAAGCCTTTTTTTGCCCTGTACTTTATTGATAAAATTCGTTTGTATACTATAACTTTGTGCAAAATGTATTCCAACAAAATATGGCCAAAGAATATCATTAGTGTTAGATAAGAAATGTTCCTTCCACAATGGTATAATAACGTCAAAAAGAGACAATTAAGCAAAATTGATAGAAGTGGTATTGTTTATAGTAAGGAAGGACTCAATTATAATTTTCAACTACAAATAGTAAACAATACCATACAAATGATATTATCTGATTTAAAATTTGGAAATAAATTGACAATGTAATAATAAACAAAATGAAGAAAACAATGTTAATGTATACAGTAAAAATAGATTAGTGTTTTTTTTTGCCCATCCTCAGAATAGTCGTTTTTAAGTAACATTCGTAAGGACGTAGCGATAATAAAGTTTCTCATGTCAGATTTTGTTTCTTTTGCCAAGTTGTGGATCATCAAAGGTATTGCACAGTAATGATTACAGGTCAGTTGTAAAAATAGAACGAACAGAGTTAAAGAGGCTCTTGAAATCTCTAATTTCTCTACATCAACTTTATGGATGGCAGAACGTATCATAATTTCTCAATATCTGGATTCTTAAGCTAAAATAAAATGTGCATGGTATACAATATGTATAACCGATTCTAATTCTCACAAGAATGCAAAGTCTCAAAACTTGTGAGCGCAATGATGTGTTTCCAAGTGGACACTTGGCTAAATGTAAGTGAAACCACTCAATCTAGGCTTGGTTTGCTTCATAATTTGTACAATATCTCGTTTGTTTTGATGGTAACAATCGTAACAACAAGAAAACAAATCGATTTTGATCAATGGAAATAATTCTATTTAAAGAAAATTTCTATTATTTTTCATAAATAGTAACTATAATGATTACACATGTAACCATTGGTCCATTCTCTCCACCTCTTCGTGTTATTGATGTTATCTTAAGGCGACCAGTCCAAGCTGGTATTGGAGGACCTCCAGCTTTGAAAATGAAATGTTTCAAAGAATAATTTCCCTAAAATGCGAACATATTTATATTACAATTTATCTTTAATAAAAAATTGAATGGAACAATTACTGATGGTATTGGACATTTTTCTGGATGTTTAACACCAGCTGCACCTAAAAACGATTCAATTTGAAATTTGAAATAACGATGTACTGATTCACACATATTTGGTTGGTATGACAGAAATGGCATTGAGGCCCAACCACCATTGCCCCAATGTTCCACAGATATACTATAACCAACATCTTCATCTATTGGTCGTGTTATGATTGCATCACCACTTAATGTTTTGTGTGTACGATTTATATGGCCATATATAAAATTATAAAGTGGTACTTCAATTTCTTTGTTATTTGGACATGTTTTAACTGTTTCAATATTATACTCATAATTTATCACCTGGAAAGTTTTGGAAAATATGTGTTAAAAATTAAGAAAAACTATTAACCCTCTTTTGTATTTATGTACAAATTTTGATGTTACACTGCTAAATATTAAGACATTAGTCAAACAGAATAACAAAAAATATGTTTTATACATTTTGTCAAATGAACAGTCGATGGTATTATCTTGAGGAAAACTAATGAGAAAATAACTGTACGTTGGCTAATATTTATAATAATTTTTATTGTAATTATTTTATAATTTCCGGTTATAATTAGAAAATTGTATGAATCAAAACTATTTGATAGTGATCATAATTTGTTTGTTTATACATTTTCACATTTGGTTAGATAAATAACAAATCTATTTTTAATCCATAAGGAGCATTATCTTTGGATAATGGTTAGAGGAGGGTATACACTGCTTAAATTTGTTGGAGCCTCTTATTCGGATGTGTATTCTCTTGCACTGCAGCCCATCCAATTGCTAGCGATTAGTTTTTTGTTTTGTTTTGGATATCCTCTTGCTTTAACAGTGGCAAAAATACAGTGTTTGATATGTGAAAGAGCCGTTTTGAGAGCTATTTACGTATAGAAGAATGTGTGATGTTTCATTCTCTTCAATAGCTTTGAGTTAGAAATTGACTTTTGAAGTCCATTGTTGGATTTAAAAGAGCAGAAAGTGATAAACAAAATATTAATGAAGCCCCCAAAATTCATAAGAGGTTCCCTCCCAAGCAGTGCAAGAGGCCGATTCTTTCATTTTGGAATTCCAGAAGCGTTATCATCAGTCTGATGAAACTATTGCAATAGCTGTTAGATAGTCCCTGTCAGTACATATTCATTTCTATGTTGTAAAGTCTTTTGTCCGTCGAGCCAGCAAGGCGGACGCCAAGATTAGAGTCCTGTTGGCCCTCCATTTGTAGGGAGTCTATGCGTTGTAACAGTTCTAAGCGTCAAATTTCCAAATCGATAGATGGAACGAACCTTATACATTTTGCTAATTACCGCTTACTTTCTTTATATAAAGAATAATTTAAATAAAATACAAAATAATTAATTGTCTAAGATTTATTAATTTTTATTTTTGGTTTTTCAATTTCATTCAAAATTTAACAAGAAAATCAAGTGTGTTTGTGTGTATTTCGATTTTTTTATTTTTTTATTTTTTAACAGTTTTTGTTACTATTGCAAATCACCTATCCCGGAATTGAGATTACAACCTAAAACAAAAAAGACACAATTAATAAAAATTTCAATTAATCAATCAATCAATTAATTAATTAGAAAAAAATAGAAATACACAATTAAATAGATGAATAAATAATTATATTACACAGAATTAATTAAAAAATTACAACAACAATAATAATAATAATAATAATAATAATGATAATGATAATAATTAAAAATGATCATCAATTTTATAAGCATGTAATGTATAACCGTTTGAAATCAATTTGATTGGCTTCTTATCATCTAAAATAATATGTGAAAAGCCTTTCCCATTATTATTATTATTATTATTATTATTATTATCACTTTTATAGTTTTTCTCATCAATATTATCATTATAATAATAATTATGATTATGATTATTGTTATTATTATGATGATTGTTATTATTATTATTAGTTAACCATTTATTTAATAATTGTTTTTCATTTGTTTCAGCTAATTCTAATTCATTTAATAAATTAAATAAAATCCTTAATTCTTTACGTATTTTTTGTTTATTATTAATTTTGACAAACATTTCATTGATTATATTTTTTTGTAATTTTTCGTTATTTTTAATTTCCCATATAATGCGACTTAAATCATATATAAACAAATTATTATTATTATTATTATTATTATTATTAATTTGTTTATTTTCTAATAATTTATGCAAATTTTCCAAAAATTTCAACAAATTCTCAATGCAATGATTGCGTTCATTTTTCAAATTTTCAACAAAATCAAATTTCGTCGAGAATTGTTTATTATTAACAAATTCCAATTGTTTCAAATAATTAATTAATTTAATTTGTTTATTATTGTTGTTATTATTATTATGATTATTATCAAGAAATTGTTCATAATCATCAATTATACGATTAATTAAACATTGTAACTTTTGTAAACGTATCAAATATTTAATTAATTTCTTCATTATAAATTTCGTATTGTTGTTTTGTTGTAATATTGTTGTAATTTTCATTAAAATCTCATCTTTCAATTGTTGCAACTCCCTAATATCATCCAATAATGTTAATTTTAAATTCAAATTATTATTATTATTATGATTATTATTATGATTATTATTATTATTATTATTGGTTTTTAAATAATTCTCCCAATTATTGATGAATGAATCTTTCAAATTTTCCAATTTATTTAAATTATTAAAAATTATTAAATATTTATCTGAATCTAATAATAATAATTCTTGTATTTCAATTAATATCTGTTGTGTACGTTCTTTAATTAATTGTAACGATTGTTCACTTTCTAGGAATCTCCTCTCATCATTATTATTATTATTATGATGATGATTATTATTATTATTATTGTTGTTGTTGTTGTTGTTATCATTAGATTTCTCTTTAATTCTATCAATTAAATCATCGATTTTTAGATTAATATCACTGTCGTTATCATCTTCATTATTTTGAAGAATCCTTTTGGATTTCTCACTATCAGTATCGATTTTATCGCCTTTTCTAATGTTATTGAATAGTAGAGGGCGCTTAATACCGTTCAATTCGAAAAATGGCCGCCCGTTATTGTCGAGAATTATCTTTGGTGTTAATTTCTTTATCACTAATTTCTTCTTATCAGTCTGTGATTCTACAACTTTCATCTGTCTATTATTATTGTTATTATAATTATTATTGTTATTATTATTATTATTGTTATTATTATTATGATTATTGTTATTATGATCGTGATTGATGATATTGCCGAATTTCTCGCGTAGAAAATCATGAATTTCATCTTCATCAACAATTTTCAAAATATACCGTTTATTACGTTTATTATTATAGAAACTATTACGTTTATAACGGAATGGTTTATTATTAATTAATTGATGTTCATGGAAATCACCAATTAGATTTGATGCAATATTAAATAAATCATTGCGGAAATGTCGTCGGAATTCGCGTAGATATTTTTTTGATCTTAATAAAACCGTTGGAAATGTATTGAAAATTGGTTTGATTTGTTCACCAAAACGATGAAATTGATGTAAGAAACGTATTGGTGTATTCATTAAATAAAATAAATGTTGTTGTGGTAATAAATGATTGAAATTTAATGGTTGCAAATAGTTTTGGCCAACATTTACATCATCAACATTATCATCATCGACAATACGATTATGTTGATCATCATCTGTATCTTCATCGATTTCAGTTACTTGAAAATATGGTAATTCTATTTCACCATCATCGAAAACTATCGCACGTTTATCACGTATTCGATGATTATCATCATTGAGTTTTTGTAATTTTTGTAAAAATGTTTTATACAATAATGGTTTTGTTGTTGCAATTTGTTGATTATGTTTTGGTCGTTGATGTTGTCGCCATTTTGTTTGTAAATGTGGCTTAATTTGTTGGTATTTTGGTATTGGTAATTTAAGAATATCGGGTAATAGATTAAATAAATATTCAATTGAATTCTTAAAGATCGGTATTGAACGTTTCTTGCGTTGTTCACCTATATCGTACCTGCATGTGCATGTTATTTTTTTATAATAATCATTTGGTGATGGTTCCGAAATTGATTGGTATGCTTGGCTATCAGGCCAAATTGACACACAGGGATCACAATTTTCTTTCGGACAACCTGTAAACAAAAACAAATAATTAGCGCAAGTGTGCAACCACCTTAATATGACTGATTGAAGACGCAAGCAAGCAAGCACGAATGCTCATTAAGTGTAAACTCTTGAAGACAGAGAAACTTCTTGTTAAACAAGCGAACTTAGCGATTTTGAATGGTCAGTACTCTAACACTAACTTGATGATAGAATTGCTCTAGTGTACGACCATCTTAATATGTGCTATAATTTAATTTGTCCTAAATGAGCCTCCATATCTAACGAATGCGCACTAATGAATATGGACGAACAGTAGCAAGCGTTATTGAGCTCGACACTTTTGTGTTCGTTACACAATTCGTTTGTGTTCGAATGCTCATTCGTTCGTGATGCAAACAAGGTTGAATGTGAACTTATTAATGTTAAACAATAAAACAGTACCTGGTGGTGGTAGGACGACACGTTCAGGAAGTGTACGCAATCCTGTTAATAGTCTGGGTGGTGCTGGTGGTGTTATTACAGGTGTTTGTACTTGCAAATCATACGAACAGGGGATGAATTGCTCTTCAGATATAGGTGCGACATTAATCTACCAAAAAACAAATATTTGGTAGATTTTAAAATTTTAAAAAATTTGTAATTTTTTATTCTTACCGAATAATCGTGATTTCTAAGTACAGGTGGTGTTGGTGGTTTTATAATTGGTGTTTGTATTGTATATGGTATCGGTTTTGTACAACAACTTGGTACATCTCTATAAATCACTTTGCATGTTGCATACGGTGGTGAGACCACTCTTAGATTCTTACAACACTACAAATAGATTTTTTTTTAAATCACGTATTATCGTCCATTTATATGTGAAGCGTATATTTGGCGCGTGTAGGCGCACCTTTAGACTGCCAACGTACTCGGCGGTCAGGCCATTCAAAAGCGGCGACCAATTGATCGCCACTGCCACCAAAATTACACAACAGCGGCTACCGCCGAGTAGGCTAAGCGCCTAATAGTTAAAATAATCAAACTTAGAAGGAGCAAAACAAAAAAAAAGGCTTACTTGTAAACAACCACAATTTGCCGTAATTCCAACAATGAAAGCAACAATCAATATTGCAATTATTGTAGTTTTCATCATTTTCTCACACGATAAATTAGATTGCAATTAAACAAATGAATAAAATCTAATTAGCAATCCGAGCAATATATATATGATTGGATTATAGGATTGTTTATAATAAATAGAAGAAAACAGTTTACAAATGATTCGTGATATTTTTGCAATTTTTTTTTTATTTTTATTTTTTATTTATTTAATTTAATTAAAGTTTAAGGTTGAGGTCATTTCTGTGTTGTTCATTTTACAAATTCTATTTCGTTTCAATTTTGTTTATTTTGATTGTTTTCAATACGTGAATATACAGGTGAAACGTGTTGTTTTCCATAATTTGAACGTAAATTTTTAAGAATGACAAACGTAAGCAAATTTTTCTTAAAATTCAAAAATTTTCATTCAGAAACACCTCTTTATAACGGACACTAGATGGCAGCCGTATGTTAAAGAGATAGCATTTGTAGGAGTAAAGGGCTTCCGCACCATCAACGCTAACGTTTCATATAACAAGAGCGGTCTCTAGGTGCAGATAGAAGAGACATTAGCCTAATAGCGCCTACATCGTTGGAGTCTCTCCTGCAAAATGGGCAAATAATTGTGTCTTCCGCCAGCTATACGTACAGCTAGTTTACACGTTAACACCCTCGACAGCATCGAGTCAGTATCACATTATTCAGCACGTCACGCTAAATTACATTAAATTAAACGTTAATTGTGTAAAAATCATGTTCCAATTACAATAGGACTTTTTATAACACGGAAAATCGTGTTATACGCAGACCCATGACATTTGACTATTACCGTGTTATATATGTGTTATGTAATACGAGGGCTTACTGTATTTTACAATGACATAACAAATCAAATATTGGACACGTTTCGCATTTTTGCAAATCACAATTCTAATTAGAGTCAGGAATTTATCCGTGTTGTGTGAAAATAGCGGTAAAATTTCCTCTCTTATTACACGAAATCCGAGTTGTCTTATTGCAATAAATCCGAGTTGTAAGAGGGCTTACTCTATTGTAATCATATAATTATTTCAATTATAGTCAAAATGTTTTCATTGTTGTATGAAGATTGTGTGCAATAAATGCTTATCTCGTATTACACGAGGTCGAGTTTTAATGCGATTCTTCTGACGTCCTAAGTCGAATTTTTCTCATATCTACTTATTAGTGCAATATTTAAAGTAGAGATATAGTTAGAGATGATTTATTGTTAGATAGTATTAGCAAAACCAAGGCCAACAGCATTTATTTACGTACATCACATGGTATCGTATTGGCGCTCCTTGTTTGACTTGTTGTATACAAACGTTCTTTTCTCTCTCTCTCTCATGTATATGCCACGTGACTTACGTCAACGATACTTTACTGTTGCTTCTCTGAATGAATAAATAATGAAAATCAAAAGAAAATCTTATCAACGAAACATTTTTTATTGACTACAAGTTTACATTTTTTGTTTAAAATTCTTTTGTTATCAACAATTATCAAGAACAATTTTAAGAATCATCACCATCACAATTAAATCGTTGGAATAGAATATTGTGATTTGAATTTGCTGATGATGTTGATGATGATGATGATGATGATGAAGATCCAGAGAATAATTGAAAAGCATCTGATGCTAATGATGGTAATGCCGCTGATGGTGGTATTAATAAATCATCTTCACATGGTACAAATGATGGTTTTGGGAATGTTAAACCATTCAATTTTGGTAATTCAGCTGTTATAACACCACCTGGTATAAAACCATTATTATTATTGTTGTTGCTTTGTGAATTCGATGATTCACATGGTGGAACATTAATTGCTAAATCAATAAATGGTGCTGATTTAATATTAGCTGGACCATAACCGATTTCACCTAATGTTAATACTTTTGGTGCACCAGATGCTGCTACTTCACGTTCTTCTTCTTCAGCTGCTAATAAATCTTCTTCGGCTTCTTCATCGACTGTTTGTGTTTCAGTACATGGGATTGCTTTTAATTCAACAATTTCCCCATTCAATTTATACAATTTCTCTTCAGGGATGTTATTGATCTTTTTGATGGTTCGTGGTACATCCTTTGGTAATCTTCTGAAACCATATGATAAACCATCTTCGCTTTGTGTGCAAGCCTCTTGGGCTAAATTATAAGCTAATTGTAATGAAACTGAATCGGCTGGTGCTGGTACTGCATCATTGGCTTGTTTAATACCAGATGGTATGGATGATACAATTATTTGCGGTTGAGATGGTTGTGATTCTATGAAAGCTGCATTATTATTGTTATCAGTATTGCCTAAAATTAAATCAATCGATGCTTGTTGATTTAATAGTGATTGTTGTTGTTGTTGATGATGATTCAAAAATGTGATACGTTTACTGCAACCACATTTTGGTCTTGGTACAATTGCTGGTTTCACTAAAGTTGTATGACATGTGCATGGTCCTTTTAATGGTGCTAATGGTGTAAGCACCTCAGTTGGGACAGGAAGAACTTTTGGACTTGGCAATGGTGCCGGTCTTGGTAATTCTAATGGACGTACCACTAATGGTGCACAATCTTTTTTCGTACAAACATCTTCCCCACGACCTAAGCCACAATTACAATACAACGGTGTTGCCTGAAAATTTATTAATTAACAAACAAAAAATACAAAAAAAAAACAAAAATGAGAACAAATCAAATTTTTACCGTTGCAATTGTAATCAAAAGTAAACCGATAAAAAATTTCATTTTTCAGGTTTCTTCTTTCAGTGGTAAATTACTCGTGATTTGTGTACGATTTTATCCAATGTTGTTGGATTGAATGATTTTTATCGATTAATTGGCGATTTTTATATCATATCGATTTTGTTCATTGTTTTGATTTGAACAAGGTCAATTAATTTTATAAACGTGATGTTTTAATTAAATTTTTGTTAATTAGATTTAGACCACGTTTTCTACTATCAATTTTTTTTCCCCATTCACAAAAATCTCCAAGGTTTTTGTTCTTTGCAGTCAACGAACTGAGAATTTTGTGTAGCATTGGTTTCTTTCGAAAATTTATCATTTGGACGGACATTAAGGTCTGTTCCTATAGAGCAATCTTATCTGCTACGGTCTTAATCAGTGAGAAGTAGGAACTCTTCAAGCTTCCTAAAGACCTGCATTGAAAAAAAACGTGGAAAAACGCATATTCTACAACTAGATGGACGTACCATAGACCTGCATTGAAGAAAACATGGAGAAACGCATACTCTACCGCACTCATGGACGGTTATTAAGTAACTTGTTGGACATACCATAGACCTGCATTGAAGAAAACACAGGAAAACGCATACCCTACAACACAATGCAGGTCAATGGTACGTCCATTAAGTTACTTAACAATTGTCTTTGAGTGTTGTAGAGTATTGAGTACGTGATTTGATTAAATGATATGGTTACTGTAATGGCATCTATCACTAAGTACCAGTACTAAATGTTTTACAGGTCTCTTTATCCAAACATGTCAACAAAATTGTATATTAATTGAACTAAACGTGAATATTCTATACGATTGGCAGATTATCATTACTCGAATTATCAACACAATTTTTTGGATATGATCACTAAGTTTAATTAATCTTGAAAGACATTTTACAAACTGAAATTGTTTGGAGTACGGACCTGTCTACCAATTTGTCGATACAATTTGATTAAGTGACATCTATCAAGCAGTAGCAAAACTAATTTTATACAAATACTCAAAATGTGTTATTATCAAAAAAATTGAATTATATCAAACACAATGGAAAAATTGAACCAATTTACATGTGATTAATGATTAATTCACCGGTAATTATGTGTAAAATTGTGATTATTGAATGAGTTATAGTGGTGACATCTATGATGCGTACAGTCAACCAGTCTGACATGTCAGTTGCTTGTCAATAATTGCCGATCCCCTCCGATCAATGTTATTGTTGGTAACAGTTACGTAATTGATTCGATTAGAAAAAGAGTAAAAAAAATAATGGCAAAAGATGATAAGCAATTTTTCCATAAAACTGTACAACATTTAGCAAGATCATTGGCAGCATTAGAGAATGCATCATGGGATAAAGTAATTGTTTCAACGTTTTGTTTGTTGTTGTTGTTGTTGTTGTTTCGATTACTGTAATTCTATTCGTTTTGTAGGTGAAATTTCTATTTTCATTATGTCCAACAGAAACAACCAACGGTTGTGTATCGATAAATTGTCGTCAACAAGAAGCTGTAATATCATTAGGAATATATTTATTAGAATCTGGATTACAACATAAAACAATTATAATACCGTATTTATTACGTTTAGCTGAAACATTAAGAAAGGCTACATGGCCGGATGAATTGAAATTAAATCCAACTGATCGTAAATAATCGCACAATTTTCGATCAAATTAACTATGATCGAAACAAATATGGCTGGTCAAATCGTGGCCGTCTCGATTTTGAACAAATGCCATAGTTAACTTGATCAATTGTCATTTGTTTAAATTTGTTGTTTTTGTTTGTTTTTTAGGTATTCCAGTGGCGGAGAAATTCAGTTTTTGTTTACATACATTATTGAGTGATATAGCTGTGAAATGTATTGAATCACGTCATGAAATTATCAATACACAAATTAATTGTTTAATCAAATTAACTGATTCAATACAAAAAATTAAAGATAATCCTGATAATAATAGTGCAATTAAATTGTTTTTATGCAAAACAACATTGCCAGTATTGATTGGTTTAGTACGTGCAATTGGACGTTATTGTTATAATGGTATATCATTAATATGTTGTTTATATCCAAAACCAGTACCGCCGAAAATTACAAAACCAACAACAGATTGTAATAATGAATATATTAAGAAAAGTTTTAATAATTTCCGTTCAATTATACCACGTAGTCTATCTGGGAATTTAACAGCAACTATTGATATTTTAGCAATCACACAAGGCTATGATACAATCACAACTGGTGGTGTAAATGATGTTGTATTATCAACACAACAACAACAACAACCAACAACAATGTTGAATCAATATGATGCAACAACGTATTTCTTTTCGAAATTCGGTTCAAGCTTCAATCAATTCCCACATTTACGTATTAATCAAGATTTAATTAATAATAATAATAATAATGATGATAATAATAAACAAATAAAACCGATAATATTCGATATAAAAGATTTAGAAATTATATTAACACTATCAAAGAGATTATTAACAAAAGATTTGTTAAATTTCATTGATGAACAATCATTAGAAATTTATATAAGTGGTAAAATACAAATTTATCCATATAAAACCTATTCAGAAACAATTAATTTAGTTATTGTTACATTAATGAGGGAATTATTACAACCACAAATTGATTTACCAATTGGTTTTACGAAAGATGTACAAGAATTTGTTAAAGGTATCCTTAACATCTATTTAATATATAATTAAATAATTAATTCATGTATTTTTTATTTAGGATTGTATTTGAATGGTCAAACTGAATTGCAAAGTCGTAATCATGATGCTAGTGAGAAAGAGGATCGTGAAAGTAATTTTGCTTTAGTGAATAAATTTAAAGTGAATGTAATGGCAAATGCAGCCTGTGTTGATCTATTAGTGTGGGCTATAGGTGATGAAACAGGTAAAATCAACAAATAAATAAACCCAGATAACCAAAGACTGGCAGTATGTCTGTCTGCTCTCCTTCTCTCTCAAGAGCCGGCGCTTGGCTGGTAGAACCGTAGACTTCTGCGGCCGCAGCCTGTCTAAAATCTGCAAGCATGTATTAGGCTTAAAGTGAATTCGAACAAGATAAATGGAAACATCGGTTGACAGTCTCCCACTGAAATCAAGCTACACTGGGGCACGGTGGTTAGTACTCGGATGGGTGATCACCGCCGATGACCGTTGTTCCTTTTTTTGTATTTATCCATGAGATAAGCAGGTCATGATTGCTTTTTGCTAGTTTTACACCACCAGCAATAAACAAGCAAATTCTGTTTTGGAGATCTAAGGCAGACTGCGATCGCAGAAGTCTAAATTAATGATAAAAAAATAAAAATAAGGAAAAAACAAATAATTTCTAT
The DNA here is from genome assembly GCA_028455855.1 of Meloe dianella. Classification (NCBI taxonomy): domain Eukaryota; kingdom Metazoa; phylum Arthropoda; class Insecta; order Coleoptera; family Meloidae; genus Meloe; species Meloe dianella. Next base: position 662,612 of record JAPTHL010000043.1, on the reverse strand, counting down.
TTTCTTTTTACAGTTGATAATGAATATAATTTCAGTACTTTGGTAAATTTTTTAGTTAAAGTAATAGGTGATCAAAAAAAAAAGTGATTGTGTGATGGTTTTTCTTTTTTTACTTTTTTGAATTCTGTTTTCATTGTTTTGTTTTATAAAGGTGCAACAAACAAAAGAAACAAAACAATTATTTGCTAATTTATTATCAGTAGCGTACTTGTTGTTGTTTTGTATTATAATTCATTTATAGTTATCCTGAAATGACTTAAGCTACTTCAACATCATGACGATAGAATACAAAATATATTTCGCGTCCATTCTTTTTCCAGGCAGCTTGTTGTTTTTTTTTTTGTTGGGTTTGCATGCAGTCTTTTAGAAACTGTAATCGTAATCCTCTGTGAACAATTTACACATAATTGGAATGCATTTTTGAAGATACAATACTCGTAAAAGTATTTCAGAGTCTTATGGATGATGATAAGGATTCAGATAGGATTTAATTGACTCTGAATACTACGGACTCGATTACAGGGAATCCTTAGCCTTAGGAAAGTCGCCCACTATAATGCAAGCTGGAACTCTTGCGATAGAAATGTGTGCTAGATAGTGTTTAAGGACAAATCTCAAAGGTTCGCAGATAAACATTCTGACAGACAGCTAGGCGGTACTGAAAGATCTAAAAGCCTATAGTTTTGACTGGAAAACCACCTGGAAATGTCAATTCTTGAAACAACTGGAAAAGGTCAACAACATAAATCTTGCATCGGTGCCAGGGCATCAGGGATTTGCTGGAAACGAAATAACTAACAACCTTGCTAGACCAGGAGGTATGGCTGCACCCATCGGTTTGGAGCCATTCTGTGATCTACATGAGACAAAAAATCAATGGGTGAGAATGGAACACAAAAAGGTGCTCTACTGGCGACAATAAAACGATCCTGGCATCTTTTTTTTGGTCTTGTCATTATGGGACAACTATAATTTAAAACTGTAAAATTAATTTAAACATTACACTACTGATATTCTTATGTATTTCAGTCATATTTTGTTCAAGCTTCTAATATTGTTTTATATTACCAAATTTTAGAGTAGTCACCCTGCCGCCTTAGGTCCCTTGTTTATATATTTTTTTGACATCATTTTGTTTTTCTAATTTGAACGAAAAGAAAAGGGTACGTTTCAATTTTCCAGATAGTTATAACAGGATTAATCAAAGAAATACGTTGATTGTTCCATTAGTTTTATCAATTGATTGAAACGTATACACTCTTTATTTGATTTATTACTAACGTGTTTTTGTTTCTCATTGAATAATTTTGATTTTGTTTTGACTAATTTTTAATTGTTGTTCTTTTGTTATAGGCGCTGATAGTTTATGTAGTCGTTTAAGTGAGAAAATCAATTCAAATCATGGTTATAAATTAGTATTAGCACATATGCCATTATTAATGGTATGTTTAGAAGGTTTAGGTAAATTAGCCAAGAAATTTCCAAATATAGCATCAACATCAATATATTGTTTACGTGATTTTCTAATAACACCATCACCAATTCTATCAAAATTACATCGACAATCCAATGGGAAAACAACAAAAGAACCAACAAAAACAACAGGTAAAACATCAAATTTTCAAAACAAAAAATTGGCTCTAATCAATTTCAATTAGGTTTTTTAGGAGCATCATCCACAAATGATACATTAAAAATGACAAAAACATCAACAACAACAACAACAACAACACAGATAGCATTTGAGAAATTACGTGATGCTGCAATTGAAAATTTATGTTATGCATTAGAAGCAGCATATATAACAGATCCAGATTGTGTACGTGCATTAGTTGCATCTGTATCAAATCGTTTATTTACAGCTGAAAAAAGTGATAATGAATCAACATTAATATCAACAAATATTGTTTATATGTTAGGGCATGTTGCCATATCAATGAAGAATGTACCAAAAACAACTGATACGATATTACAATTTTTCCAACAGCGTTTCTGTCGTGTACCATCACCATTAGATGGTTTAATTGTTGATCAATTAGGTTGTATGGTAATTGCACAATGTGAATCGCATGTCTATGAAGTTGTTATGAAAATGTTCACAATGATAACAGTTGAAAGTAGTAATGCCACATACAGTAATAATTATAATACAAACAATAATAATAATACAGCAAATGATAAAGGGCAATATCGGCATGTATCGAATTGTGTTATAAATGCATTAGCAAATATTGCAGCCAATGTTAAAGGACATGTACAAATGAATGAATTATTAGGACGTTTATTAGAATTATTCGTACAATTAGGTTTAGAAGGTAAACGTGCTAGTGAGAAATCACCATCAAATCCATTGAAATCATCAAGTTCAGCTGGTAATTTAGGTATATTAATACCTGTAATTGCTGTATTATTAAAACGTTTACAACCGATCAAAAATCCAAAACCACGTATACATAAATTATTTCGTGATTTTTGGTTATATTGTGTTATAATGGGTTTTACATGTAGTGATAGCCGTTTATGGCCAATTGAATGGTATGATAGTGTTAAAGAAATTGCAATTAAATCACCAACATTAGTATCACCAACATCAAGTCGTTCAGAAATGCGCGAATTACAATATACAAGTGCTGTACGTAATGATAGTGTATCAATTAATGAATTACAAGAATTGCGCAATCAAATTTTGGATTTATTAAAACATCCAACTGATATTACAGCTTATGTTAATAAATTATCATTTGCACAATGTACATTTTTATTAAGTGTTTATTGGGTAGAAACATTAAGGTAAATATGTTATAACAAATTAATTAATTTCAATCATTAATCTAATTTTTGTTTTAATAGAGTGGAATATTCAGATGAACCAAGTTTAGTACCGATTATAACTGAATATTTAACAGATACGGCATTACAAAAAGATAAATCCGGTATGTGGTTGTGTGTGTCATCTGTTAGTGAACGTGTATTTGAGAAGTTTTTAGATGTAATGAAATGTAAACCAAAAGATGAGGCACGTGAATATGAATTAGAAAAACATGCACAATTCTTATTAATACATTTCAATGATCCACATAAACAAATACGTCGTGTTGCTGATAAATTTCTAGTTAGTTTAGTTGATCGTTTTCCACATTTATTATGGAGTAGACGTGTTATATGGACAATGTTAGATATATTAAATGTATTATCATATTCATTACAATTAGATCCAAATCAATCAACAACAACATTAAAAATACCAAATACATCATATTCGATACAATTAATGGATACATTAGAAGCTAGAGAGGTAACTTGTTCTTGTTCTTGTTGTTATTATTATTATTGTTTAAAAGATGGCGTTGTTGATTGCAAGTCGTTTTTGATATGTTAGTGATTTGTAGATGTATAGGTTTGCATATGTATGATCAGGTATCGCTTCTCGGCCTTAATGGCTAAGATCAAAGTGTAGTATCTGTTCTTATCAGCTTAATATCTGATACGCACCGTATGTGGTGCCAGTATATTAAACTGATTTTTGGAAATTGATGGAGGGTTAAGGGGCTTGCTCCACCTCTATCACGGGTTGGCCTGACATTGCAGTACAGTCAGGATCGGCCCATCTTATTTAATTTAAACATAATCACCACATAATACTACTCAATATTATTGTGCAATAATATTGCATATTGGGCAATAAATATTGTGTACTGCGCAATATTGTATATTGTGCAATAATATTGATAGTCTATGGGTTGTACAGTGATTTACTATTTCTATGCTGACACCTTTAAAGATTTTAGTGAAGAATTACGGTATATAGACATACATAAGCATAATGTTTCTGTTTTAAAGAATGCTAAAACTAAAAATTGTTGAATCTATGGAATTTGAGTAAATTTGTACAAATACTCAGCATGCTTAATTAGAATCAATTTCGTTTTTTTTCAATGACTTAAGTCTGTAAATATCTCTGTTTCTTATACTGTTTTGGTGCTCTTAGATTGTTTTTACCATGGAATTTCACATATTAGAGTGGAGATACACAAGATGAGCCGAGATGAGTAATGTAGCATGCTTGGAGTAAGAGATTCGTCTAGTTGAGATTTGTGAACACAATACGAATGGCTTTGTGAACTGACTTTTATTTCGTTTGTTCTGGTCTTGCGTCTTGGCTCGCTAGTGTATCCCCATCCTTAGAACTTGTACAATATAGACTCAATTTTCAAAGACTTTCTACAAGATTTATCTAGTTGTCAACATTTGTGATGTTTTTGTTTGTTTGTTTGTTTGTAGGCAATCGTTAAAGATTTCGCTGGTAATTCGGAACGTTTAATTAAAGAAGCAATGATATGGGCACCACAATGGACACGTTCGTATATACAAGAATATATAAACCAAATACCATCGAATAGTATATGGCATCATAGTGGTTTATCAATGGCATTAGAATCGGCAATACAATTTGGACCATTAAATCTATATAATTCAGCATTAAGTTCAACAACAATTGAGAAACGTCCAAAATGCATTAAAAGTGATTCATCAAAATTAATGTCAATATCGGCGATGCGTTCGAAATATATTGGCAAAATTAATGGTATGCAAGAGATTTATTTAAATAATTCAGATTTATTAAATAACAATAATAGTAATAATAATCAACGAAATTTAACAAATAAAATCATCGATAATGTATGGTTAGCATGTAATGATCAATCAAATATTAAACATCGTGATGCATTATGGCAAGCAACAGCATTATTATTATCAACAACATCAAATGATTTCGATCGTAATTTATTGCATTGTATAACATGGAGTCAAGTTGAATTATTTACAATTGATTCAATGAAAACATGTGTTGAATGTTGGCAATGGTTGATAACATCAAAACCTGAATTAGAAATACGTTTCTTACAAGAAATGGTATCAGCATGGAATTGTACTGTACAGAAACGTTTAGGTTTATTTAGTATACAAAATAAACGTTGTAATCCATTAGCAGCATATGAAGGTGGTCATTTAGATCCTGATCCACCATTTATTAAACCACATGGTATATGGGTACAATTTATATGTGAATTAATTGAAACAATCAAATATAGTAGTTATGAGAAAGTTGAAATATTAGCTAGTTTAATACATCGTTCATTAACAATGTGTGTTGGTGCTGATCCACCATGTCAAACACGGCATGTGTCAGCTGTTGGTGTTAAATTCAAGTAATCATGTTCTTTCCTACGATGATTCTCAATGTTTCTTATTGATTTTTTTTGTAGATTATTAACATGTGGTCTATCATTGTTGCAAGGTGATATTTTGCCGAAATGTTTAGCAAAGAATGTGTTACGTGAACGGATTTATTGTAGTTGTTTGGATTATTTTTGTAAACCAATTGATTGTCCAATACAAAATTCCACTGAATTACGTGAAGATATAATCACATTGATACGTTTTTGGCAAACATTACATTCCGATAAGAAATATTTGAAAGTTAGTGATGTTGGAGGTTGGTTTGTTTGTTTGTGTATTTTTGACGTTTTTACATTGTTGTTTTGTATTTTCTAGATTTAGATTTAGGATCAACAACAACAACAAACACAACACATTTTAATTCAATAACAAATAATGATTTAATTAAACCAAGTGGTGAATTTGTACGACCATCAAGTAGTGGTTGGATAAATACAGTACCATTATCAACTAGTACAGCTACATTAAGTAAACGTTCAACAAAATCAAAACGTATACCGATGGCTGATAATTTTGTTAAATGTTATTTGAAGAAGCGCAATTTAATTTTGGAACTTTTGGTAATTTATTGATTACATTGACTCATATGGATCGATCAAAAATTTTATAACCTCCAGTTTTAGTAGTTGTAGTAGTAGTGGGTAGTAGTTTCTACAAAGAAAACAGTGCAAAAACGCTTCCTTTAGACAATGCTTTTCTAAACATGCTTCATTAGCATAGTTGAGCTTAGTGAAGGTGGAACTCATTGAGATCTGAGTGTGCTTCAACGTAGTCAAAAGATCGCATAAGCATTAGTTTGTCGCATGTTTGGACAGTGGAGCATTTTTGTGCTCCATTCCCACCCATTGGTTTCTGTTTGCCTTCTGTGGGTCTTGGTGAGCCAACAAAATGGCTGTGGATCTATGAGTAGATGCCCTTTCATCCAATGCTTCAACTTACTCAGTATCTCAATATCCAGATACTATCTTGGATTTGTTAACATTTATTTGTGCTCTCTCAAAATCTGCTGATTTTTGATCGATTTTATGAGCCATTTTAAAAATAATTCACAATTTACATATGATGAATCATTTATTTTTTGTTCTCTCTCTCCTAAATTAATTCAATAGGCAGTTGAAATTGAATTTTTAATTGTTTGGCATAATCCAACATCACGTCCTGAATTATTAATACCAGGTGAAGATAATATAGCAACATGGCGTTCAAAAACAATAAATGATAAACAATGGCATGATTATACACGTTTAGCATGGGATATATCACCTGTATTAGCTATATATTTACCAAAACGTTTTAAAAATAATGATGCAATCATTAATGAGATACGCCATCATGTATTACAAAATCCAATATATGTATCGCATATACCAGAAGCATTACAATATTTAACAACAACTGAAAATATCTTAAATGATAATACAAAATTAATACATATGTTAACATGGGCTAAAATATCACCAATACAAGTAAGTGCTTTTATTATTAATAAATTTGTTAATTATTTATTATATTATTATTATAGGCTTTAGCATATTTTAGTCGTCAATTTCCACCACATCCTATAACAGCACAATATGCTGTAACAACATTAAGTTCATATCAAGCTGATGCCGTTCTATTTTATATTCCACAATTAGTACAAGCTATACGTCATGATACCGTATGTATTTTCTTAATAATTACAAAACAGTCGTTTTACTATCGGAAAATAACAAAAACGACAAGCCATTTATGACACAACTCACACGGTATCCAGTGCACGGAGTTGTGATAATGCCCGATCAGCTACAATAGACTTTGCCATCGGCCTAACTAACCGATTCCTCTCAAAGCTGTAGGCTCATTGCACCTATTTGGTCGAGGCGAGGCCTATCTATACCTCTGCTGCCAAAACAGCATCCGGCGAGCTATTTCTATGTAGCTCATATGTAGCTCTACCAACCCTTTTTACTCGGCGCGAATCTCAACCACTACCACCACCACCACCATAAAGTTTCCTCAAATCCACTCATCGTTTCCCGTGGTACCAGTTGAGTCCTGCAATTCTCAGCACTGGTGGTCCGGCTCGGATCCGTGGAATTGCTGGAAGACAGGGTTCTTTAAAGTTATTGGGGAGCTTAGAAGCCAAAAATTAGAGTCTTCGTGTTGGAGATACATTAGATGAGCTGAGCCTAGTAATAGCCTTTGGAGTAATAAGATTCGTTTAGTTTGAGACGGGTTTTTGCAAACACTTGCGAGCTGTTTGTTTGTTTCAAGTACTTTTATTTAGTCTGACACCATTCGATCTGATGTTGTAACAAAATGATCGTGAACTTGTCAAAAAGTGATTTTGCCCGAAGCTTCTTTTTCTTCTACTTCTAATAATACTACAGTATAAATGGGCTGTTTACTTTTCTTTTGTCATATACCCAATGACGTCTTTGACCAGTGCGGGGTCCGATGCAAAATGATTTTCGAAATTTCTAAAAGCTCATGGCATGGGTCTCGCTCGCCTTCCTCCTGTCTAAGGGTCACACCTAATGACTAATTAACCTTGTTAAAATGATCTTTTAGGTAGTTTGTTTTCCAGATGATAATAATCAGTATTCAATTGAATTGTTTTTAGTTATATGATTAGAATAATTCTGAATTAAAGGTTTCTCCAATAGATACTGAATACCGTTATTTAATATAAGGTCATTTCGACCGGTTAAGACAATTATTCATCATCGCACAGGTGAATCGAGTTTCTCTCACTTATCACACAAACATCCAGAACATTAACAAAACAGGAACAATTTATGTTTTTTTAGAGAGTAAAAAAAACCCAACAAAACAACCAACATCATCAACGAAATGTCACAAAATGATTAGAAATGATCTAGGAAAAGTTGATGGCCTTCATTTTGAAGGAAAACCATCGTTTGATTATTTTATTTTTAAACTAACTTTCATGCGATACTAACTAAACACGAAACTTTCTGTGATAATTATTATCAATAGTATTACACGTCATACGTATGAATTGATTATAATCCATCAATCATTAATTTTCTATGCACACACATACTTATAATTAATACTTTGTTTAAAAGACCTACGTACATACTTAAATAAGCATTAAAATTAATATATTGCTAGTAATAAAATAAGTAATCATTTTATAATGAATTTATTTTTTACTTTCATGGAAAAATACTTGCAATGAAATATTGAAGGTTGAAAGATGTTGTTTTTCTTCTTCTTTTATTACTATTATGTTGATGATGATGATGATGATGATGATGATTTTTACTACTATTTAATTAGCCTATCACTAACGGTATTTAGGTTAAGTATTTTCTCTAACCGAATGATGATAATTACAATAATTATTTGGTGAAGAAACATTAGTCACGACCGGGGGGGGGGGGTACACTCAGTAAAGCGTATTGTTTCATTGAGGTCCATTTCAATTTTGCCTCTTTTAAAGCTCTCGACTTAAGTTCGAAATATGGTCTTTTAAGTCAAATCGAATTATTGTTACTATATACAGGATGTGTCATGAGACGTTAGTGTGTTTGGTAGTCTAATAGTTTCAAATCTCTACAGTTAAGACGCTAGAATTCCTTAAATTAATAGAATAGAGCCAATTTAATATAGTGGCTCCTCCATTCCACTTTGGCATCTATAAGAAAATCTTTCTTCTATAATGAAGTCAGTTAGCAGTAGCTCCATTCTTCAGCGAATACACAAGCAAGTATCTGCGAACGACAATTAAGAGACCAGAATTCCTTAAATTAATAGAATAGAAAAAATTTCGTGAGCAAATCAAAAATGGTACTTCCTCCATTCCACTTTAGCATCTACAGTGAAGATCTTCTTCCTCTTCTTTAAGGAATTACTTGAAGTGAGTTAGCAGTAGCTCGATTCTTCAGCGAATACACTAGCAATTGTCTGAGAGCATCAACTACAGGCCGTACACTTTAGGTGTTTGTGAGTGAAGTCTCTAGGTCTTTGGGCCAGTTCTGGCGTCCTTAGTTAGCACCTTCTACTTTGAAGTTTCTGCAAATTTAAATGACGCATCCTGTATCAAAATGAATTAATATTAACAAAACTAAACATTCTTTTTACGTACATATTTCAGATGGGTTATGTAACAGAATTCATCACCTATATAGCAAAGAGATCACAAATTGTTGCACATCAATTAATATGGAATATGAAAACGAATATGTATCTTGATGAGGAGATGCAACAGAAAGATGGTAAGTAATTACAAATAAAATTAATATAAGAAACACTGATGACTAGAACCAAGTCACATGACTTACGTTTCCTCCTACTCTCTTAGTTTCACTGTTTTGATTGTTTTTTTTTTGTTTTTGTTTATTTCTATATAGCTGCATTGTTCGATGTACTTGAATGTCTATCAAATACAATTCTAAATGAATTATCAGGACCGGCAAAGAAATTCTATGAGCGTGAATTTGATTTCTTTGATAAAATCACAAATATCTCCGGCGAGATACGTCCATATCCAAAAGGGCCAGAACGTCGACGTGCCTGTTTAGATGCATTAAGTCATATCAAAGTACAATTCGGTTGTTATTTACCAAGTAATCCAGAAGCAATGGTAATTGATATCGATTATAAAAGTGGTATACCAATGCAAAGTGCTGCGAAAGCACCATATTTGGCACGTTTTAAAGTAATTAAATGTGGTATAAATGAATTAGAAAATATTGCAATGTCAATATCATCAAATGACAATTACGATATGATGAATTTAACAAATCTAGGACCGGAATTATGGCAAGCTGCCATATTTAAAGTTGGCGATGATGTACGTCAAGATATGTTGGCATTACAAGTGATTGGTATTTTCAAGAATATCTTCCAAAATGTCGGCTTAGAATTGTATTTGTTTCCATATAGAGTTGTTGCAACAGGGCCAGGTGTAAGTTGTTCTATAGCAAAAACAACAACAATTCTGTTACATCGATTATTTTCTAGTGTGGTGTAATTGAATGTGTGCCAAATGCAAAATCACGTGATCAATTAGGCAGACAAACCGATATTGGTATGTATGAATATTTCTTAAAGAAATATGGTGATGAGAGTACACGTGAATTTCAAACGGCCCGTCATAATTTCATTATGTCAATGGCTGCATATAGTGTTATCGGTTTTCTATTGCAAATCAAAGATCGCCATAATGGCAATATAATGTTAGATATTGATGGTCATTTAATACATATCGATTTTGGTTTTATGTTTGAATCATCACCTGGTGGCAATTTGGGCTTTGAACCTGATATCAAATTAACAGATGAAATGGTTATGATAATGGGTGGGAAAATGGAAGCGGCACCATTCAAATGGTTCTCTGATTTATGTGTACAAGCCTATTTGGCAATTAGGTATGATGGATGATTATTTTTTTTTGGTTAGTTAGTTAGTTAAATGATGGGATTTTTCTGTTTTTAGACCTTATCAAGAAGCAATAATTTCGTTGGTATCATTAATGTTAGATACAGGATTGCCATGTTTTCGTGGACAAACAATCAAATTATTACGTGGCAGATTTAGTCCAGGTGCTAGTGATAAAGAGGCGGCAGCATATATGTTGCAAATAATACGAAATAGTTTCTTAAATTTCCGCACTAGAACATATGATATGATACAATATTATCAAAATCAAATTCCATATTAATTAATTCAATACGATTAATTAATTCATTCTAATTAGATCTGTGATTATATGGTGTTTGTTTGTTTTATTCTATTCTAATATTATTCTCTCTTTTTTTGTTGTTGTTAATTTTGAATTCATTAAAATGTTAGGTGAATATTAATTAATAATTGTTTTAATTTGTGTATTTTAGCCTTGTCTGTTGCTGGTTTGTTTTGTTTGTTCTTTGTTTAATTACATTGTAGCGGGTGAATAATTTGCGCGCGTGTGCGTGTGTAGATTTTATAAAACAATCTGTGAGTCATATTGTCCGGCGAAATTCCCATATGAAAAGAAGGTCATTCAAATTATCGTTAAAACAATAACAACAATAAAAATTACGCTTTTGTTACATATTAAACAACATTTGGCATTTTCCTGGGAAATTTACGAATTCTAAAACAATCCAAACGATTTTTTATACAGGATGTCCGTCCATCCGGCATTTGTTATAATTTAATCAAATAAACACACCTACACATGATTCTTTTGTAATGTCCATAATTCGATTAGATGTCGCCTTAAGTGTCACTTAAGTGTAGGAGCATCACATATCCACGAATCGACAACTATAGCTTTATGCTGGTTAAACAAGGCACGATCGAGCTTAAGTCTAGATTTAAGCTGCTCACAGTTAAGCTCAACTTACGTGACGTCTGAATAATGACTGCGATGTCAGACAATGTCGAGCTTAAGTCGTGATTGTAGAGGAAGCAAACACAACGTCGAATTTATTATTAGAACTATTATTGATTTATTGAAAGAGCAGCTCAATGTCAACACAAATACACACCTTAAATGGGACATTCTGTATTTAAAATAACAGATTTGAATGTGTTTTATTATTTCTCAAATAAAGGTTAACCACATATGACCCGAAATAAGTATATTTTTTTTTACTTATTAATTTTTAAATCAATTAGAGCGGAATGGATGAATGTAGGTAAAAGAAATAGAAAGTAGAAACTATACTTATTTTTTAACAAAATAACAGAAAACACAAATAAATAAAAAGGATGAATCATAGAAAAAAAACAAATACGTAAACGAGATTACGCTTTATTTTGAAATCTTCTCTCGTTATTCAAATGAATATTGGAAACACTACTTTCACTTCGTTGTTGCCTTTTCAACAAATAACGCGTGATCACAATTGGTTGCGAACCGTGGCCCTTAATGCCACTTAACAGCTACCCACTACCAACATTCGAAACAAAAATGGAATAAAAACAATAACTTCAATAAATTATTTTATTTTGTTTGTTTTTTTTATTACAAAGATAGAAGATTATAAAAGGGTAGTGTAAACAAAAGATAGAGAGAGAGAGAGCTACAATAATTTTCTATTGTTTTTAGGAAACTTTACGAAAAATACAAGAGTTTTATTACAGTTATTATAAATAATTGTAATTGTCAAGCTTTAGTTGTTGATGCTTCATCACTTTTACCATCGGCTGCTGGTACTGGTGCTACAGTTGGTATTTCGGGATATTCCAATACGGCGCCCTCTTCACATTTAAATGATGGACAACAATCCGGAAATGGGGCGGTTTTGTTGGTTTTCTCTGCAAAGATAAAAGCGTAAACATGAAACATGCACAATTTCCGACTGGTTACGATTACCTTCATCGAGTTTACATTTTGGATTGGCTAATGGCAATGGTCCACAATCCTCTACCAATTCCAATAGGCGTGGTGGCTTATCCTCGGATAGGACACAAGTTGAACGGCCACAAAATGGATGTAATTCCCATGAATGGCCTGGTTCGATTGTGGCACATCTGGTGCTGGCGAAGCACATGCCCGGAAAATCTACCAGAAAAATACAAATCGCTCAAGGTGAACATCGAAAGGAATTGTAACAATTGTCAAGTGTGGGTGCAAATAACTAATTGGTAATTATCCGGATAAATTGAAGGAAATCCTTGTAATTACTTGTAATTTCCTCAATTTTGTGACCTTTACAACAACAAAAACCACACGCCTTAGCAACGGTGCTAAACTAAAAGGGTCAACAATTTGGAAACAAAACAATTGCACAGCAGACTTTATTACAAATACAACACAACAACGAAGTTACAATAGCGTAAATCCGTTCTAATTCTGATGAAATTGAACAAAAAAAAAATAAAATAAAATTACTGTTACTAAAAGCTAGAAATTTGAACAACACAAAAGAGGTGTGGCTCTATGGGAAATATCTCGTTAAAAAACCGGTCGACTGGCAACAGAGTAAAAGAAATTAATGTTTCTTTCACCGTCTTTTTTTGCGAAGAACCTCTCACCTCTTAGCACGTCAGCCGGTATGAGTCGTTTGAATGTTTTCGGTCTAGTTCCATCATCCTCTTTTTTATCCTCAGCTAGAATTATGGTGGCAAAACAACAAGAAAGGGCGAACACTACAAAAACTTTCATTTTTATTTCAATTTTTTTCTTTGAATTTGGCTAATTTTCGATTGGTTTCGGGTGAATTTGAAAAGGGCCGACACGACTTGTCCAACTGAAGACCAAATGTGTGGCAGACAGTGTTTTATAGCTCCCCAAATGCGGCAAAATCTCTACGTTGATAGTGGTGGTGGTGGTGGTGGTGGTGATGGGTGGTGGGAGCCAGGAAGTTGGAAACTGTTACCATAATAGAGGAGATATTGTGAATATCATCCATTTTGGTCTTCTGTTTTTTTTTGGATTTAATGTAAGGAAGAGACAATATTTTTTTACAAAAATCTCTTTATTCATATTTAGAGATCTCTCTCTTTTTCTATGGTTTCGTTCGATAGATGAAGATTGAGAGTATTGGAATTTTCCTATTTGTAAATGTTTCGAAAGTGGGTCAATATCACCATTTTGCAATTTCGTTAAGTATGAAAATTTATTCCTATTATTATTATTTCCATTGTTGTTCCTGCTAAATTAGAAACTTTCCTCTATATATATATTATAAGGACGAAATAATTACACTTTCATCTCTAATTTAATTTAATTAGAATTCTATCAATTTAATTAATTACAACTGTATGATTGAGATCCAAACAACTAGAACTTTCACGTACACTACCGTGTGTGTGTGTCCATCAAACCAATCATAACTTTCATCTTCAATCATTTATTCACTTTTGTTGTTTGCAGTTCCTTTTGTTGTTGTTTGAAATTGGCCAGAAAAGAAACACACACACACACACAAATCTTTTTGGCAACCGATCGTGGGCGAGGTTCTTATTGCTTAATTGTTGCGACTGTCCGAAGAGATATGAGTGAAATTTTGTATGTATGCAGGTCAAATTCAGATCGGTTTTAATCAATAATCATTCAGAATTTCGAAAGCAGCATCATAAAAAAAATATAAAACATAACAACTGATATAACGGGTGATCAACAGCGATCTCTTTAGTTTTTTTTAGTTATTAATGTCTCCAAAACAATCAGTGGCGTAACTATGATGAGACAATAAGGCAGCTGCCTGTTCAACTTTATGTGTATGTCGTCTAGAAGAAAAAAAGGGTGGTTACTGCTAATTTCACCAAATCCGGACGGCTTTTACGCTAGGGGGACCTGTAAAGAGGGTGATCCTAATTCTGCTAACTGGTTAACAAGTTAGAGAAGATCCTTTTGCATACCCTGCCGGGATTCGAACCCCGGACTTCTGGATGTTAATCCAAATCCTTCACCATTGAGCCATTCGGCTCGTTACTTCGTCGATGAAAAGACTTCGTTTAAATAAAAACGATTTATCGAACGGAAACAACCGACATTCGTTTCGTGTGTGGTGCATCCGAACGTGTTCGATTACAGTAGAGGTATAAAAAACGCCTCTCTCAAATGGTCATTTTCCGCACGGAAGTTACGCTACTGCTTATGGCGTCAGGTAACTACCAAAATGTAAATAATAATTTTTTTAAAAAACAATGATTATGCAACGAATATAATGTCGAAGATGAATATCTGGTCGTCTGCATACACTAATCGAGTATTAAAACTTGTTTGTAATAAAACATAGACCGGTTGCAGTAAATTTGTTGCGTACGCCGCTGATTAATGAACGTTAACCTTAAGAGACCAACAAGTACGTATTCACTATGTAATCATCATCATCATCATGTATAAATGCCATTAATTTACAATCAGTTTCAGGAGGTATCCATAAGAAATGCATTAACTAAATGGTTCGGATAATCGACACCCTATACTGATAATTTACCATAAAATAATTACATTTTTTTTATTATTATTATTATCATCAAACTCAAGTTTTACAGTAATTTATAATTTAATTGTTTCGTGCTTTTTACAACATTTTTCCACAGAATTAAATATAAAAATCGGTGATTTGTTATAATTTTGTAACATTTGAACAATAGCAATGTTCAAATTAATGTTTCGTTGTTTTGTGTTGTTTGAAATTTTGAAAGAATCTCAATTGTCGTCCGCATTCAAATCAACCCAACAACAATTGGATGAAATTTCAGAGATCTACGAGAATTTAACGATTGAATATGGCAAAGTACCACCACCACCAGGTATCTATCTATAAATTCCTCTTATCATTAGATTGAAAATTGGAGAAAAAAAATCATGTTCCTTATCAACTAGATTATCCTGGTGTTGGTCAATTTGAAAAAGCCTACGATTTCATCATAATTGGTGCTGGTACGGCTGGTTGTGTTCTAGCTAATCGTCTATCAGAAGTACCACAATGGAAAGTTCTTCTATTGGAAGCTGGCAATCAAGCATTTAGTGCTAGTGAAATACCGGGCACAGCAAAACTGTTACGTTCATCAAATCTCGATTGGTACTTCTTTACTGAACAACAATCACAACAAAAGAATTTCGCCTTTGGTTTGAATGATAAACGTGTGTTATGGTCACGTGGCAAAGCAATAGGTGGTAGTAGTACCATCAATTATATGTTTGCCACACGTTGTTCACCGAACGATTATAACGAATGGGCCAGACAAGGTAATCCAGGATGGTCGTGGAGGGATGTTCTGCCATATTTTATAAAAAGTGAAGATTCCCGTCTTGATAATATCGATTTCGGTTATCATAAACAAGGTGGTTATTTGACCATTGAAGAGGCCAAAAGTCGTAGTATTAGTGCTGCAGTATTTATTAATAGTTCTCTAGAAAATGGTGTTAAATTCATTGATTACAATGGACGGCAGCAGATTGGCGTTTCATATATTCATGGTACTTTACGTAATGGGCGTCGGTGTAGTGTTGAAAAAGCGTTTTTGCGCCCGGCCAAGCATCGAAAGAATCTAACAATAGTACCAAAGGCGCATGTAACGAAAATTTTGATCAATCCCCACAATCGTACAGCTTATGGTGTTACAATTTGCTATAATAACACGCAATTTAATGTATTTGCTAAAAAAGAAGTCCTACTGTCAGCTGGTGCTGTCCAATCACCACAATTACTAATGTTATCCGGTATTGGACCAAAGGAGCATTTACAAAAATTTGGCATTCCTGTTATCAAAGATTTACCAGTTGGACGAAAACTTTACGATCATATCATTTTTTTAGGATTAATCTTCACAATCAACGATACAATTGTAACGAATTCAACAACGCTTTTCTCAAAAGAGAACATACGGAAATTTGTCATAAATGGTGATGGACCATTGGTACGTTATGGTGGTGCTAATGAATGTCTGTTATTTATTAATTTAACAACACGCCATGATCCAGATGTAGAAATTATTCTTGCAGCCGAACCACCAATTGGTAATCTATTTAAAGATGGTTTCAATATAAATAATCGTACGTATCGTACGGTTTTTGCACCATTTGTTAATCGACCAGCATTACAATTAATTCCAATTGTATTACATCCAAAATCGTATGGATTTATTGAATTACAATCGAAACATCCATTTGTTTATCCGAAAATACATGCCAATTATCTAACAGATCCATCAGATGTTGATATTTTATTGAAAAGCATCCGTTATATCCAACAATTGGTGAAGAAACCACATTTCCAAAAATTCAATACAACATTATTTAAAGTGATCCAACCAGGTTGTGAAGCTTATGAATATGATACAGATGATTATTGGATATGTTGTTTGCATGGTTTAAGTTCAACAGGTTTCCATCCAACCACCACATGCAAAATGGGACCAATTCATGATAGAGAATCGATCGTTGATCATAAATTAAAAGTGTACGGTATACGAAATTTACGTGTAATTGATGCAAGTGTTATACCTGTAACACTATCAGGACACACGAATCTACCAGTGATTATGGTAGCTGAAAAGGGGGCTGATTTAATTAAGCATGATTATAAAATCTACTTTTAAGTGGAATTGTTGTTTGAAATAAAAATTATTATCGTAACTAGCTATTTTTTGCTACCAGTACAACCTCCCGAAAGATGTTAGCGTTTTTTCTTTGGAAACCGTTTTGTGCACCTATAAACTTTAAATGGCGACCAATTAGTACCTTGTCTACTAATTGCACGTACTTCTTTAGGTTTTAATATCAATACATGTCCTCAATATTGCGTTACAAATGCTTTCAATGGCTGGAACATTGGACTTTTTGTATTACTGTAGATCTACATTAATCATCAATTTTAGACAAAAATTTACAATTTGACAACGTTGCGATCTAATTCCTGTTATTAGTCAATCTCTCCCTCCCCCATTTAGTAACTCTCAATGGTACCAACATAACGCACGTGGTACTGTCAACATAACCTAAGTTTTCTAATAATTGTTGTATGTGGAAAATCGTGAATTTTTAAAGAATTTCAACGGAATGGGCCCACCGAAATCAAGCGGCAGTGGTAAACGGAAGATCGATAAACAAATCGAGACGGTATCAAAAATACCGATTGTAAATGAAGATGATGATGATGATGAAAGTGAGGTTAGAATTTTCGAAATTTTCCGTATTTTAGAGCTGTTTTCGATGGGTTTCTTTTGATGTTTTAGGAAGAATTATTGAATGTTGTTAATGGTGATGAGGATAGTTCAGATTCGGATCGAGAGATTGAATCCTCTGGTGATGAAGAAGATGAGGATGTTGATGAAGAAGAAGACGATGACGATGAAGAAGAAGAAGAAGAAGACGATGAAGATGAAGAAGAATCAGAATCAGAATCGATCAATGATAGTAGCAATGAAGACGAAACTGTAGTAAAAACGGATGAGTACGCTGAACATGATACTTCCGATGAGGAAGATATCCGTAATACAGTTGGTAATATACCAAAGAATTGGTATGATGAATATAAACATTTAGGCTATGATTGGGATGGTAAACAAATAATAAAGCCGGCAATTGGTGATCGTTTAGATAATTTCTTAAAACGTATGGAAGATCCAGATTTTTGGCGTACAGTAAAAGATCCACAAACTGGCCAAAATATCATATTAACAGATGATGATATAAATATAATCAAACGTATAAATAAACAACAAAATCCAGATGTAACATTCAATGAATATACACCATGGATTGAATGGTTTACAAATCAAATTGAACAAATGCCAATACGTAAATTTCCAGAACATAAACGTTCATTTTTACCAAGTAGAAGTGATACGAAGAAAATCTCGAAATTGGTGCATGCATTAAAGATGGGTTGGATTAAAACACGTGATGAACAAGCGAGATTACGTGCAAAAACAGCACCACAATTCTATATGTTATGGACAACAGATGATCAAATTGATAATGAGAATATGCGACGTATACACAAACATATACCAGCACCAAAACGACATTTACCTGGACATGCTGAATCATACAATCCACCACCGGAATATCTATTCGATGAGAAAGAATTGAAAGAATGGCACAAACAAAAGAATGCACCGTGGAAACGTAAATCGCATTTTATACCGCAGAAATTCGATTCGTTACGTCATGTACCATCATATCAACGTTATATAAAAGAACGATTTCTACGTTGTTTAGATTTATATCTATGTCCAAGGGGTATTAAAATGCGTTTAAATATTGAACCAGAATCGTTAGTACCAAAACTGCCAAGTCCAAAAGATCTACAACCGTTCCCGAATGTGTTCGCTATCAATTATGAAGGGCACACAGATATGGTACGTAGTATCAGTACGGATAAGACTGGGCAATATTTAATTAGTGGTTCGGATGATCAAACAATCAAAATATGGGAGATCAATACTGGACGTTGTTTGAAAACAATCAAAACGGACAATGTTGTACGTTCAGTTGAATGGTGTCCAAATCAATCATTATCATTGATACTTGTAGCTACTGGTAATCAAGTGTTATTAATTAATCCGAATGTTGGTGATTTTTTGATTAATCAAAAAACCGATCATATTTTAAAAGAATTACCCAAATCGGATGCATTAATACCGGAACGTATACGTACAACTGTACAATGGTTAGAGCCAGATGATGATCTCTATAGTAGAGGTGTACGTATTGTATTGAAACATTTCAAAGATGTCCAACAGATCACATGGCATGGACGTGGTGATTATTTTGCTACAACCATGCCAGATGGTTTGAATCGTTCAGTGTTGATTAATCAATTGAGTCGTAGACGTTCACAAATACCATTTACAAAAACAAAAGGTTTAATACAACATGTTCTATTCCATCCAACAAAACCATTTCTATTTGTTGCAACACAACGTCACATACGTATTTACGATTTAGTTAAACAGATGTTATTAAAGAAATTATTAACAAATTCCAAATGGATATCAACAATGGCCATACATCCGCTTGGTGATAATTTATTGGTTGGCACCTACGATCGCAAGATGTTGTGGTTTGATTTAGATTTAAGTACGAAGCCATATCAAACGTTACGTTTGCATGGTACAGCTGTACGTGGTGTCGCATTCCATAAACGCTATCCATTATTTGCGTCCGGTTCAGATGATAAAAGTCTCATTATTTGCCATGGCATGGTTTACAAGTAAGTTTAGAATTATATTCGAATTATTAACAATAATCATTTGAATTATTTTGTTTCAGTGATTTATTGAAGAATCCATTGATTGTACCATTGAAACGTTTACAAGATCATAAAACGAATAATGATTTTGGTATATTCGATGTACATTTCCATCCATTACAACCTTGGGTATTCTCAGCTGGTGCTGATGGTACAATTAAATTATATGCAAATTAATTAGTTGTATAAAAACAGTTTTATTGAATGTATTTTGGTTTTTTCCCCATCGATTTATTTGGTTCTTTTCAATTTACCGCCTTAATTGATACCACACAACATAACTAGCGACTACTATTGTTAGAGTGGTAACCGTAAACATTTGAATTTTAGCTGAAAATCTCGATTCTTGTAGTAGGCGATTAGGAGGTGTTTATTGAAAAATTGTTAATAATTGAAGAAGTCTGTAATATCAGCGACATCTAGTTTTGAATAGTAAAAGTCACTCGATAACCACTGCCTACTTGCGGTATGCAGAAAGATTTGCAATGTTGCCAAATTTAACAATGGTGTACCATTTTGTTGTATCGTTTACCAAGAAAAAAGTCGCGATTAATTATCTCAAAATTCATTACAGTCTGAACGTTTTGATCAACATTATAATTCCATGCTGTACCTCAAAGACACGGCAATTTTTATTTGTTACAACTGGAATACGGCAACAGTACTTGACTGCACGTATCTAATCATATGTGTGAAATTTGCGCCGAAATGATAGCCCGAAATACATGAAACTTGCTGTGCAGTAGCTTGAAATTTTCGATTTTGATGTTCTATCAGGATATTAGGAAAGATTTGGAGGTATTAGCAATCGCACAATTACCGTCATTATTATGTTAAAGAAACCTGTAATAAAGCGCCACCTACCGACAAATTCTATAAGCAATCAATAATTATAGCAATGCTAATAATCACTAAGCTCTGGATATCTTCTAGTCGTCTGATAGAAAATCGAAATTTCCAACGAAATTCACAGCAATTTTGATATTTTGATTGTTTGTTACTATGCTAACTATAATAACGCATAGTTAGAATTGATAGTATCAATTTACGCGGTATATTTAAAGGAAAAAATCAAATTGTGATTTGTTTTAGTAATAATTGTCTATTGCGCAGATGAAAATGGCTGCTGTCGTTGTGGAGAGAAAGAGACACAGCTGCTTGTCACTCCCCTATTTCGTTGACTGCAAGAGCACCAATAAGAGAACAATGTGTCAAATAGAGAAAGAGATGATGTATTCTCTTGTATCTTTCATTACATTTGGTGTTTGCCGATTGTCTTTTGTTTGTTTTGTTTTTCTAGTAAATAAATGGCCGAATTTATTTATCAAAATTGACATTTTAAATATCGCAAAAAATTGAAGAATGCATTACGTAAGAACAGGTATTAAATATTACGTAATCTTTGTATTACTCTTATTAATTAGTGCATATACATATGTGTATGTATATATGTATATGAATGACATAAAATTTTAATACACATCGTTTTATAAATGTACAGAAGATCTTATTGTTGCTGTATTCTGACCGGAATATTCCAAACATTACCATGTTGTTGTTAAAAATGTTGAATAAAAATCGTGTACATTTGTTTCTTGCAGTTTTTTATTATTTTTGGCTTAGGTCTCCGAAACGACAATTTTCCAAATACGCCCCTGTCCGGTTTTTGGTGAGATTTCAGTAAGGTTTCGTGTTATATTGTTGGTAATTGGCCACACCTTTCACCAACCAATCACATCCATTGATTTTGTTGAATTTCAAATATGGCCGTTTAGATGTTTTCACGTAGACCGGTTGTTAGTTATCAGGACACGAATTTTTTTCCATTATAAAAACCAATCAAACACCACACCGAAAACATGTCGAATGATTCCGTGAAAAATGTAAGTAAAACGATTTACTGATGAAATAATAAATTTGATAAAATAGAAGACATCTTTGTGTTATCACATTTGTAGTTCTCCAATTTGGAAGCACCCGGTTATGTTGGTTTTGCCAATTTACCAAATCAGGTACACCGGAAGTCGGTGAAGAAAGGCTTCGAATTTACGCTGATGGTAGTTGGTGAAAGTGGTTTAGGCAAATCGACATTAGTGAATGCATTGTTTTTAACTGATTTATATCCGGAACGAGTCGTCCCTGACGCCATCGGTTCGCTATACAACCAACAATACACGCATCTCTATGTTATAAACTTTTTTTATTTTGTTTGTAGAAAAGATGAAACAAACGGTGAAATTGGAACCGTCAACTGTTGAAATCGAGGAGCGCGGCGTTAAATTACGTTTAACAGTTGTTGATACACCTGGTTTTGGTGATGCAATTAATAATACCGATTCATTTACAGAAATCATTAGTTATATTGATGAGCAATTTGAACGTTTTCTACGTGATGAATCTGGTTTAAATCGTAAAAATATCATGGACAATCGTATACATTGTTGTTTCTATTTTATATCACCATTTGGACATGGTTTGAAGCCGTTAGATATTGAATTTATGAAACAATTACATAATAAAGTTAATATTGTACCTGTTATTGCCAAAGCTGATGTATTAACGAAAAAGGAAATGTTAAGACTGAAACAAAAGGTTATGGATGAAATACGTGTTAATGGTATCAAAATTTATACGCTACCAGAATGTGATTCGGACGAAGATGAAGAATATAAAGAACAGGTTTCCTCTAGCGATTCTATTTTTTATTGTCTATTATACAGTTTGTTTGTTTTTTTGATGATTAGGTGCGTCAGTTGAAGGAGGCAGTTCCTTTTGCTGTATGTGGTGCAAATACATTATTAGAAGTACGTGGTAGACGTGTACGTGGCCGGTTATATCCATGGGGTGTTGTTGAAGTTGAAAATCCTGAACATTGTGATTTTATTAAATTACGTACAATGTTAATAACGCACATGCAAGATTTACAAGAGATTACACAACAAGTACATTATGAGAATTATCGTTCTGAAAGGTTAGCAAAAGGGCACCCCCGTCTAAACGTAATACGTAAGTTTGTTTGTTGAACGAATGTTGTTGTTGTTGTGGTGGTGTTTTGTTTGTTATTGGTTGTGGCAGTAGGAGGTATTATTGTGTTGTTCTTCTTAATTATGCATGTAGTGTTGTAGATGAAATTGTAAAATTAATCAAATTCATTGATGCGTTATTTTAGCTTCAAAGGGTACCGGAAATTTTGACATTCGGCGCTTTAAACATGCTTCTTTTGACGAAATTCAATCTTGAATATTGCTGCTTTGTTTTTGGGGGAGGGAGTCACTGATGTAATGCTCTTTTTTTCCCAAAAGATAGCGTTTCTTGTGTCTTAATGCGGTTTTCTACTAAACGGACCTTTTGAAGACTCGAGTTTTTTTTGCGACTGTTGTTGTTTCTCCGAGTCGAGTTCGAAAGTGGTAAGATCAAAGAGTTTCAACGTGTTTGTGGTCTCCGTTCATTTGAAACTTTCCCACTATTTGATCTTCTGTGGCCCATTTTTATTTAAGTAATTCCATCAAAAATCGTTTGAAAATGTCGTTCAGTTGTGGAATTTGAATATTTTTAGTCCGATTGGTGGAAAACCATTAAGAGATTACCGAATGACCGTTCTACCTTCTTCAAACTTCCTTATACCTACGTGTGATGAAAATAGTTTGAATTAGTGGATGTTTTTGTTTAATAACCTCTTTTTTTTGGTTGTCTTTAGAATTGTGGACGAAAAAACGGTGAACACAAACGACAAAGATCGAATCTTACAAGAGAAAGAAGCCGAATTGAAACGGATGCAAGAAATGATTGTTGCAATGCAAGCAAAAATGCAAAAGCAATAATCCAAACAACGTTAGAAAACAATTTGTTTTACAAAGATATACGATCTGGACAAAGGAGAGGAGTAGGAAAACAACAACAACAACATATCTGTCGTTATTTGTGCTCATTTTCTTTTTTAATAGTAATTGAAGTACTTATCAAGATGCCTTCCCTATTATATATAATTGATAATTAGAGGTAAGGAGACAAAAAAAAACGTATAAATTTTTAGAATCTCTTGCTAAATCATTTTTGCGACTATTGTTTGATATTTTTCTTCCTTCTTTTTTTGATATACCTATATTTAGATATAAAAATATATATATTTAATCAATATTTTACATAATTGAGGGTGTTTTTTTTTGTAATCAACTAACTAAAACAGCTATATTATTACCCCGAAATTTTTATTAAATAAAATAATTTACAAATCTTCAATTATACAATAAAACTCTTCTCTTAATAATTAATTTAACTAATAATATATACTTATATAATTAATAATAAAGTACGAGATTTATAAAATTATTAATAATAACAGTAGTAGTAGTAGTAATCATTGAGAGAAATATACATTTAAAAAATAATAATAATAAACATGAACAAATTGGCGCAAAGAAATGCAATTAAAATTCCAGACAATTAAAAAAATCAGTCTTGAAATATTAAGTACAATTCTTTAAAAAAAAAACAACATAAAGAAGAGAGATAGTAGTTAAAAATCGTCTTAATTACTTGAATTAACTATTATTATCAATTATCAATCATTAGGGAAAAAAATACTCTGCCATCCATCATCCGCGACCTAACAAATACCAAATAAAAAAAAAACCGGCAATATTTTTTAATGCAATAATCATATTATCCTTCTTCTCTTACGATTTTTTGACGAGACATTCGATAATAATAATTGTTCAAAAAGATGAAAACAATTTTGCATATTAAAACACCCAAAGAAATATCACGATGTTTGCCCATATTATCATCATCCATAAAAGTCAATAATTTTTCAGCCTTTGTTTTTGGTTGTTGTTGTTGTTTTTTTTTTGGTTTTGGTTATTTTTGTTGTTGTTATTTTGTTGGTAAATCACACAATTTGTGTGTTGAATGGTGTGTGTATTTACCGGAAGATTGTTTAAACAAAATTAAAAATGTTTGTTTTGAATTTGAATCTATTTCGTTATATCGCCATCATTATCGTTTCTATTATTTTCAGATTTACTTTCGGTTATCCACGTTTTTAATTGGTAATAATAATCGAGTCGAGACATTGCGTATTCCTAGAAATGTTGCCCAAATAAAACATAATTGCTTCTAATTGCTTAATTAGTACAAAATTAATCAACATACCCAATAACCGAATGGTATTTGTGATGTTTCAGCATTAACAATGCCCCATAATCCCCAAAATAGATGTGATGCTAATGTGAACACTTCAACTTCTTTTAAAAGATCATCCGGACATTCATTGATTAAACCGCGCTCATTCAAATAGGTCTGAATAAATTCTAAACGTTGTTGTACAGTTGGATAATTATTCGGATGTACAGTGAAGAATGGATGGTTTTTTTCGGTATAATCAAAAATCCATTCCATAAAATGATTGGCAATATCAAATGCACGATAATTATACGAACAATATTCGAAATCTAATCAAATTCGATTGTTAATCGTTAGATAGGGTGTGATTGAAAAATAATTTATTAATACAAACCGATTACAACAATCCTGGGCTCATCATCTTCATCATTATTGTTATTGTTAATATTTTCATTATCTTCTTGTATTAAGATATTGCCTTCTTGCATATCATTATGGCAAAATACAACTGGACTATTAACAATTTCTAAACGTTCCTTCAACCAATCAGCCTCATATCTTAAATCGATATTACGTAATTTTTTTGCACATTCTGGTAGTATACCTGTACGTAGCAATTGTTGGGAATTCTGTAACCATCTATCGATTGTTTCCCACAACCAACATGGATCTTTATGTAATGGTACCTGAAAACATACAACCATATATTAATAAAACACAAGAAGCACATCAAATGTTAAACAAGAGTAGTAATAATAAAAAAAAATTGAATATTTCAATAATAATATAAGAAAAACAAACTTAATTGATTAAATATAACAAAAAAAAACATTTACAAGAAAAACCAATAAAAAATTAAAAAAAACACAATTTTGCGACATGTTTTTTTCTCTCAATCGAAATTTAACGAATTTTTGTTAATTAAATTCAATTAAAACTTACCCAATTAGATGCTGATTTTATTAAATTTGAATCAGTAAAAAAGCTACCTAAAACAAATATCCAAAAACGTTTTTTTTTAGTTGAATTTTTAGAAAAAACGGCGCTATTTCAATTGAATAACAGATGGCGCTATTACTGTTATAGTAAATTCGATAGTAGATGGCGCTTCGTTTCTTCTAATTATACTGATTGAAAAAAAAAACATGTCTTATAAGTCAACTTTCTTTCTACTCGACTCAATTTCAATTAAAAAGTTAATTTTTTATTTGTTTCTTTTGTAAATAGAATAAATTGAGAAAAAAATAAACTAAAAAAAAATAAAATATAATTCTTGAAATATTTTTGTTGTTATATAAAGAGAAATATATCTATTATACAAGTTTTGTTAAATTTTTTTTAAATCAATTTTGTATTTTTTTTTTAATTTTCTGAAATGTATTAATTAGGAATCCTACTAAAGATTCAAGTTGGTCCCAATTTTTTTATCGAATTTTTGTGGGAGAAGAAGGAGATCAACGAACGAAACACAACAGAGTCCTCCCGTTGTATGTGCCGACTAGAGTTGTAGTGAAGTAGTGGCGCCACAATAAAAACACCTTGTCAACACCACCAAAACAACAACATTTTTGTCTATTTGGTTTTGTCATAGAACAACAACAACAACGTACGAACGAATATGCTAGAACATAACAACAACAAACAAAAACCCCATATGTGTGTTAAGATGAGAAATAAAAAAAAATTAATAATCAAAAAAAAAACAATGCATCAACACACCCATGTTTTCGTCTAATATTAATTAAATCATTTAGCAATTAAAAAAAAAACAAAACGAAAAAAAATATGGAATTATTATTACGCAGTTCCATTGTGATAAGGCAGACAAATACAGGGCCGCACACTTGTTTCAACAATTCATCTCTATTCTAAAAAAACTTCAATGATAAGAGAAAATTTTCCATAAATTTTTTTTGTGTTGTTTCATATTTAATTAAAAACAAAACCTCTCAACTGACCTACAATTTTAAAGTAATTAAAAAATGGAAAATTACTATGAAATAAACAAATATTTAATTGATATCATCATCAATTAAATATAAGCGCACACACACACACACACAGTATATTTTCTATACGCGTGGTGGTATTTTCCTACATTTTTTTTTATTTATATTTTATCTATCATTTAAATTATTTTCAATCACAATTCGACTATGAATCTAGAATTTGTAGACGCTTAAATAAGTAGGTATTGAAAAAAAAAACAGAAATCTAATCGTGCAATGTCAATTTTCACAGTACAGCTCAAGTTACGACACACGTTTCACTCTAGATTCATAGCCTATTTTTGATTGGAAATACTTTAATTTTTGTCAAAAAAACAAAAACATGGGTGCTACATTAATTGTTTTTCTTTTGTCTAACAACTGTATGATTATTTAATTCATTAAAAATTGATTAATAAAAATAAATAAACGACCACTATCTACCAAAAAAAAAACATTTGAGTTTCTTATTTAAAAAAAAATAATGACCAATTATACCTTAATAATTATAATAATAATAATAATAGTAATAATAACCTTGTTGCAGTTTTCATTTTTCATGCTTCAGTTTTTTTTTGTGTGCTTAATTGTTTTGTAATTAAATGCAAAAATGAATTTAATTTATCTTACCTCCATATTATGTATAGCTGCCATTTTCTGTGCAATTTGTTTTGATAATTTCGGATTATATAATTCTTGTAATTTTAATGGACGTGCTTTTATATATTGTTCAATACGACCACCAGGGAATATGCCATGCAATTTCGGTCCTAAACCACGTTCAGATAATAATGTGAATATAACACTTTCTGTGATTAATGCTTCTAATGCACGTTCACCATGCGTTTGTCCATACACACGTATTAATACTTCTTGTGGTTCATCTGTATCTTTTGTTATCGTT
Organism: Meloe dianella; assembly: GCA_028455855.1. Classification (NCBI taxonomy): domain Eukaryota; kingdom Metazoa; phylum Arthropoda; class Insecta; order Coleoptera; family Meloidae; genus Meloe; species Meloe dianella. The sequence continues at coordinate 634,704 of JAPTHL010000043.1, read as the reverse complement.
TCAATTGTTGCAGATTCTGGTAATGATATGTGATACAATAAATTTGATAAACCACCACTAGAATTACAAAAGAAACAGAAATTAAATTAATATTCTATCAAAGTATCGATCTCGATCTTCATCTCTATTTGACACTTGAGTTTGATAAATAAACACCATGTCTACATCTAAAGGTAGTTTATGCACTAAACGAGCCGAGCTCGAAATGCTCGTCGAATGTTCGCTGTACAATATTTGCGTTGACGAGCGCATATGCGACGAGCAAAACAACAAATTCCGTTGAGGCAAAACAGCTGCAACACAACTCGCACACTACACGCATCTTATTATTTATGATTCCAAAAGCATGTTTTACATTTACTAGGCTCGGCTCTGCTCGTCTAGTGTATATCTCTCTACAGTGAGCAGTGTGATCCGCGGCGTCTGTTGTCGGTACTCATCATCATCATTCGTTCGCGTTTGTGTTTTATTGCAAATAAATTGCAACTATTTAGAGCATGTTCGTCTGTGCTTGTTCGCGCTCGTTTACGTTCGCAATAGCAAAATCTAGTCTAAATTCGGTATTTGAATAGATAATTGCAAAATTTTATTTTTTTATATAAACAACAAACACACTATAATTGATAACAGCTAATCCAATAAAATCAACTTTATTATAAACAAATGAAATTATTATCTAAATACCTTTGAGCAAAAAGTCTAGTAATATCAAGATAATAATAATAATAATAATAATCATCATCATCATCATCATAATAATAAAAGTATTTGGCCGTGGTCTGGATAATTCAAGATCAAACAACACATAAAATTTTTTTATCCATGTTGGTTTGTTTGTTTTTCTGCATCTTTCTTTATTTTGTTTTAATAAATTGAGGGTCAAAACTATTTTTTTTTTGTGATCACACAAATTCGATTCAATGGATTTTATCATTTAATTTTTAATTTACTTTGGTAATTAGTTGATTTTTTTTAGAAATCCTACGCGTCCGGTTCATCTTCGTCTTATTTAACTTAAGCTCGACTTTACCGTGAAATTGCCAACGTTTTAAGTCAAGTTTATTTCCGTGTAACGCTTATTTTAAATTAACTAGAATTGAAATGTTCACGTGTGTATGTGGGCAATGTAAGGAAAGCGAGTCTTATTTGATGTTTAAATGTTGATAATAAGATAAGCTCACTTAAGTTGAGCTTAAGGGGAAGTTTGTTAACTAATTTTTGTTGACGAGAATACTACCAACAACAACTAGTCGTGCCTGACACGAGCAAGACGACAACAACCACAGGCTAAAAAAAAGAGGTCTGGTCTGGTCAGGTCAGGTCAAGGTTTGTGAACGGTTCGTTGATGATGCTTGGAAATGAATTAAATACATGTAACAAATTCCTTTGAATTCGTCGGAAAAGCAACGACTTCCGGGGCTCATTCATATAATTGCAATTTTAAAAAATAAAACTTGCATTTTATAACAACAACAACAACAACAAAACAAACAACATTCCTCCTTATCATTTTACTATTTACATTTCTATAATTATCAAATTGAAATTTAAGGTCAAATTAATTAGTTGATTGTGCATATTATAATTTTACTTTAAATACTAAATTATTCCAATTTCTAATATTAAATAAACAATTGCAGTACAAGTACGGAAAGGGTCACCTCATCATCATCATAATAATAATAATAATAATAATAATAGATAATGATAATGATAATAATAATAATAATAATGAGGTGTCATGTATATAAATGTATAAAAAGTGAATATAGAAATCGTTATTTTGCGCACGAGTGCTACAAAAACTCACTCTAGCAATTCTCTTTGTTATACAGATGTATAAAAAAAAACAAAAAACAAACGATTCAATATCATGACAACAAGAGATTTATGTAAAATCAACAGATAACGATTTGAAAATTTCGTGATTCACTGTAATTTTATTCTTATTTCTATTATTTTAATGGTAAATAACTCATTATTTAATCAATGATTGTTTTTAGATTATTTAAGGATTATTTGCTACATAATTTTTTTTTGTCAGTATAATCAACAATTTTAAAGACACGCATATAGATAACAATAACGAACGAACCTTAACGGGCATAAATATTCCAAGAGTAAGAGCACTTAAACAAACACTTACTAAAACTTAAGGACTGATGATGTATCCATATCTAACGTTCGTTCGTGTTCGATCTACATTGTGCAACGTGGTCGAACAGTACAAATATTATCAAATTCGTTTGAGACCGCTCAGTCGTGCTCGTTTGTCGACAAATTACAATAGAAACACTATGAAACAAAAATGATAGTCGTTTCAACATTTTTCGTATCGTTAATCTCTTGGCATCACTAAACTGTTGCGATACAAAAAAAAAACAAAGAAAGAAATTAAAGCTTGCTTGGGGGATTGTTTCATCATCTCATAATCATCAATTATTAAATGTTACAAAATTGAAAATTATAAAAATACAACGTGACAGTTGTTTAAATGAATGTTTTCATCAAATTGGTCCAAAGCCATCCAAAAATAAAAAAATATATTATAGACAGACAGACAGACAGGAGGAGAGCGTGTCAAAAAGTTAATTTTTTGCCCTTGGTCAACAAACAACAACAACAACAACAACAACAACAACAAAACTCACACTGCCCCACAATTTTCTAGATCTAGCAAACAAAAAAAGAAAAAAGAAAAATGGAAGAGGCACACAGAATGAGAGCCTACCCATCCTTACGTAAGTCACATGATCCTCTACTAGTAGCGCTCTTTGTTTGACATGTAATAATAACAAATCTATCGTTCTCTCTTCTCTAATGCGACTTTGAATCATTTTCTTCTTCTTCTATAATATTGCAATAATAATAATAATAATAATAAATATGTAAAAATATCATGGAAATAATGAAAGGAGAGAGAATGTGACGTAGATATACCGATTTCCATATGATGACGTGTTTATAATAAAGTATTTATCGTACGTTTGTTTGTTTGTTAATGTTTTATAATTGTTGTATTTTTTTTAATGTTATTGTTGATAATAAAACATGCACACAAATGCATACATACATCTACAATATTACAAAAATGTCAAAATGGTATCAAATAAATATCAAAATCACATATTTCTCACATCAAAAAAATAAAACAGCTGCATTTTATTTTCTAATCTTAATTAATAATAATAATAATAATAATAATAATAACAATAATAATAATAATAATAATAATAATAATTGATAAATAGTTTTAATTTTCAAAGAGAAACCTTTGGTAAATAGATATTTCTGACCTCACATTCAATTTTATTTACAGTAGTAATACAAGATAAAAATAGCATATAAACAAAAATAATATTCACGATAATAATGACTTTTTACTTCATATTTTTCTTATTAATAAAATATTGTTCATTCCATAAAGAGATAACGTCATTATATTTCGACGAATCAAATAAAAACGGCTGACAAACGTACGTCACGTGACACCAACATTCAAGAGAGAGAGGGGGAGAGAAAGATACTGCAGGCGCTTACAATATAACGAGTAAAACAAAGAGCACACTAGTAGAACACACAAACACCACGTGATTTACGTCAATTTCATTAGACTTTTTCACTAAATTACGCACTATAATAGGTTCATCGTCTTTTCTTGTATAAAAATAGATGCAAAGTGTAGTCAACTAGATTTGTCTCAAATATGCCACGTAGTACGTTGTTGTTTTTGTCTATTTTATAGTAGTAATAGTTGACCAACATTACTAAATAATTTAATAAACACAATTTAATAATTGAATTGTCAATAATATTAATAATCAACAATTAGCAAATTAATTAAATTAATTAATAATTCACACAGATCATTAGCACCTACTACAAAACAACAACAACAACAACAACAACAAAAAGAATGTATGACAAAGATGAAACTATTCGCATTCTATAAATAGAATTTTATATATTGTCAGCATAAATTTAGCGTTATTTCAAAGACCAACAATAGTCATTAAATTCATCAACAATTTAATAATAATAATAATAATAAATGGTTATAATTTGTTTTTTTTTAAATAATTGACAGATAGAAAAAGAAGAAACATCGCATTTCTACTGGCAGAAGAGAGAGCGAGCGAGTCGCACATCAATTCAACGAATCAAACGCTGGTAAAAGACACACCACGTGGCTTACGTGTGCATGTATCTCTATGATTTCTTTGAATTATCAATGGTTAATCTGTTTGTTTGTTTGTTTGTTTGTTTTTTAATTTAAATTCAAAAAACATGATAATTTCAACAATGTTATTGAAATATATAATAAATATGACGTAGATGGGTCGTCTACAATTATTACGCCACGTACGTACTTGTTGTTACACGTCGTTTCTTTTTAAAATACCTCTAATTTAGCAATCGATTTTATATTTAAAACCTTGATAAATTATTTTATCAATTATTTTATAACAATTAGTGCATGATTCTAATTTAAATCTAAATACAATTATTTTCTATTTAAAAAAAAGAAAATTTGAAACGCATATATCTGCATTTCACTATTAAATAATTATCTACTGTTAAGGTGGTGATACACTAGAGAGCCGAGCCTAGTTATGCTCGTCGAATGTTCGCAGTAAAATTTCTGTTGACGAACCTTATTTGAGTCGAACATCAATTAATTAATACAAATGTGCACATTTTGCCATCCGAAAAACCTGAACGAATTCGTTTGAACTGATTGGAAAAAACAACAATGAGTTAACGACAAACCGCTCGCAAGCTATTCGTATAGTGTTCACAATTACACACGAATCTTATTATGTACTTCAAAATCATGCAGTATGATGATGTTTCTCCCAATTAGAAACGTCTAAAGCCAGTGTTACACAGCTATAGCACCAGACAAGTGGTCCGAGTCAAGTTGAGCGAATCAAAATAGTCGAAGTATATATGACTTTCTGTATATTTTAGTTATTTAAATATTTATTTAATAATATGAATGGATTATTTGGATAATTAAATCCTCTTTCTTTTTAGTTTCTATTCAAAACTAAAGATCATAAATTATTTTTTATTCATAAAACAAACAATTCTGAATTTATCACGAGATTCAATTACAATAAACACGACGTCATTTTTATTGATAACATATAAAATTTTTTTTTGACTTATTCTAGGAGGTAGGGTGGATAATTAATTAAGAATCACTCACCTAATATGTTTAAAACCGATATTTTGAGCTGTAACCGATTTCCATGCACCAGATAGATAATCACGACATATTCTCGATGCTAATTCTCTCATTTCCATTGTATCACCGGACATCTGTTTAAAAACCAAATCTAACCATGTTTTACCCAAAATTTTCGTATTCGTACGTTGTTGTTGAATTTTAATTAGTTGTATTGATGATGGTGATGAGGGTGGTGATGGTGTTATTGGTAATTTAACAAATGCTTTACGGCAATTTTTCGTTATGGTAAACATTACTTCCGTTGACTAATATTAATTGAATTTTCTGTTATTTTTTTAAATATGAATGAAGAAAAATTATGATGGAATTTATGTGAATAATCGATAATTATACGTCGGCGTATATGTAAGCAACCCAGTTGATATTCGAATATAACGCCGCCACTGTCACAATCGCCACCAAACACCACCACCACCACCACCACCACCATTATCACAGCCAACTAAGATTCAACAATTATAAAAAAAAATTATGCAGAAGAAAACAATAAAACGCACCTTTTTCGCCAACATTTCGTCCTTTCTCGATGATTATACAGCAAAAGGATAGCGCACTTGAGACGAAAATCAATAAAAAACAAACAAAAAAAATGCGCGTCGATATAAATTTAGATAATTCCAAGGCGAGAGAATTTCTGTTGGGGTCTTTTCCCCACTTGTAATTTCCCAAATATTAAGAAGTTTTTTTATAGAATTTTCTAGATAATAATCTTGGAAAGAGAATAGTTGTTTTTTTTTGTGAATTTTTCAATGAAAATATCCGCAAACTCTGCCACAAAACAAGGTTAGGTTATGAATGACGTGCGATCGCTGATGTTCATTTGTTTTCCTAGATGAATGTCACGTGATCGTCAGGTATTGCCAACTGCATCTGGTGATGTTTAGGGGAATTCACACAAACACACCAGTGGCGTATCATTCAAAATATCTAAAGGTTCAATAATCTACAAAAAAATTATTAAGTGTTGAATAAAAAATCGATAAGATTAATTTAAGTAATAGCCTGATTACCTACTGTTATCTGTCTGGTAAACAGATTAGCGGCGTTTTTATCATTATTATTATCATAGGTACCGGCTTCGGGTTGATTGAGAGCGAACATTATCCGTTATATAGAGATTAATTGGGCAATTTTTCAATGTTGCCTTTAAGTAGGAGACACTTCAGAAAGCAGTTTCGGTTATTTCCATACTCTAGTGTTTCCTTATCTAATGTAGCTGTTGTTTCTTCCTCTAGTTACTAGATTTCATCATTTGCCAACGTTTGGGCACATTGCTGGAGCTGTTTTCTTATCGTGATCTCTTCTGTGACCATGGAACTTGCTTGGTTCAAGCTACAAGAAGAGAAATGACGATGTGTTTGTAGACCTACTGAGCCTTTTTCGCCTACTTGATAATGCAGATAGAGGTAACACAGTAAGATCCATCTCAGGATTTTATAACTCCTTCTTAAAGAAAAACAATGATACTGAGTTCCAATAATCGGTTTTTATCTGATTTCCCATAACCTTGAATTATTAGATATTTTACTGAGCATTTCAAGTGTTATTTTTTTTTGTCTACATTATCTTTAAAGTGTAGAGAAACAAATTGTGGTTTGTTTTATAATTCGATTAAAATGAATTTCCTACATTCTATCATATGATAAATAACGAAAAAATTTGAACAATCGACTTAAAATTGATTAAATTTCACATAATAAGTCAAGTGTTTGTTGTATTGTTAAAATGGAGTGCGTTGAAAGTCCAACATGATTATTGTAGACAGACGAAAATGTTCTATCCAATACTTCTATCTCATTCTTTGCGCAAGTCTAAATAAAAGCATGAATAAGCCAGGTGGAACAGCACTAGGCCCACAGTGCCTACGAAATAAGTTGTTGCAACTGCCACATTTTTTTTTTGCTAGTACTATGGGCCACCCAAATTTAATATCTAGCACAGGACACATCAAAGGCTAGTTATGGCACTGGAAAAATTTTCGCCCAAAAAGGATAACGCCCAACTGACCGTTCAGAAGAATTCTGGATTAGACCCTAGTAGACCCAAAATTAGTATTTGCACTTCGAAGCTATAAGATCACGAAATTGTCGTCTAAATTCGAAAACTAGTGGGCAAAAAGTGGATCATCCACCACAGAGCATTGAACTCCTCCATTTTGGGAAGGTCTGCATATTATCAACTACTGCATTGTGTTCTTTATTTTTTTACTGGTTGTGGTATCTTCGTCGATGCATTGATTGAATCCAATTCCCATTTTCCATGATTCTCCCATGATGGCTCGTCTGTTCTCACTTCTTGTACTTTCCCCCTCTACTAGCTAGCCAGCTGCTGTGCACCCCTAAATCCATAAATGTTCTGATGTTATTTATACTCCACCTATTTGGACATGGCCAGCTTGACTTTTGAAAGTAGTATACCAAAATAATAACAAACACAACAGAAATTTTAATTTATATTTATAATAGCCGGTCGAAATAGTTAATTATTGATGGAACGTATCAAATAACGCATATTTCTAATCAACTGTCATAGTTAAGTTGATCGAATCGCAAAAGATGAAGTATGAATAAATACCTTGGTGTTTTTTTTTGGTCGTTTTGACTTACATCTTCTAAAGAAGTTGTTTTGATTATTGTTTTGGATAGGATTCAATCTGGATAATAACTGGATATTGTGGACACAGCAATGGAGCAAACTAGCAAACAAACAAAAACAATAATTAATTTTTATAATTTAATTTATCAACTATAGAATAATTTATAAATATAGCGCCTAGAATAAAAACAAAAATCCATTCGAACGCAATGAAATGAACAGAATAAAAATCATATTTAAATATTAGCAGTCTAAACAAAAAAAAATCATTAATTTCCCCCAAAAATAATTGTTGTTTTGTTAAATTTAATCCATCCAATCGAGAGTATTTCACATAATATCCGTTTCAATCGTACAACGTACAAAATGACTAGAATTTCCATTATTTTATGTCTTTTTTGACTAGAAGAAGACCCCCCCGACACACACACAGGCGATTTCGTTTCAGTACGTCTTCAACGATTGAGAAGCGATTTTCGTTGGCTTATCGCGATAAGCCAAAGAAGCACACCTCGATTTTGATGTTTGTACAAAAGAAACAATTTATTTTTTTTGTTAACAAATTTCGTTCAATAAAAACACAACCATAATATAAAAATTTGAGATTATCCACAAATAACTGTGTAATAATTATTAATAAAGTACAGCCCTCACTTTACAATTTTTTTCTTCTTCACAATTAGTCAATTAATTCATTAATCTTCTTCTCTTTTTCTTTACATTAATTTTTCAATTATTAAAAGAAGATAAAAACTAGAACTTATAAATTAAAATCACAATTTACTGATGATTCTCTCTCTCTCTCTCTCGCTCATTACATTCATATCTACATAGAGAGCAAATGAGTTTAATTACACACACACAAAAAGAAAAAAACAAACAAACCAACACGAATAATTATTAAATGCGAGGGATGGGGCAGTCATTGAAATTATTTCCATTTAATTTAAATGGAAATGATTTTCCTGTTTTCCTCAAAATTTGGGAAAATGCCCGAAAATACCCCTCTACCATTCTCTCACACACTCACAATTATTAAATATGATGATCGTTTTATTTTCTTCAACAAATATAAGCTACAAAAAGGCAACATTTTTTTATATATATATTTTTTTTTAATTTTAATTTTTGAATTAGCGTTAAAAATCCCATTAATCTATTATTATTATTATTATTATTATTTATGTACTTTAAATTAAGAGTTTCTGCTACAATTTCTGTTCAATTTGTGTGTGTGTGTGTGTGTTTTTTTTTTAATTATATACACGTGCCTTAACGATTACGTGCGTTAATTACTAATTATTTAATTAATTATTATTTTTACTGTTTGTTTCTTTTTTCTTTCTTTTTTTTTTAAAATATATGTATATTTATATTTTTTTTATAAATAATAGAATTTTTGATGTTTCTAAATTTATGCGGGGATAAATTTTTATTTTATTTTGATATTTTTTTTAACTATGTGACTGGTCGGAAACGCCTACAACGTACTTGACTTTCTGTTGGTGGTTCACCGGTGGCAGTCTTAGGTGGCGGCGGTGGTGGTGGTGGTAGTAGTAATAGTGGTGGTTGTTGTTGTTGTTGACCTTCTGATGTATCTGGTGAACTTTCTGTACCACCAATTAAACATGTTGGTATACCACGTGTACGTACCCCTATTTATTATCATTATTATTATGAATTTTTAGAATAAAAACAAAAAAAACTGCTCAGATGAAAACAAAACACTCCTCAAACATGGTTTATCATCATCATCATCAAATTAACAGGTGTATATGTGCGATCAAAATCAAAATATCCATTATTAAACAACAACAATACTTCGGCTCCATTTGCAGGTTCGAAAGGAAGGAGTTCCCATGCTGCCCTAGACTGTAAACTCCAAAACCAGGAGACTGGCAAAGGACATCTAGAACTTCTAAAGGCAACATGCCGTGGAAATTTCACTTCGATGTCCCTTTTGATGTGGTTATAGAAAACCACCTATGGACAAGAAACTAGATCGAAAATCTTCCAATCTGCTATACGGATGGATACAAAATGAATGAAGGGACTGACATAGGAATCTATAGACCTCATTATAAGCAATCCTTATCTTTAGGAAAGTCGCCCATCATAATGCAAGCCGAAATTATTGCAATAGAATTTTGACAGACAGCCAAACAGTACTGGGAATGTCGTCAATACCTGAAACAACTGGCAAAGGGCATGGATGCCAACGACCTTACATAGAACCGGAGCTTTTCTGTGGGAATAACCAAAAACCCACAGAAGGCAAACACAAATCAATGGGTGGGAATGGACCACAAAAATTTAATAACTATTTGCCTAAGAATGTTAGAAAGCTTCTCGACTTAAGTAGAAACGAATTAAGACTCATAATAGGAGTTCTAACAGCGGCATTATCCAATTAGATACCATCTCAAAAAAACTGAGCAAATCAGACAATGGGAGAGGCCAATCTAAAAACAAACAAAGAACAACAGTACGGAAAAGACTTTTCCAAACTTCCTCTATAATAGCGATATCACAATATTTAAAACGAATTAATGATCTATTTAAAGCGAACCATGTTTGAGACTCACATTATATATATATATATATATAGATATGTGTTCCAAGATTTCATTAACACAAAAAAAAACAAATCAAATTTGAAACAAACAAAAAGAAAATCCTTGAAACACACTCTATATATGAAAACTCCATTTACTAAACAAACATTACTACATTATAGAGATAATAAGATACCTCCTCCTCCTCCTCCTCCTCCTCCTGCTGTTGAATGCCGTTTAAATCTAAGATTCAATTGACTTGGATCTGTTACATATTTATCAACTTGTCGGCGACGTCTTAAACCTGGCGTTAAATCACCTGACCATGACATACATTTTGATAAACGTTGTCCTTGACTAACAGCTATTGGGATCTTTGAAATACGTCCAGGATCCATTGAAGGACTTGTCTGCAAAAAAAAATGATTTAAAACAAAAATCCTAATTAAATTAAATTAATTTAAAAAATAATAAAAATAAATAATATTGAGGCAATTACAGAGGATTCTCTTAAAATTTGACTAGCATTATCTACACCACTATCTTCATCATCATGTTCATGACGTTTATCACGGAATAATGGATTCTCAGTTGCATCGAAATATTCTGATTGTTCATCTAAACCAGGACTTAAACCATTTGGCATTAAACGTTTCTCTCTATTAATTAATTAATTTAATTAATTAAATTAATAATTTCGTATACGAATTAAATTGATTTACTCACTTAATTTCAGGCATTATAGCACCTGTTACAAACGTAACAGCCGGATTTGTTGCTAAATCAACAGATGGTGAACATTGTTGTTGTTGTTGTTGCTTATCAACATTAATATCATCATGTTTTTCAATTGAATTACGTACATTTATTAAATTATTATCACAATGTTCTTGTGTACTGGTTGAACTACTATCAGATATTGAATTTATTAAATTATTTTTAATTTTTTCAATAGGCTTCGATATAGCCTTTTGTGAATTACTACAATTTTCAATATTTATATTTGTATTTGATCCACTTAATGATAATTTTGGTGATTTTAATCTAGTCGTTGTTGTTGTATTATTATTATTATGATTATTGTTATGATTATTATTATTATTATTATTATTAATTTTGGAAGCTGATTTCTGTTCTATACTAGAATTTGATGATTTCGATTCATCTAGTTTTCTATCTAGATTCCTTTCAGGACTAGGACTTTTCAGTTTTTCTTTACATTCATCATCATCATCATTATTAACATTTTCTAAACTAACACGTTTCTTAATTAATTTATTATTATTATCAATTTGATCGATAAGATCAATTGCAAAACTAATTTGTTCTTTTTTAGGACTTAATAATTCTTGATCACGTTGTTCTTTACTTGTTTGTTTCAATATACTTTTGGTTCGTTCTAATTTTATTTTTGGTTGTTGTTGTTGATCATCATTATCATCATTATTATTATTATTATTATTATTATTGTTATTATTATTTTCAATTAATTTGATAGGTGATGTTAATGTTTGTGGTCGTATAATTGATGTATTATTTGATAAAGGAACATTTTCTTTTGGCACAACACGTATTTCTAATTTACCAGCAACTTCTTGTAAACCTTCATCATTATCATTACATTCATCACAATTTTGTTGTAAATCAACAACAATATCATCATCATCATCATCATCAACAACATTAGAAATTTTCTTATCATTATTATTAAAACAATCATCAATTAAATTAATTATTGGTAAACTATTCCATTTATTATTATTATTCTTGTTATTATTATTATTATTATTATTATTATTATTCATTGTTTGTTTGTTATCATTATTATCATTAATATCATCATCTTGTAAATGTCTTGATGCAACATTACGCATCACATCAACACGAAATATTAAATCATCAAAGGCTGCTTGTTGTAATAATGGTGGTTTTAAGCCGGAACGTACATAAGGACCTAATGATGGTGTTGACCATGCTCTTGGTAAAGTACCTAAAGAAATAATAATAGAATTAGAAAAAAAAACAAACAATTTTCATTAACACAAATCGATTTACCAATTAATTCTGGATAATTTTCAATGCCAGCAATATTAATACATTTTTTATGACTAGTTTTTGAATCTTCACTAATACGACTTAATACTGGTGGTATTATACCAATAACATTTAATTCAGTTGATTGTTGTCCAACATTAATCATAATATTATTATTATTACGATGTTCAGGACTTTCTGGTTTCCATTCATTATCTGTTGTTTCTTCACTATCATCAAATTGTGATTTCCATTGACTAGCTAATGTTAATGCACCACCACCACGTGTCATTTGTTGACTCACATTCTCATCATCCATTAATGCAAATTGCGTAACACTTTGATCTCTTAAACCAGATCGGGAACTACGTACAGCTGATGTTTGACGACGTCTTGTTGGACGTTCTTGTTCTGGTGTTGCTGGTGAATCAATTAAACTACCACCACCATTATTACCACCAGTAGTATTTTGTTGTTGTCCTGATGTAACAACACGTAATCTACCTAATGTTGCAACACCTGATTGACTTTTACGTAATGGTATTGGTTTTTGATTTGTATCAGATGTTGATTTTGCTGATGCTACACCATCATTATCTAAACGTTCAGGTGGTTGTTCTAAATGTGATGTAGCTCTACGTCTTGGTATTTGTTGTTGTTGTTGTTGAGATTGTGGTAATTGATCAGGTTTTTGTTGTTTCTGTTGTGGTGATTGTTGTTGTTGTGTTGTTTGTTGTTCAACAGCTGTAGCATTACAATTATTATCAACTGTTGATCTACCACCACCACCAGCACCACCACCACCACCAACAACAACAGCATTTGTTTGTCCATCAATTGTATTATCAGTTTCTATACGTCTACGTCTATCTTGTGTATCTTTATTATCAGTTGGTTCAATATTCTCTTGATTATTATCAGTTGTTGTATGTTTTGTATGTCTTGTTAATGTTGTTGGTTGTAATGGTATTTCAGTTGGTATATTATCAGTTTTCTCCCAATCATATGGATCTGTTGGTTTAACACCACGACGTTTCATACAACGTTCAAATAATCCAATCAACATCTATAAATTAATTATAAATTACTAACAATAAAACACTAACAACAACACTATTGAATAATTACTTGATAATCTGGTTTATCAGCATATTCTAAACTTTGTATATGATCAAGGAATTGTTTTAGATCGGACGGTAAATGTTTTAATAATAATCTATGATCATATTTCTCTTTCATTAAACCAACTTGTTCTTTATCTTTAACTTTCCTCCATGGTAATTGACCATTAACAAATTCAACTAACATATAAAATAAACTCCATAAATCATCATGTCGACCCATTTCTAAAAATATAACAAGAAGAAGAAGAAGAATTAAAATCACATCAAAAATTTGCTAATTGTGAAACAATGTCGAACAACAACAACAACAACAAATGATTAGAAATTACCTCGATTTTTGTGCGCATTGATACTAGCATAACGGACAGTACCACGGAAACCAGCTGCTGCTCTTGGTGCACGCACCTCACCAGTTGCTGTTGTATATTGACGTGCCAAACCAAAATCTAACATATATACTTTTCTACAATTATATTGTAATCTACCCATTGAGAAATTACTCTGTATTATCCAAAAAAACAAACAATAATTACAATCATAAAGCGTATATGGATGTACTATCAATAACATAACAACGACTAATTGATGTTATTGATAGAACAAGCGAAATATTCCAAAAATAATAACAAATAAAAATACGTACAGGTTTAATGTCACGATGTAAAAAACCAACAGAATGTATACTTTCAATTGCTTTTAATATTTGTAAACCTAAACGTAATGTTGTTGATAAACTAAAAGCAGCTCTAGGTTGGGCACGTCGTAATTCAGCTAAATTACGTCCCTGAAGTTGCATCACTACATAATTGAAACGATCATTTCTACCACAGCCAATAAATCTAAAACAAAAAAAACAAAACAAACATAAACACAAATAACACACAATAATAATTAAACAATGAATCTAAACAAAACCCTTATCACTTTTGCAAAAATCCCCCCCCAAAAACCTGCTTATTATTCTACAAATAAAGAGACACGTTGCCGTTTATGTCCAAATGACCTTTTAATTATAATTCTCTGTATCGAAAAAAACAAACAAACAAAGTAATAATAAATGTTTGAACATAATGAAGTCGGTAATAAATCAAAATCAATTCACACAAACAAATCGAATTTTATTGTAATTTCCAGATTTTATTAACATCGTTATTGATATATCGAGTTAATTGATATGTGCGATCTGGTTTTGGTTTAAACAAACCGGCAAAAGACAACAAACTTAGCCTTGCATGCATAGGATTTGCTCAGAAATCAAATTGTCGACAACCGATCAATGGTTGGGGCATGGAGCACAAAAGTACTCCAGTACGCTACAGGCAAACTATTCGCCTAAGAATATTTCTCAACCTAAATCGGAACAAACCCACAAAAGAACTTGCCCAAACAGATACCATCTAAAAAAAAAATGGGCAAATCAAACAGTGAGAGATGTAGAATTGGACGATAAAACCTCGCATAGAACTATCCAATTTCGGCAATATAACCTTATCAGTTGTTGAAATAAGCAAAAAAATCTCCCAAAGAAATAATCAATTTCACAAGAAGCATATCTTTTCTGGGTTACCAATAGACCGAATAAGAAAAACCAAAACGAAACTGCAAACTATTTACAAACTTTTTTTTTGAAGAATTTGCTCTTCAAAAATGGATAAATATTGAAAGAAAATATAGAGTTTTGCGTTAAAAGTTCTTTTCAAAAGAATTTCCATCATTTATTATTAAAAATGCCATTTAATTGTTGGGCAAACACCATTGAAACAAAGTCGAAACAATATTTTTGTCGATTTGATGGAAAAAAACAAGATTTCGAATTTTTGGGCAAGTTTGGTTTTTCTATTTTCAATATGTCGAAAAATAGCAACAACTCGATTAATTTGGTGGATAACCGGCTTTAGATAAGAGAACCAAACAAAAGAACGATAGTAGAGTACTTTTGCTCAACGATTGTTGTTTCTACCCAGATATATGCTGGCAGAGAACCCTATACTTCTGCGGCCGCAGCCTGTCTTCGATCTGTAAGCAGGTTCCACTCCGCAAAATTTGCTAGCATTATACAAAAAGGAACAACAACAACGGTGGCGATCACCGATCGAAATACGTGTCCAATATAGCTTGTCTTCGGTGTTCAAAAAGGAGCCTAATACAGAAGAAACTTTATGAATGGAACCATCTTGCCTCCCTAAGGCGACACTTTGCGTTCATCTTGGAAATTTGATGGGGAAATGGTCCTGTTTATTCTCTCTTAATTTAAACCGACCTTAAAAATGGCATAGAATAAGGGTAGGAAGATGAATTCGCCGTAAGGCAAGCTGCGGTCGCAAAAGTATAAGGTTCTGCCAGCAAAGCCTGCTTTTGGGAGCGTTTTTTTGCAGTTTCGCTTGCATATTGCCACAATCTTTGGGTATTTGGGTGCATAATTCTTAGAAATCGTGGCATAATTTCCAATAAAAGTATCATTTTTCAGCACTAATTGCTCCTTCTGTTTAGACTGCATTAAAATAAAAAATTGAATCTGATACTATTTTTATAAAGACAAACAATAAATAAAAAATTTTAAAAACAATTCACGTAACCATTACACTTATTTTCTATATATATTCATTTAGTTATTCGTAGCCAAAATTTACATTTTGACATGATACTAAAAATACTGATTGCTAAGAAGGTCATTATTTGTCATTTATCATGACCTAACACAATAAATAAATAAAATGATAAGGCATCCTTGAGACTGATTTAAAAAAAAATGAATCACATTTTTAAACAAACATACCTGCAAATATGTTCTTTGCCTTGTAATTTCTTTAAAACAGCCACTTCCATTTTTAGTACTTGTTTTGGTTGACGGGCCGATTCAACTTTAAGTGCCACTTGTTCACGTGTTATTAAATCTAAACCTTCATAAATTTCACCAAAACCACCACCGCCAATCTTCTTAATTACCTACAAAAATTTATTAACACATTTAATTTTTTTTTTGAATTGTTTCTAATTAAGAGAACAACCTTCCATCGTTCTTTAACCACATGTCCTGGCTGTAAGAGATCTTCCGATGTCATTGTGATGTTATTATTTTGATCTGTTGAGTCGATCTGACCGTCCCAACTTAATTTCTTTTGCCTAAATTAGAGATCGAACAAAACAAAACAAAAAACAATAGCAATTAAATATTGACAAATAGGACAACCAAACAAAAAATCGTAAAATTTCCAAGAAAAACATGAAAATTTGTGCTCACAGCTGATTGATAATAACGCATGCGTTTGAATAACAAGGGAAAAACCATTCTTTTCATGGATATAGAAAGTGTACGAAATGAAACGCCCGGACATTATTGATTTTTCCAACACGAATTTTCCCTATCATATGTTAGTACATATTTACTATATATATATATATATATATATATATATATATATATATATACACACACACACACATACAGACAAATCTTGTTAGAATTTGGTAATCCAGGATCGGATTACTGATTTTCGTTGAATCAACTTTGAATTCTTGTAAAATAATTATTGTCGATGATTATAATTGGAGAACAGAGCTCAATTAATTCGCACCTGAGCTGGTAGAGAACACGTTTGAATTTCGTTGAAAATTCCACCCAAACAAAAACACAACCAAAACAAAACCTAAAAGCAAACAAGCAATTTTTTTTGAATTTTCCGCAATAATAACAAATGAAAATCGCAAAATTCGCACGAATCTAGTAGCTACCTGTCAAAATTCCAACAAATATCTACACAACCACTAACAATAATAATCAATAGACACATGCAAATTTCTAATAAATACTTAATTACTAATTAATAATTGATTAATTATGTGTTTATTTTGTAATAATTTTGATTAATTCCTTACGATTTAAACAGGTAATAATAATCAATAGAGTCGCCATCTTTGATACTGTCATGAAGATAGCTGCGATGAAATTTTAAAAAGCTGTCAAATTTGCAGCAATCTAACCAAACGAAATTTCCCCAAAATATTTTTAAACCAAAAAATAAAAACAGTGGCGTAACGTTAATTTTCGATTTATTCAAATATTAAAAAATCATCGATAATATAATGGTAAATAACGAAATATATTCGTATTTGTATGTTGGTTTGGCTGTATTTGTTGTATTTACACGATGTTGATTGCAGAAATCGGTTAAGCAATGGTAGCATTTGATCCAAATACCGATAACTTCTTGGTTTTTGCATGGGTCGTGTTTGCGGTCCGGTGTGGAACAGCCACGACTATACACACCTACAATTAATTATCACCATAACAATTACAAATTTAATAATCATTAAAGAATATTTGCAACCTTTCGAACTGATAATTGTAATACAACCATCATTTGGATCGTAACATTTTAAATGTTGTTTCAATTGTAAACAATCTTGTAATCCTTTACAATAATGACATTTGCGACAATTAACTACAAAATAACAATACGTTTATTATTGGCCAATTGTTAACATGTTTAAAATGATAAGAGCTGTACCGTGATTGGTTGATAATGACAATAGAAGAACTGTTAGTAACAACATCATGATGGCAACTATTTACAGATGGATCAGTCCCAAATTAAATATATTTTTAGATCAATTTTTCAGTCTGTTTTATTATTAGATGAAATTTCTACAATATTATTACGCCCGATCGGTTTCGTGTGGAAAAATGCTTTATTTTGATTTTGATTTTATTTCGTTTTTTTATTAATAGATACATGATTTATTTTTAGGTTGCTTCACCTGTAAATTGGAATTTAATTTTTTCTTTTGTTGGTAATTGGGGTGTGTAGAATTGGGATTGTTTCCCGGTTCAATGTGTCTAATTATAAATATTATTTTTTTGTGTGTGTGTTATTTAGAGCGAATGTTTATTGTTTTTGCACTGTTGTTGTTGATATGGGGTTTTGTGTAATTTTGGCGGATTCGCCTCCATTGGCAATTGTTCAATCAATTCATTCAACTTTATGGGTAGCGAAAGTCTTAAGAGTGTTGCGTTTTCTGGTATAGCCGTGTGGAAAATGACCATTTTCGTAGTATTTGGAAATAACGATTTTATCCAATGAGAGTGGCGGTTTTTGCATGCTATTTATTTGGCGTTGCTTAGCAACAACAACACTTTCGGACACTTTCGAATGTACCACACACGAAGTGAATGTCGGCTGTTTCCGCGTTCGCAGGAATAAAATCGTTTTCATTTATACGAAGTCTTTTCATTTACGCATTAACGGGCCGAACGGCTCAATGATAGCTACTCAATTAGTAGAAAACAAATAGGACCGAATTCAAATTTTTGCAGAATCCTGTGCTTGTAGATAACAATAATTGCGTTTTCTTTTGTTATTGATATAAATGAGAAAAATGTGTGACAAAAAACAAACAAACAAATTATGATAACAATCAAATCGTTTTGTGTTCTTTTGATTTTGAAATGATAACCGGAAACAATTAAGAAAACAAACAAAATTTACAAACCATAAATATTTGGCACAATGCGTTTTTCCTAATAGTTTTCCACAAAATTGCACCTACTTTGGTTTGTTGTTGACTAAAGAGAAAAATGTATCAAATCGATTTGTTGCTCTACATTTTTGTGATTAATTTTCCAGGATCCAACATTGTAACATCATCGTTTGTACGTAAATACAAAAGAAAAAGGCACCTTTCTAGTTTCTTTTAGCTTTAACACACATTTTCCAAAAATTTTCCAGGTTACCAATTATATAACGAAAATTGAAACTGTCACACCATGTCCAAATAATGGCAATAATGAAATACCATTTGGCAATTTCAAATATGGCCATTTTAATCGTACACATTCAACATTAAATTATAATGCAATTGTAAAAAAACCAATCGATCAAGATGTTGGTTATAGTATGTCAATAGATAGATGGAGTAATGGTATATGGATACCAATGCCATTTCTACCATATCAAGCAAATATGTGTGGAACAATGCATAATTATTTTCGTGAGAGTTATGAGTCATTCTTACGTGATTCAGGTGTTAAACATCCAGAAAGATGTCCAATACCGCCGGTAAATTCATTGATTAATTGATTAATTTCGTATTGATTCAATTGTTTTTTTAGGGCAATTATACATTGAAAGACTATATTATCCAGATACCAGATATAAAATATCCAATGTGGACTGGTCGTTTACGACTCACAACAACAACACGTCGTGGTGGTGCAAATGGACCAATTGTTACCTGTATCAATGTCATCGTTAATGTTGTTGAAAAAATCTAATCGTTCTTTTCAACAACAACAATAAAACTTTAATTAATCTACTATTAGTCAAAGTAGTTTATTAACTAACGTCCAAGCGGTCAAGAGAACGTTCGATTCAACCGCCAGAACTATAAACAGGTCTTGTGACACTTCTAAATTAAAAACACTACAATTGAAACCAACTTTAGTTCCCAATAAGTGGCGCAATTGTCGAGAGAGCAATAAGACAAAGATGCTAAGCTTGTTGAAATGTATGTTCTTTTACTACTCTACACAAATTGTTCCATCAACAGTTGCGCCACCACATTGAACTACAGTGTTATCCCCACTTTCGGGTAATGTCAAAACCTGTTTATGGTGAGGTTAGAGAAGTTTTTTATATAGCTATAATAATGAAATGTTCCCCCCAGACCAACCCCTCCCCCCCCCAAAGAGAGATGAGGTGGATGAAAATTTCACCAAATTAATGACAGTACATTTAAACGTCAAAAAACCGCTGAGTTATTTTGAAAAACAATAATATTTCCTCATTATCAGCCAAAAGAATGTACCACACACGAACTGAATGTCAGCTGTGTGCGCGTTTTCGATCGTAGGAATAAAATCGTTTTCATTTATACGAAGGCTTTTGATTTACGAATTAACTGGCCGAACGGCTCAATGGTAAAGGATTTGGATTGACATCCAGAAATCGCGGCGCTTGGTTCGAACCCCGGCAGGGTAAGAAAAAGGGTTTTACGAATTTTCATATTGGAATTTCTAATTTGTGTGCCTTAAAAGCGGTCACTGGGTCCCTGTGGTACGTATGTGTGTGTGTGTGTGCCAGGATGTCATTGCCATTCGTGCCAACAAAATGGGCTACGTTCGAACGTTTTTTCTAATTAGCATGGAGGTTAATTAAAAAACTAATAATAATTAAAATTGTCAATGAATATAAACGCAATCTTTTATTTTTGTCATAGGAACCTCAACAATTTTCTATCGGTGATACTCTTGATATGATTATAATTGTAATAACCTATGGCGCATGCACCATTTTCTCAAAAACAAAACAAAAGCGCACCATCAACCACATTTGGTAATAACAACAACATGGCGTCATTAATTTCCCTCTCTTTCTATTTACTATTATGTAAATCAGTACACCAATGTAAACAAATCAAATAATAATAATAATAAGAGTGGTAGTGTTAGTGCCAAGTAAATAGTGCAGGTTTTTTCCAAAATAAAAACAAATCGTGATAGAAATATGCAAAACATGATTGATAATCTTTTTGCTAATTGTAATGTTGTTTACGTATGAAATACAACAGATTGTTATTATTAGACATAATAAAATTTAAATACGTATTCCTGTTGTTATTATTGTTGGACAAAAAGTTGAATTATAAAGTAGTCAAATAAGACAAAGACCAAATATTTACAGGGTGTCCCATCAAAAATGTGGCATAAAAACAATCAGTTATTGTCGGTTGTAAAAGAGGCAATTATGTTTAAATTAAATAAGATGGGCCGATCCTGACTGTACTGCAATGTCAGGCCAACCCGTGATAGAGGTGGAGCAAGCCCCTTAACCCCCCATCATTTTCCAAAAATCAGTTTAATATACTGGCACCGCATGCGGTGCGTATCAGATATTAAGCTGATAAGAACAGATACTACACTTTGATCTTAGCCATTAAGGCCGAGAAGCGATACCTGATCATACATACCCAAACCTATACATCTACAGATGGCCAACACAGCATAAACGACTTACAACTAACAACGCCATCTCGGGCAAAAGTTTCACATCTATCTAATCGTAGATTTGCGCAGTTGCCAGTATAACTGATAATATCCTACTTCCTACATTTGCTGACTAATTAATTAGTAATTAATTATGTTGGATGTCACAACAAATTGGTGTTTTTAATTAATTACCATTGCAGTACTGACAAGTAGTCTAAATATTTATTTTATTTTCCGTAACAAATTTGATTGTAAAAGACTGTATGTGGCACCATTGCTTGACTGTACGTGTATTATTAGACTTGCGCACGATGGAATGGGCACGAAAGGGACAAAATCGAAAATTACCTGGCGCATCCACCAATTCTTGCATACCACTATCAGTCCTCTTTGGCAACAACAACAACAACAAAATGTCTTCTTTAGTTCCCTCTCGTTCCCTTTCTATTCATTATTAAATAGGTGCCATAAACATGTCTGGACACTCCTATACAAAAAGTATTGATAGCATGAATTCGTTATTGAAGCCAACTTTAGTTTCTAATAAGTGGCGCAATTGTCGAGATAACAAGTAGTAAGACAAAGAGAACTATATTATGCTAAACTTGTTGAAAGGAGATAAACCATACAAAACAAACATGATTGTATAATATGATATTTTTCTAGCTTATTCTTTTATCTTCATCTTACTGATATTAATTTAAGTTCCCTCGACAGTTGCGCCACCACATTGTACTCCAATAAGAATCACCCCTACTCTCGGGTAGTGTCAAGACTTGTGTTTAGAAAACCGTGATGATAGGTACTCAATTAGTAGAAAAGTTTTGCACAATCCTGTGCTTGTAGATAACTAATTGCGTTTTCTTTTGTTGTTTATGATAAATGATAAAAACGTGTGACAAAAAACAAACAAATTATGATAACAATCAAATCGTTTTTTGTTCTTTTGATTTCGGAATTATAACCGGAAACAATTAAAAAACAAAAAAATTACAAACTATAAATATTTAGCACAATGCGTTTTTCCTAATAGTTTTCCACAAAATTGCACCTACTTTGGTTTGTTGTTAACTAAAGAGAAATATGTATCAAATCGATTTGTTGCTCTACTTTTTTGTGATTAATTTTCCAGTATCCAACATTGTAACATCATCGTTTGTACATAAATACGAAAAAAAGGCATTTTTCTAGTTTCTTTTAGTTTTAACACACATTTTCCAAAATTTTCCAGGTTACCAATTATATAACGAAAATTGAAACTATCACAGCATGTCCAAATAATAATGACATAGAAGCACCATTTTATAATTTAAAGTATGGCCATTTTAATCGCACACATAAAACATTAAGTGGTGATCTAATTATAAAAAGACCAATTGGTAATGGTGTTGGTTATAGTGTAACATTAGAACGTTGGAGTAATGGTGGTTGGGTATCAATACCATTTCTACCATACCAATCAAATATGTGTGAATCAGTACAACGTTATTTCAAATTTCAATTTGAATCATATTTACGTGACGCTGGTGTTAAACATCCAGGAAAATGTCCAATTCCGGCGGTAAATTCATTTTCAATTCAATTTTCTATTATACCATATCCACGATTCTAATGTCGAATTTCAAATGACAGAATTGTCAGTAACCTGTCTATGCTACACGGTGAAAAGCAGGAATACCAATATAGCATACGCATGATTTTCTAAACTACTAGGACAAAGTTAGGGACATTTGAGATATTTGGTTGCCAGCAGTTTTGCAAAATTCAACATTAGAATCGTGGATATGGTATAGATAGAATTATTGGTGTTTCGTGTTTTTTTTTTCATCTTATTGATTTTGATATTTCTAGGGTAATTATACAATGAAAAATTTTATTATAGATGGGCCAAATTTGAAAGTTCCATTATGGACTGGCCGCCTTAAAAGTACAATAATAACACGAAGAGGTGATGAGAATGGTCCAATTGTTACATGTGCAATAATTATCGCTTCTATTATTGAAAAAATTTAATCCATCGTTCTTTAGAATCCATAAAAAATTATGTATTTAGGTATTATTATCATTTAGCGTTTTTTAAATCGCCAAACGGTTCGATTCAACTCCTCTCACTTTCATCAGTTACAAGTATTGGCGTTTGTCCAGCCGCTTGGAGGTGTTAAATCAATAAGAAATACTTCGTTTAGAGCTGGAGACTGCTTAGGACTTCCGCTTTAGGCGAGGCCCATCTATACCTGTACTGTATTAACAGGATAGCTCCCGAGCTAATTTTTTGCTATCACTTAAGCGTCTCTACTCAGCATGAATTACAACCACCACCACCACCACCACCACAAATCCAATCACATAAAGCCGAACTTGTGATAAATCCAGAGGAGCTCCAAAGTCTCCCATGTAATCTGCTCCCTTCCAGTTGAGTCCTGCAATTCTTTGGTTGACCAGATCGGATCCGTGGGCTCACTAAGCCCAAATCAATAGATTTGCTACGTCTGTTGGCCTCTACGGTACGTTTTCCTCTACTGAGTACTCTTTGCGTTAAGTCTCAAATTTGTTTGAAGACTCTTTATTTGTGTACCGTTCAAAAGCGGTAAGATCGAAGCAATTGCGACCATGCTTACGTACTGATCACATCCGCTACTGCTTTCACTAGTCAAAAACCATTTTCTAAGATAAAATATTGAAAGATAGAGTGTTGCTTAAAACTACTGCGGTCATTTGAAACTTTCCCACTATTTGATCTTTTTTGGTATTGTCGTTTAGTGGAAAAACCACGAACAAAACAAAAACTCGACTTATCTGTTTGATGAAAAACCACCATCAACAACATTTCTACAAGTATCAACCTTTTGTGTTTCACTTTTAGTAGAACTCATCTTTAATTTCAATCCCCAAAAAATTAGACACTCATATTACAAAATCGAAAATTACCACCATCAATCCTCTTTGGCAGCAACAACAACAGCAGCAACCTTCCTTAGTTACCTTTCTATTCATTATTAAATAGGTACCATAAACATGTCTGGACACTCCTACACAAAAAGTATTGATAGCATGAATTCGTTATTGAAGCCAACTTTAGTTTGTAATAAGTGGCGCAATTGTCGAGAGAACAAGTAGTAAGACAAAGAGAACTATATTATGCTAAGCTTGTTGAAAAGAGATAAAGCATACAAAATAAACATGATTGTATAATATGATCTTTTTCTAGCTTATTCTTTTATCTCGATATTACTAATATTACTTTAAGTTCCCTTGACAGTTGCGCCACCACATTGTACTTCAATAAGAATCACCCCTACTCTCCGGTAGTGTCAAGACTTGTGTTTACAAGATTGTGGTAGGTACTCAATTAGTAGAACAAAAAAAATTGCACCACATTCAAATGTTTGCACAATCCTGTGCTTGGAGATAACAATAATTGCATTTTCTTTTGTTAATGATATAAATGAGAAAAATGTGTGACAAAAAACAAACAAATTATGATAACAATCAAATCGTTTTTTGTTCTTTTGACTTTGGAATTATAACCGGAAACAATTAAGAAAACAAACAAAATTTACAAACCGTAAATATTTGGCACAATACGTTTTTCCTAATAGATTTCCACAAAATTGCACCTACTTTGGTTTGTTGTTAACTAAAGAACAGAAATGTATCAAATCGATTTGTTGCTCTACTTTTTTGTGATTAATTTTCCAGTATCCAACATTGTAACATCATCGTTTGTACGTAAATACAAAAAAAAGGTACCTTTCTAGTTTCTTTTAGCTTTAACACACATTTTCCCCAAAATTTCCAGGTTACCAATTATATATCGAAAATTGAAACTATCACAACATGTCCAAATAATAATGAAATAGAAGTACCATTTCATAATTTAAAATATGGCCATTTTAATCGTACACATAAAACATTAAGTGGTGATCTAATTAACAGTAGACCGTTGGAGTAATGGTATATGGATACCAATACCATTTGTACCATATCAACCGAATATGTGTGAAACGATGCATAATTATTTTCGTGATAGTTTTGAGTCATTATTGCGTAATTTTGGTGTTAAACATCCAGAAAAGTGTCCAATTCCGCCGGTAAATTCATTGATTAATTGATTAATTTCGTAGTAATTCAATTGTTTTTTTTAGGGCAATTATACATTGAAAGACTATATTATCCAGATGCCAGATACGAACTTTCCAATGTGGACTGGTCGTTTACGATTCACAACAACAACACGACGTGGTGGTGCAAATGGACCAATTCTTACCTGTAGCAATATCATCGTTAATGTTATTGAAAAAATCTAATCGTCCTTTTCAACAACAACAAAACTATAATTAATCTATTATTAGTCAAGGTATTAACTAACCTCGAAGCGGTCAGGAAAACGTTCAATTCGACCGCCAGAACTATCGTCTCTCTCTACACCAATTATAAACATGTCTTTTGTGACACTTCTATATTAAAAACACTGCAATTGAAACCAACATTAGTTCCTAATAAGTGGCGCAATTGTCGAGAAAACCATAAGACAAAGATGACTAATATGCTAAACTTATTGAAATATATGTTCTTATGCTAGTCTTACAAATTGTTCCATCAACAGTTGCGCCACCACATTGAACTACAATATTCACTATTATCCCCACTCTCGGATAATGTCAAAACCTGTTTATGGTGAGATTAGAGAACTTTTTTATATTTTCCGTAGAATAATGAAATGCCCCCCCCTCCCCCAAGTCACCCCATACAAGAAATGACGCCCCCAAAAAAAGATGAAAGAGGGTTGAGAGGCAGTATGAAAATTCCACCAAATTAAAGACAGTACGCTTAAAGGTGAGTATGAATTTTTTTTCCGATTTTTTTACGCTATTATTTTAGCTGACAATAAAAATATAAAGTTAAAGCGGTTAAAAAACCGCTGAGTTATTATGAAAAACAATAATATTTCCTCATTATCAGCCAAAAGAATTCATTGAAAAATCTAAAAAAAAAAATCCCACTTACCCTTCAACACACTGTCTTCAATTTGGTAAGATTTTTCTTATACCTTCAGGCCCTCCTGTGCCCTTGTGTACGGTGAAGGGGGGCGACTTGGAAGGACTACTCCCCCTACTCTTGCACCCCAATGACTTCTGTTTACACTCTTGGCAATTTTTATTGCAAACTAAAATGACTTTAACTGGCGCATGCGCATAACAATGATTTTTCAAAAACACACACACCCATACAGAAAGTAAGAAAAAAAACTAATCAAAAACTAAACAACACTGCACCACAAAATGACAGTTGACGGTTAACGGGGTATTTTTTTTCTTCACACCATTTATCAGTTGGCATTGGAAAAGTAACTAAGAGAACTACTATCTGGATTGCAGTGACAATAATCATTGCCGCTGCAATAATAATTGCCGATTGTAAGGTCGAAACGAACCGTTTTTCTAATCGTTCCGACGTCAAATATGAACAACAAAACACTAATAATCAGGTAAATTTAAATAACCTTGAAACTGTTTAATCCTCAAGAAATTCATTAATAGGTATAAAAGCGGGTTTTTTTTCCTAAGAAAACGGGTAATTCTTGTAATTCTAAAATAATTCTCAAGTAGAACACAGCCTTGACTTTGATCCCGAAACATTATTAGAACACTTTAACGCTCATTATTTGAATAAAATTAGATTTTAACTAGAGCAAATAAACATTAGGACAAATTACCTAAAAAAACAAGCAAACTATAATGGAAACAACATAACCTGGCGCATCCACCATTTCACCATTATCGGCAATAACAACAAAATGGCGTCTTTAGTTTATTAATGTTAGTGAATTAAACATACAACACGAATAGAATGCGGACGTGTTGGTTCTTGTGTGTTTATTTAATCAAAACTATGCAGCAACAGATAACCAACAAACAAAAAATCTAGTTCATCGACCTTCTGTTTTTTTTTTTGGTTATATTACAGAAAATTAGAGATTGCGAGTAGTTGAAGGGATCTTAACCAATATCAGCGTTTATCGTCTTTTTAACAATAGCAACAATAAATAAATGAGCGGAAATGTTGGAGACGACAATAATCGCCCAAAATCCATCATAAATGTCGTATTGGCACTATTACACACAAAAGCCCTGTATTTTGCTCGAATTCTAAAATTGTTTTTGTCCATTAATTAACCAATCAATCAACAAAATCTACCTTGGATTTGATCGCAAATTATAGATCAGACAAATAAACGATTTTTCTTCGAATTTTCCTCTTTTTTTATGTCGGATATAAAAATAAACATATCGAGATTTTGGGTTAATTTTAGTGGATTGACCGTGATGGGTTCATATCGGGGAAAATCAGCTGAAATCGCCACTATTTCACCAACAACAACAATAATAATAACTAAGGGTGGTATAATTAGGGAGTGGAATACTCACCATTTCATTGTGTCCTATGGTGTAGGTCAAATTTTAGCACTGACACTGATCACATTAAAGTTAGGGAATTTTATCACTTTTTTGTTGGTCACCCGTGTGTGTGTGTGGTGGGATGGGGGTGTAGTTTTATAGTTTACAATTTTAGGGTTGTGTTTGTTTTTCTTGCGGAGGGCTAGCTGTTGGTATTGTGGCATCTGATGCCGGTCTGGCTACGAAATTTTCCTGATCTTTTCACATGAAAAACTGCGTTCGTTCATCTCCCACTAAGAGACAATTATTTTTAGATGTCTATTTTTTTTTGTTTTGTTAAAAAGTGAGATATTATTGTTAAATTTATTTGAATTTCCAATAGAATTATGTCAGGACCGGCGCTAAGTTTGCAAAAATGCCACAATTTCTGCAATGTTGTAGGCGCCCCTAGAGCCGGCCCTGACCATCAACATCATCTGGATCCATAAATTCTCTAAATATAGAAATGTTCGATTTGGCAACAATGCACACCTGTGGTGCCGCTGTTGTGTGTGTCCTCATTTCCACAGGTAATTTGGTTTTTGCCAATTGTCGTCTCTATTCAATTACCTTTCAAACAACTCAATCTATCTACAGGCTGATCCCCAAAAACGTATTGCGCGTGTCTTTGTAGTGCAAATCCACGAGTTATGTCGTAATTTGTCTACCAATCGATTGAGTTTCAGCGGAAATCTACAATTTGGTAGTAAAGTGACGCAATTATTCTATTTGATCAAATGTCATTGTTGGTGACTTATTATAGAAGTTGGTATCATTGAAATGGTGACGTCATCAAGATGGAAATTGAGTGATTGAATGACACACCCTGTATATACACACATTCTAATGATGATGGATATTTTAGTCGAAACTTTTCTCACATTATTTATTTATTATTCTGTCAACGTTTCTACATACACACGCGTCTCTTTCTCACCTCTTGACTGCTTTTGTATTTGTTATTGTTTCATTTTTAGGATTCAGGTCAAATTAAAGGTGGTATAAGATGCATATTTTCCCAACTACACATTACTAGGACGACCTACTTAATAATATACACACAAAAAAATGCTAATTATGTTGTTTTTGCAGTGGCGTACACACAATTTTATATTAAAACAATTGATTTTTTACAATTCTACGTACGATTATTTAAGGAAATTGTTTAAAATCAATCATTTTCGATGATGTTTGTGATGTGTTTCAATTGAAACAGATAGGAAAATTGCATTGATACCACATGTTACGCCACTGGTGAACAATTTCAAACTTGTATCCAAGTCGAAATTTTCGTTGAGAATTAGACACACAGTTGTTGACTTTGTTCATTTTAACGATTAAAAATAAATAAATACACGAATATTCGACGTTAGAAAATAATTGAATTATTGCCAAATCAAAAAAAATTGTTTTTAAATCAACCGCCATTATCTTAGTAGATTTTGATTTCTTACAGCTGGCTACACTGTCGCACTAAATAAACAATATGGAATGCTTATTTGATGCTGTTGAAAGAAAGATGCAAATATTATCTATCCTTATTTGGTGGTATCAAGTCGCTTTTTCTAACACGTTATATTTGTGTGTTAGAGTGAGATGAAGTGGTCGTCTTTACCTATTATCTCTTTTGTGTGTTAGAATCACCATTCCAGTTGTGTTGTAAGTGTGCAGCATGGCGGATGAGCACGTGGAAAATACGGAAAATTCCAACGAAAATCCAACGAAAACCAACCGAAAACTAACAGAAAATTCAATTCTAGACAATTTCACCAAATTGAAACATTCAAATGAACAAATACGCATCAAAGCCAGTGTGGATTTGTTACAACATTTAATTGAGAATAAAAACGATGCAAAAGTGAGGTTAAGTATGCTTTTTTTCCATATTAATTTATTAATTGCGCTTTAAAATGTAATCAACAGATTGTTAATGAGGAGATCAAATATGCATTGACACGTTTAATACGTGGTGTGGGCTCAGCAAATCAACAAACCCGTATTGGTTATTTTGTTGTGCTGGTTGGTTTATTCAGTTATGAAAAACGGATGAAAATCGATGAAATTTTCGCTATTATCGATAAAGAACTACACAGAAGCGGCAATAATACGAAGGGTGTAAGCAATATTAATCTGTAATTACCATCAATTTCATTGGAATAATCGTGAACAATTGTAGGAGAACGCCGATGTTTCAATGGGGAAAATTCTGGTAGTTGGTGCAATAATACGTTCGAATTATTATCAATATTTATCCGATAACGATAAGAAACGTACAATTGAACTGTTGTTGAATGCAAGCAAAGAACGTGATTATCTACCATTAATTAGTTATAATTTCCTAATCGATTTATTTAAACAAATCGATCGTGATGAATTTGAGCAAATTCGTGAATTGGTGTGTAATGAAGCGGCAAAACCATGGCAAAATCAATCATTAAACAGTTTATATCTGTTACAACATGTTTATTTGGCGTATCCAGGTGTGGTAAAAGGGAAATTTCTGTTGAATACATTGGGCACATCACAGATTTTATGTTGTGAAAGTTTACCACAATTATGCGCAATTTTAACGGTAATTTTGTGTGTGTTAAAGCGTTGATTTATTCGTTAATTTGTTTGATTTTTTTAGACAATTTCGAAGATTACCGATTTGAAACATCCGTTATACGATTGTGTTGTTCAACAATTGATTAAAAGCGATTTGATTGTGCGATTTTGTCACGAATTGGATAAGGTTCTATTGAAAGCGAATCGTAATCGTTATTTGATTGTTGTGAAGATTTTAACGAAAATTTTGGAAAATTTGAATGATTTCACTTCAATACCGGAATTAATCCAAACGAATTTCCTACAACAAACTATCAATAATTTCAAAATTTTCAATAGTGTTGGTGGTAAATTGAAAGACAAAGAATTCCATCAGATCATCAATAATTTCTTTAATATTCTGTTGAATCAATTGAAAATTAACGATGTCAAATCATCAATTAAATTGGAATTAATTAAGAAATTCTTATTCTATCCTGGTACATTTATATTTGAGAAAATCACAAAAACGAAATTAATACAAAATCTAACATTAATATTAGATAAAAATGGTATAAAAGAATTATGCAATATTTATTATAATGTTATATTAGCGAAAAATGATAAAATTATTGGTGTAAATAATCTAAAAGAGAAATGGTGGAATTTAGATCGTATTTATGCAACATCATTATTTATAAAATTATTTAATCATCATGCAATGAATGATGAATGTGATTGGAAAATTGAACAATTGAAATTTTTAATGAATCTAAGTTTATTCCAAAATAATCAATATGATAATATTGGACAAGAATTAGCAGGTAAATTATTTATTTTTTTGTTTAGGCGCGGCCACAAAATTTTGTTTGTTAGTTAGAGTGAGAGAGATAGTTGCTTCATTTAGGCACAGGCAGTTGAGGCAACGGTACTGGCATCACCATAGTAACGTTGCCCCCAATTGTCCATCTCTAATTGGCGTTAATCACAATTCTTTAACACAACCAAATCGGTTCAGATTGGTATAGTTTTGTGACTTGAGTACATTCAGTGAGTTTATTGAGGGCCAGTTCATCTTGCGTTCGTTATTCTCGATTTAAGATTGCTACATACGGGAACACACTTAAATTCGACAAAAATTAATAAAACGAGACTTAAGGCAAAGTCGAGCTTAAGATGTGAATAAAGAAAGGATAAATCGGGGTTGTAAGTAAACTGGAAATGACTTTTAATGAATCAATTTTTCTGTTAGTTTTATGTAAACATTGAACAGTTGAGACAACATAGTAACAAAGATCTACTCAGTAACGTTGCCTGGTTTATTTCAGACACGTAAAAACGGTTTTTTTTTGTTTGTAAACAATTTGAAGCATATTCAGTTATGTGACTTGAGTACAGTCAGTGAGTTTATTGAGGCCCAGTTCATCTTGCGTTCGTTATTCTCGACTTAAGACAAAATCAATAAAATGTTATCAATGTTCAAATAACATACGGATGATTTAAGAGAGTCCAAGATCCAACTTGAAATGAGAATAAGGCAAATAGGATAAATCGGGCTTAAGTAAACTGGAAATAAGATCTACTCAAACAATTTAAATACAACTCTAATTAATAATAAATACCGGAATTGTTGCTTTGTTTTAATTTGATTTGATATCGGGCCGGTTCATCTTCCGAAATCTCAACTTAAACCTCCGTCGATATTTTAGTGTTTTTTTTTAAGGAGTGATTTTCAATAAGACAAAAGCGCAATCTTTAGAGATAAACTAGGCTTAAGTTGCCCCTTTCTTTTCCAATATTGTAATAGAAAAACACCGGTAATTCGATGTTATGGGTTCAATTCCCATCTGTATAGTTGAATATATTTTTGAAGTAAAACTTCTTTAGGCGCGACTTAGGGGGTAACTCAGATTTTCTTTCTGACGGAAGTAACGCTCGAAATAGTTTCCGCTATTTAAAATATTTAGTTCTACTAAAATCCTAATAATACTAAAATTTCCAACTTCATGTAACGAAATTTAGAAACTCCGTAGATGTAAGGTTGGTATCTTATTTCTGGTGATATTTCTCAGTCATGTGACTACAACATCAGGACAGCTATTGGTTGGTTGTAGGAATAGGAGAACAGGTTTGAATTTTGGGTAGATTGACATGGGCTGATTTGACCTTTAATTTAATTTTTTATTCTCAATTAATTTAATTAATGAACGAATATTCTTCAAAAAGTGGTAGTGGTATTAACGAATTTTATATAGAATATAAAATAGTTTAATCGTTTCAGTGATATGTGTCATAAACGTCAAAAAGTTTTACTTCAATCGCACACAATTTTTCTTATTGTGTTTAACTTTATGTTTAAAAAGGAAAAAAGGATTGTGGTTTACTGCTCATTTCAACCAAACCCCGGGTGCTTATGCCCTTTTACTTATGGATGATGGTTTACTGCTCATTTCAACCAAACCCTGGGCGCTTATGCCCTTTTATGGATGATGGTTACTGCTCATTTCACCAATTCTACGATGAGGGACCTGCAAGGGGGGGGGGCTAGGGACATCCTAATCTTGCTAACTGGTCCATGTACTTTGTGGCATGGACAAATTAACAATTTAGGTTATAAGAAGAGGAAAATTCTGAAAATCCTTTTTCATACCGTGCCGAGGTTTGAACCCCGGACTTCTAGGCGTAAATCCCTATCGTTAACCATCGAGCCATTCGGCTCGTGAATTTTCATATGAAAAGTGTACTATAAATGAAAACGATTTTCTACGATCCAACGGATACAGCCGACATTCCATCGTGTGTTGGGCACCCGAAAGTACTCGATTGCATTAATGTATAGATGTTGCTAAGCAACCACAATTTTAAATACCTAACATGTTAAAACGTCTGTCATTGGTTGAAATCTATAGATTTCCAAAAATATGCTTCGGAAATGCTCATTTTCCACACGGTAGCAGATGGTAATGGAAAACGGGACGATTGATTTAAGAAAATCAAATATACTCTCATCAGAAACTGTAAATTGAATGAATTCAATAGAAATGCGGTCCAGCTGGTGATGTTTGAAAGTACTTTGTGATCAGTTTCTAACTAGACATGCGTAGTCTAGTCATCAACCAAACAATCTAGAATTGTGGGTGGGAACATACCTAATAATTGCCACTATAATCTACGAGGTGTTCTTACAATGAATATATTTCAAAATAAATACTGTTGAGGGTAACCAGTCCACTTCTGCGAATATGAAAAGGTTGAAGAATTTTTGAAAAAAATCAGACTTATTTGTGTAAAGCTTTACAATCAAATTGAAGTAGTGTTAAACAAATATTTATTTATATACGGTTTACTTAAATGTAGTCAACTTTAAGGCAATTAAAGCAATTGAAATCGAGCCACAATTGTCAATTTGACAACGGTCAAGTCAAGTCGCACAGATTCAAATCGTCAGAGTATAGATCTTCTCGTATTTTTAAATGAATTCCACATACCCACACTTAAAGGTGAAAATGTATAAAATCAAAATCTACATATAATTGTAGACAATATTACCTATTTTTAATGCATAATGCGAATATATAGCTTTATATTATTCTTTGTTAGAAAGTATATCATTAATGAATATAACTAAACTGTAATATTTTACGTTAAGTTTAATCGTTTCATGATATGTGCCATAAACGTCAAACAAGTTTTACTTTAATCGCGCGTAAAGATTACACGCACACAATTTTTTTAATTATTTCGTTTTTTTTCTGTTTCAGATGCAATTAAAGACACTTTCTATGCGGCATTAAATTTAAAATTAACAAAATTAGATGATTTATGTCGCATATTAAAAGAACTCGTTGATGAAATTGATGGTAAAATCAATGAAGATAATTTAAAACAAATATTACGTCATCCAATCGATAGCGATGATTATGGAATATGGCAAAAAACCAATGAATTAATACGAAAAATCACAAAGAAACAACACAACAACAACAACAACAATAAACAACGTGTATTTCACATATTATTTTTACATTTAAATTTACAATTATTTAATAATACGAAATTAGCATCGGATTCATTAAAAGAATTATTTAATTGTTATCAACGTTTAAAGAAACATAAAAATATGGATGAAACAACAACAACAACAACAAATGATGATCCATTATGGATTGAAGTGATTATTGATTTATTTTTAAATTTATTATCACATAAATCACGTTTATTACGTGATATAATTAATTGTGTCTTTCCATATTTATGTCGATATTTAACAATACAAACGGTACATCAGATTATATCGGTGATTGATCCGAAAATTGATGAAAATCCACTATCACACAATGATAGTAGTAGTGATGATGATGATGATGATGATGATCACAGTGATAATGATGATGAAGATGAGAGTAGTGATGATGATGATGATCACGATATTGATGATCAAAACGAAACAATTAATGATAAATTCCGTATGGCATTACATCAAGCTTTAATCACTGATAATGATGATAATGATAGTATCGATTTAGATCAATTAAATGATGAAGATGGTAAACAATTAGATACAACATTATCACAAATATTTAAACAATACAAACCGCACAATAATCGTAAATTAAATAAACAAAAACGTAATGATGAATTATTAACACATTTCCGTATAAGAGTATTAGATCTAATTGAAATTTATTTAAATACAAATCCAACATTATTAATAACAATTGAATTAATCGTACCATTATTGGAGATTTATGAATTTTGTATACGTGATAATTATCAACAGCCATTACAAGATCGTTGTCGGGCATGTTTGAAGAGATTGACAACAATCAAAAAATTCGACAATATCGATAATGTTGAAATCGCATCAATAATGACATTATTCAATCGATTATTTGATAAAGGCACAAAGAATACATTGATAATACAGGAAATTGGCGAGAAGATATCAGATTGTTGTGTGTTCCTAATCAATTGTTGTCAGTTGTTGACAACGAAGAAGCGGCAACAATTGAAGATTGCCGCAATATTGCGGGATAATTTGGAGGTGTTTTTTGCAAAACGCGACTGTTTAATACCGTTCGTATTGTTTAAGAATGTTCTACAATTGAATTGGCATGGCATTTTATTATTAATACCGTTATTGTATCAAGTTGTTTATACAGAAACTGTACGTCCATTTCGGCGTAATCAAGCATTGGAATTATTGAAAGTCTTCTATAATAATCATCGATTTCTACAAAATAATCAGTTGAATAATAATGTTGAGATTGAAATGAAATTTCTAGATGATACAATTGGGTTTTTAGAAGATTCTATAATAATCCAAAATCGATACGTATACGTGAGAAATTCCTATCAAATTTGTTCAATTTATTAACAATGATTAAACAATCGAAACGTGTTGATTCTTATGGAAATTGGTCGAGAATTGGTGATTTAATACAACAATGTCGTTCAATTATCACTGTATCAAATGATACACGTGATAATTATCGGAAATTATGTCGTTTATTGAAGATAACACATGTGGTTGCTATGAAATGTGATGTTGTTAAATTGAATCATAATGATGATGATGTTGATGATGATGACGATGTGGTGAATGGTGCACAACAACAACAACAACAACAGAAGATAAAAGTGAAGAAACAGAAGCATAAACTTAGTGAAAATGTATTGAAAATGAAGAAAGAATCGAAGAAAATGCGTTTACAAAGTCTATCTGAAGGTATTGTTGTTAATGGTAATAAAACGATGTACAATGGTGAATTTGGTGGTGATCATGAAGATGTTGATGTTGATGATGATGATGAGAAAATCGATGAATCACTGTGAAAATGTCTGTAATTTTCCAATATATTTTATCGTCTTTTTTTAATTATTAGCTTTCTGTGCTCACCCAAAAACCTGTGAATAAGACGATTCTTGGAATAATTGTTGACCTTCCCCAAGGAACGCTTCATCGATTCTGATTTGTTCCACTCGGTTTAACTTCTGTATGCAATTGTTGTGAGAATTAGCGTGTTAATCGGTTATTTCTACATCTGTCCATGGGAGATTAAGCCCTGTGAGAGTCCCTGAAAGCAGATAGTCATCAGGTCGATTCGATACGTCTAACAATGAGATTTCTAACTCTTATCGCAGCCTTAGCTTATCAATTCAATGTTTTAACCATTGATTTTCGCTTGTTGTTTCAATTTACGAACAATTCCATTTTGTGGTATCTTTGATCGTTTTCTTGGTTATTACGGAGTTGATTTTCTTGTTGTTACAATTATCGATGAATTTTCGAATGTTTTCCGCATAAAATAAGCAATTTTTCCACCGATTTCATTTGCTTGCTAACAAATTTGAGGTTATGTTCGTGAATATCATTAATAGGCCAAAATAAACCAATGTTATGTCTTTTTATCGTTTTCTCTGTCACTATTAAGTTGATTGTCTTCTTATTACAATTTTCGAATATTTTCTCCATAAAAAAACGCATTTTTCCACCGATTTCATTTGCTTGCAAAACTTCGAGGTTATGTTCGCAAATATTATCAATAAACCAAATAAACTCGTTATACTACAACACAATACAATTAGAATTAATTTCTTAATCAAGATTACCATTAATTATTCTTGAATTATTATGAAAAAACAGTGTAAAATGGAATTGAAACAATTTAAATTTGCATTAGTTCGACCTGAAACCGGTAGATGACACTATTTTTCAAGCGTCATCACGTCAACAATAAAGAATCTAAATGCAGCTCCTATTATATTAAAGTTTGTTTAAAAACTAATTAATATTAGCAAGATATTCAATTTATTCAATGATAATATTTATAAAAACAATTGTAGATCGTGTTGGGATTGTTTTTTTTTCAATTAAATAACAGAAATTCGATAATTTACAATAGAGCAATTCTGTTTGAATCAAGAGGGCGAGGGAGTTTTTCAATTTTTGTTTTTGTTCTGAATCAAGTTACCAGTGACATTAATTGCGTCTTAAAAACAGTGTCTTCCATTAATTAGTGCAATTTTCCATGCGGAAAATTCAAGAATTTTCTTGTTAAAATTGTTGTAAGTAACGTTCGTTTCGATTAAAATATGAATCTCATAGGTTTTCTTATTATTTTGTTTATTTTTTTTTGTTGAATGCGAAAAAGGTTATGTTTTCCAATTTTCTTCAATATTGCAAAGTAATTAGAGTTGTTTTTTCTCAGATTGTGTACAATTTAGACGAATTAATCGGTGATTATCAGTGGCGCGTTATTCGATTGGTAAAAAGGGCAAATGTCTGGGATTCCCACAAATAGGGCCCCTCCCAACTCTTCTAATTTTGAATTCGTTTGAATTTTACAGGTGATCTTCATGAGTCGTACGCCACCAATGATGGGGAATGATAGGCAACCTCGAGGTTTCTAGCAGTGGCTCACCATCGAAAGGGTAAGTTTCGCACATTTAGATATCTATTGTACGTATATTTATTATCTCTTTCTTTATTGTCACAGTAAGTCCATTCAGTTGAGAGGGATGTAGATCTGATAAGTAACGGTGAGTTGGTTTTTCTTAAGTAACAGTGAATTAGTGTGAAGTGTAACAGTGTCTCAAAATCGACGATAAAAACGGTAAGTATTATGCCTTCTTATTACAAATATTACATAATGCTTCTATGCAATAATGATCTATAAACAAATGAAATTGCAGGAATCAAGCATTGGGAGTGATAGAAATAAAAGCAACATTTCACCTCAAAATCGATTCAACTTTAATAAATTGGAGCAAAATAAAACACACACAAATAGAAGCTGAACGTTTACCTGGACATTAAAGAGATCTTATATCCATCTTTCGGTTTTAATACAATACTCGTTTGTAATTGAACATCTTCCACATTTTTATAATCAGTGTGAATTTTGAAACGTCTTAATATTGTCACTAATAGAATTTTCGTTATCATCATAGCTAATTTGCCACCTATAATTTACAAATAACATTGAAGAAATTGATGATGAATTAAATTAAATCACTTACCAATACAATTCCTAAGTCCTCTACTGAATGGTAGAAAAGTGTATGGGTGACGCTTTAAAGTTTCCTCCGCTAAAAAACGATCAGGATTAAATTTCAATGGATCAGACCAATATTTTCCATTGCGATGTATATGGAAATAACCCATAACAACTGTTGCACTTTTTGGTATAATTATATCGTTATCTGTAAATATTATTTTTGTTTATTCTGGTTAACTTTTTAAACATTCAAATTGTTTTGAAACCTAAAGCAATATCCTCTGCAAGTTCGCGTGCAACTAGAGGTACCGATGGGAATAATCGTAATGTTTCTTGTATAACACATTCGATAAATTTTAGATTTGCTAAATCATCAATTTCAATAGGTCTATCATCATTGCCTAAAATATCTATCACTTCATTGTAGAGTTTTTCCTAAAATTTTTGCATTTTTTATTCGAATAGTTTTTGATTAGGTAAGGAGATAAAAACCTGGATGTCTTGATTCATCCCTAAGAGAAGCATTGCAAAGCAAAGAGTAGTAGCATTCGTGTCAGTGCCCTAAATATGTCAAAAAATTGATTTGAGCTCATTTTGGGGTGGAGGGGAGTATTTTTCGGACTTACAGCTATCATAAAAGTGATGATTTCATCTTCGATCTCTGCGTAGGTGAGGTTGTATTTTTTGAAGTCTAGCAGGTGCTCCAATAATGGTTTCCGTTTATTATCTGTATAGAAAAGGATAATTGGAGGGGTAGTTGAAGAAGAACAAGAATAGGTACTGACCGTCTTCATCATCGATGATCTTGGTTGGTGCATTTTGATCTCCATATTTTCTCCGTTTCTCTTCAATAATCACATGGGCAAGCTTACGGATCTCTTCAACATATCCATTATGTTGTTTATGGTATTTTGAGAAACCAAAAATCAAATCATTGTGATACCAAACTTTGAAAAGTCTGATAAAATAGATATCGAGCCATCTGTAGAAGAATCAATTTAGTGATGGATTTGCTCCGATGTGTTTTTTTTCTTTATGATACTTACTTACTGAACAATAATCCATACGAATGATTATTGATTTGGGCATTGAATTGTGCCCCAAAAAGTGATTCTACAACACAAAATATCTGTTTTATGCTTCTAGCAAATGATTTATTGCTTAACTTACCACAAATAATATCAAGTGTACAATTTGTTGTGAATTTAAACATATCGATGATGCCATTATTGGCTAAATTTTCAAGTTTATGTGTGAAAATCTCCGAATTTCTCACATAAATCTCGAGAAATTTCGATAAGGTCTTTGTATTAAATGATGGTGCAATGATTTTACGATGGCGCCGCCAAATTGGTACTGAAAACTTATGAATTTTAGCTAATGTTCGTTTCTTTTCTTGGCAAAACAAATACCTGGTGCTGAAAGTAATCCATCACCCATAAGGCTTCTGATGCGTTTGAATAATTCGGCACGATCACAAGCACCTGGATGATTCAAAATCTTTTCACAATATTCTGGTTTTGATACAATATACATTAGATATGTGCCAAGCCAAAATTTACCTAAATCTGGATATTCATCGTATACTTCCAGTATTTTCTTGAAAGCCTCTGGAGTCAAAGTTGTTGTTTTTTTTTTGGATATTAGTTTAAATATGCTTAAATATTGTGAATTTTTAGAATCATACCTGCTGGACTTCCAATTATCTTATAACCACTACCAATCAATGGTAACCATAATGGTCCTGGTATTTTACTTGAATGAATATATAAATAACGACGTTTCCAACAGAAATTTATACACAAAATTAATGATAATATAATTAAAAAGAAACTGAACATGATTTTGTACAAGCACGAGTTGCTTTCTTATTGAATACAATAATGATTGTGGCTTAATAATTTTCATCAAGGGGCTTATATAGACAAGGTCGCAACTGTTGCTGCTTCTTTTTTGCTTCATTTGGCACAAAAAAAAAACTTAAGAGGTATAGCTGCACAAATGCAAGGTTAACTTGTCTCACGCAATTTCTATATATTTATGTCAAATAAGAGAAGAAAACAAAGAACTCTGTGTGTGTGTGGACGTTTAATTGAATTTATAGAACTACTTAAAATCCGTAAATGGTCTAAATTATCCTTTGTGCTGATTGGTATATACACTTCATGAAAGTAGAAGTATGAAGGAGGTCATGGAGGTAGCTTGGTGCCAATAAATTCATTGACCATCAAAAGTAGTCTAAAATATCAATAATACAAGTTCTCGATGTATCAATGACCCTTATCTCGAGGATATCTTCTTTGGTTAAAAACAAATATTCGGATTTTATTTAAAAAAAAAATAAACATTATATGAACGATTCTGGGATCAATTTTATGTGAATAATACGAAATAAATTTGTGGCATGTTTAATTAAACGGCCTTGTTTGTTTTTTTTCTGCTAATTTGCTGTAATTAGGGTTATTATCATGCATTATGATAGTGTGGAAAATTTGAACAAGAGCGTCATACAGTACAATTTTTTTTTGTACCTACTTTTGCAACAAGTTCTTGGTAATTACATTAATTTGAATCAAATTCTGACTTTATCATCTTTTATTTGTGTTTAGTGGATGATTGTTGGGGGGGGGGGGTGCACGCTTCAATTACTAAAACGCAACTTTCCTTGTCAAAGTCTAACATAATGCTTGGTAGATTTTGAAAGGCAGAGGACAGTATAAACACCACTGACGTTAATAACAGTTATTGACCTTCGTAATTGCATCAAAGGAATAACAAGGTCGAAAAAGAAATGATTTTTACAATCCCAGGTATAGCAAGTCTTTACTACCTGCCTCCTTATGCCTTTTATTTTTTTGGTAAATGTTGGGGTAGAGGTGAGTGTACGCCAAATCTTTCACTCACGCTCCTTTGTGTGTGGTTGAAAACTACGCAGTTTTGGCCGACTATTGAGAATAGAAAAACGATTTGGAATAATTGATCAGTCATGGAGTGTTCAGACCAATAGGCGAGTGTGTGGTGTTCTATCAGTTCAGTTTTTCAATACGAAACCGTCCCCCACTGAAGGGCAGTCGCCACCAGGATTGACAACTCTGCTGGTTTGGGTGTAGCAATCCCACGGACCCGAGCCGGCTCATCAGTGCTGTGAAAATTGCAGGACTCAACTGGTAGTCACAAAGATTTACGAAGCATCCAACCAATGGAGTCTGGCCTGGAATGGTGACCAGGATTGATTTTTTGAGGTGGTTGTGTAGTGGTAGTGGTTGAGACTGGTAGTGACAAAGATTCACGAAGCATCCAACCAGTGATGCTGATGAAACTGGTACTACGGGAAATAATGGAGTCTGGCCTGGAATGGTGACCAGGATTGCTTTTTTGAGGTGGATTTGTAGTGGTAGTGGTTGAGACTCGTGCAGAGAGAAGGGAATGATGCAGCAGCTGCCCTCGGCCAGCAGAGGTCTAGATAGGTCTCGTCTGCAGCTCTGAGGGAAATTGGTAGCTAGACCGTTTGGCAAGGTTTAGGTCGGGCATTATCTCGACCCCTCACACTGGGTGTCGTGTGAGTTAAACCATAGATGGCAGTTATCGCATGTTAAATCTAACTATATATGTCCTACTGAAGGGCTGAAGGCCTAAGGATTTCCGGAGTGTGTATGGCGAAGAGAGTATTCAGGCCGAATGAGAAAAATCAGACAGGCTAAATAACAAGGAGCTCCTATTGTTAGAGTTTTGTTGGGCTTGGGGTATTCTATGAAGGAAATGGTAGAATAATAATTATAATAAATAGTTTATTTGTCATTAGAGATAGTCGATAATATCCAATCTGTATGTTTACTAACATCAGTGAACACAACGAAATTATTTAAATCGCACGTTTGCCTTGTTGAATCATATGTTGAAACAGAAACAACACCCCTCAATGTCCATCTACCATTACGTTTCATTATAAAACCACTACCACTATCACCATTACATGGTCCAGTACCATCTCGGCGGCCTTAAGAAAAAAGACAAACAATTTTAAATCAAAAATAAATTTATAGATGTTTTTTTTGTTGTTGTTGTTTTTGTTTTGTTTTACCAGCACAAAATGTTCTGTTCGATGTAATATATTTGAATGCTTCTGATGATCGTAAACATGTTTCTTGACTAACAATTGGTATTGTTGTTTGTTTTGGTTCTTCAGCTTTTATTATACCATCTTCATCTTTGCCCCAACCAACAACTTTACCATTTTGTTCGATAATTAAATTTAAATCATTCGATTCTAACCATAAACATATTGGACGTATTAAATGATTAAATATGATATCAT
The DNA here is from genome assembly GCA_028455855.1 of Meloe dianella. Lineage (NCBI taxonomy): Eukaryota > Metazoa > Arthropoda > Insecta > Coleoptera > Meloidae > Meloe > Meloe dianella. The sequence continues at coordinate 591,880 of JAPTHL010000043.1, read as the reverse complement.
CATTTAATAATATTATAGCCAAATCAGCATCTGATATACGTGAACGATAATCATTATGTATTAATATACGTTCAGCTTCTATATTACGTTCACCATCTAACATTGTCCAACGTTTTATATTTAATTTGCCTAAAACAAATAATAAATCCGTTGGACGTATTTTACGTATATTATTATCATCTTTAACACAATGTGCAGCTGTTAATATATGTCGTTTTGTTATTAATGTACCACTGCATTTATATTCCGGTCCTGTATCTTTCACATGGAACATTGCTGCCAACCATGGAAACGCACCACGTGGTACTGTATGGCCTTTTACTATTAATGGATTCGATACGACTGGCAAACCACAAATATCACCATATGGTTGTTGTGTTGTTGATGATGGTGATGGTGATGGTGATGGGAAATTATTATTTGTTTCTATTATTGGTATATCATCTGGTTTCTGGGTTGTAACTGTAATTTTTTTGGAACAGAAATTAGTGATTCTGCATCAATTTTGATCTGGATCTCTATCTTCAATTGGTGTGGGGGGATGAAGATCTGGATTTTGCACACGTGAACTCAGTCAGATTTGAGGGGTAATTGAAGGAGTCTGCTCTGAGAGAGCACCTATCTTAGAAGGTTGATCTTTTTGGCTTACAATAGAATATAGTTACATTACTGAGTTGATTTGGACAGTGCGGAAAAAAGGGATTAGATTGCAAAAGGTGTGCCATATCGGCTGTTTCATTACTGTGTTAATATAGGCAGTGTTTAGAAGTGTGCAAAGGTTAAAAGTAAATTAAGATCAAATCGCAGCTATCAATAGTTTTTAAACAGTTATTAATTCATTTTTTCATTAATAAAATGAAAGGGCATCCCAAATTCACACTGTGTGATGCCTTTGGGGGCAGTTTTTTTCTTCAGCAAAGTAACAAAAAAAAATAAGCACTACCAAAACTAGCATAAAACAATAGAAATTAACAAATTTTACTCACAATTTGGTATCAGTTGGTTCCAATTCATTGGTTTCACAGCAGTTATGTTGAAATTATTCAAAAAATTATTATTACCATCATCATTATTATTGTTATTATCATTATTATTATTATTATTATGGAGCCAAGAATTTAAAAATGGATTATTACCAAAATTATTATTATTCTGTGGTTCTTCAACCGGTTTCGGATTGAAATTTATATTGAAATTGTCTGGTAAAATCTCTTCATTTGTTAAAAATGGATTTTGTACCGGTCTCGGATAATTTAGATTTGGTTTATTATGTCGATTTATTAAACCATTATTATTATTATTATTATCATCTGAATTTAATGGACTTATTTTCAATGTTAAACGATGTTGTAGATTGATTGTTGTTAAAACTGTTATCCATGGACTTGCTGTTTAAATCACAAAATCATAATAATAATAATAATAATAATAATAATAATAATAATAATAAATGATAAACTTACATGGTGATAACTTTGGTCCAGAACATATTAATTGTCCATTAAGTAGAATTTTTGTAATTTTTGGTGGTATCTGTTGCCATCTTGGAAAGATTATTTTATAACGTATAGGTCTACCTTCATTCAAATCATCAACTACACGAAATTTGGGTGTTGCCAATTGAATTTCACCATTAAAATTCTATAAGATAAAACAACAAAAATTGCTAATAAATCAAGTACAGCCTGTATATTATTGCTATTTGAATCAATTTATTACAAAAAAACAACAAATAAATAAATAAATGATTGATAATTAATTGAATTTTTATGAGATAACAATTAAGTCATCTGCAATTGGAATAATTGATATTTCAAGGTTGTCCTTGAAACGCCTTTCTATTGTTTCTATTTATCTATTGTTTTTTAATAACAGGATGTGATTGTGTTAAAAAATCAAGTTTCAAATCAATGTAGACTGTGAAATTTACACATTTAGATCAATATACCCTAGGAATTAGGTATAATTTGGGAAATATACAGGCTGTCCTCGAATAGTTATTTTATACTTACACCAACAGGATTACCAACTGAGAATTCAATATTTAATTGTAAAATATTCTCATTTGATGATATTACACTGATTTTCCCATATAAATTACGATTATTATCCATTTCGTATTGGAATACATTCGGACATGGACTTGATAATTCTTCTTGTAATTGTCCATCACTTATTGTAATTAGTGTTAGATAAATTATTAGAATCGATGCGGCACTAGTTGACATTGTTGTTGGACTTATTGTTCGGTTAAGGCAACAATGATTTCAGTCGATTCATTAAAAAGGAGGAACTTATGTTGATTCATTACGTTCATATTGGAATTCTGTAACAATCATACAGGGAAAAAGTTAGTTTTTTTTTTGTTTGTTTTGTATCCATTTTTATTGTTATTTTGGGGGTTTTCCTGTGGGTTTTACTGTATCCTAGTCAGTTTCTTTTCCCTCTACCATTTTTCGATTAAAGTGGTAGAATCACGTCAAGTTTTATCAACAATGAATTGCTTTTTTGTGGTTGGTTTTCCAACGTCCGTTATATTGACACAAAATTGACCATTGAATTGGTATTTGTTTTTTTTTTGATATTGATAACAAATTAAAAACTATAAACGATTCCAAATTTTATTTGTAAACAAATTGTACACGCAATGACAATTCTAAAGGGTCATTCACATCTATCAAACGAGCACACACGAATCAACCAAGAAACAACAACGAATCACAAACGAACATGTGCGGAAGAATTATTGCTAATCGCTTGTGTTCCACTATTAAAGAAACACAACACACATATGAATCGTTATCGTTTAAAATGGAAAATCACTGCTCGTCATGCTTGTGTGTGTGTGTGTGTGTGTGTTTGTTTTGGAATGTTCGTTCATTTGTGTTCGTTACGACAGTTTGGATAAACATAGAATTATTATTATTCTCATAATTTGTTATTAAGTGTTAAATTAACATAATTTGATGAATAAACATTAAAATTTTGCTAAATATTAAAAATAGATTCATATAAAATGCCATGTCCATAACTAACGTACGGACGTAAATGAATGGAAATGTGCAAACATCACATAAACGAATGTTGTGTGAACATTGAAACAAACACGAACAAAGATGAATGGAGCATATGGCGAACTGTGTTGATTGACTTCTATTGTTATTTGGTTTTTGCTGATAGTCAAGTTGACCAAAAACATTTGCTCGACCTTAATGGAACTATCATTATCTATGAGTATAATGATAATGAGAAAATAAATAAACTAATTAACTAATAGAAAGTTTAGAATGTAAAATATATTTAAATATCGATAAAAACTTATTGATTTGAATAGATGGAAAAAATTGGATTTATACAGTGTGTCCCCGTTCAATTTTCCAATCCTTTTTAGACTCTTAAATCATATTTATGGCAAACGAATAAAAAATGTATTTGCATTAAAAGTAAAACATAAATGAGCTTTAAAGATAACTGTTCGTTGATGTTCGTTCTTGTTTGTACTGTTGTATGGTTTGTGGTGTACGAACGTTTTATGATTCCCCAAACTTTATCCATATTTGTGTGTCATTTAGTGCTAGTTAGCGCTATTGTTTTCTTCACGTTCACGCATATTGGTCTATATTTGTTTATTCATGATTGTTCGTTCGATGTGGACGTACCTTTATTAAATTAAATTGACGAATGTAAACAGAAAGTTCTAGAAATTCTTCAACTAATGATTGTTTGTTTTATGAATCATCAATAAATTGTATAGCTAAAAGTTCATATTTTAACGGTACAAGTATCTCGTTTTATCGATAAGTAATCAAAGTTTCCATTGAATAAAAATTATAAATATACAGAGTCTGTCGCCCAATTCCGGTTTATAATCCACAACAATTGTTCAATTGTTATTGATGTACAAGTAATTGAACAAGAAAAGAAGCTTGTACAAGTAAATTGTTAAAGCGATTACAACCTTAAATTTGTTAGGTGATCATTTGTTGCACTTGTAAAAATTTATAAATATTTGTGTTATTTTATCATACTTACTGTTGGAACAATACAACCAAAATATAGGAAAATTACACAAGAATTCTTAGACTAAACAATTTATAATTAATAAGTGAGTTGCACTTGTCAAAATTTTAACAAAAAAAAATAGAAGAAAAACTTGCACTTCTTTAATTTCTTAATGTGAATTAAAAAAACGAAATTACTGTCCAAACTTGTTCTACCAATCTCATCATAGATATTATTAATCACTCATTGTTATTATTATTATTATTATTATTATTATTATTATTATTATTATTATTATTTAAACAAATAACCTTTGGTATACAGGCGTCAATAATTCATAGAAATATGTAAAATTAAATGGAAAAAAAAAACACCACTAGAAATTACTGTACGAGGAATTAAACTGAATTTAATAAGTATTCCAGGCTGTTTTACTCTGATTGTAAATTGCAAGAACAACAACAATAGCACCAAAAAAAAAGTAGATATCTTGTAGATTTGGGGAAATCCAAAGGAGGAGCTAATAATATTCGAAGTAATTTAGAATAAATATAGCGTAGCATTCAGTAGCCTACTATCTACCACTGTACCATTGTTCCATCATTTCCTACCTTTAATAATGATAAATTAATGGGACGCCACTGGTGGTTTGTTAGTCATTGAGGGGATTTTTTTGTTCATTTGTTACACAATACGAATTTCATTCGTTTCTTAATAGTTTCTAATATATTTCTAAACTGTTTTTGTTACCTATTTTAAGCATTGATTAGTAGACGGATTTAGATCGTCGCCTGACCTTCATTCTTTTTGATACTAATTTTGTTTTTTTTTCTAAGACATTCGTATCCGTATCTTGTGCAAATAATCATTCATTTCGTGATAATAAATTTGGTTGGTATTTGATTGGAAATTTTCTATTTTTATAAATCAACTTATCGTAGAATTAATACTATTTTAATTGTGATCGTAGTTGGCTATAATTGTTGGTTACCATGGAAATTCGAATTTTTATTGGTCAGGAAATTGAAACAAAAACCATAATCAATCAAACGACTTGATTCGAAAATCATCTAATCTAAATAACAATTTTCGACACTAATTTGGAAAATATTGATAGATAATCGTAGCTCTTATCTTTAATAGCATTGTTTTATGGGCGGCAATTAACTAGAAATATCAGCCATACACAGTGACATATTGTTAGTGATATAAAAACATAGAAAAAATATTTTTATTTTTTCCATTTCTACAAATAATAAACTGAAATCTAACATTTTATATACAATTGTATTATTTTGATCGTAGAAATATAGTGAAATCTAATTTTCTTTCGATGAATTTGTTGATTATTTTACAGTAGATACGCCACTGGTTAGTTTAGTTGCAGATATGTTCGAAGAGGGCGCATTTGGTGACAGCAGCGACATCTATCAACAACAGTGCGATTTAAAGATAATTTTTTGTGGTTATTTTCAATAATAATTATACAACGATATTTCACAGTAAATTAATAAATTATTTACAATTTTTTTACCGAATTGAATAAATTTCTAATTTTTATGTATTTATAAATGTATTTTGTAGAGATTGTCCCGTTTTTCCACTCGAAGATTTTTTTGAGGTTATGTTGTTGGTCAGTTGTTTGTGTTCGTTTTAACAAATTAATTATTCAATTATTAATGGATTTGTGTCGATTATGCTCATTAGAAACATCATCAAATTTTAGTAAAACTATATTTCTAAATCATGAAGAGGATACAATAAAATTGCCGGAAATTATTGAAATTCTAACAGGAATTACAGTTAATTATTTATTTTATTAGTTTTTCGATTTAGTCAATTACAATTTTTTGTCTTCTGTATCTGTAGATAAGCGAAGATGATGTTTTACCAAAATTAGTGTGTTTGTATTGTTATGAGAAATTGACGAAATTTTATAATTTTCGAAAGTCCGTACAACAAATTGATATGAAATTTCATCAACAATTAATTAATAAAATTGATGATAGAAACGAACAAATTGTTGAACAAATAGAGATTGAAATTGAAGAAGAACTTCCCATTATTAACAACAACAACAATAATAATAATAATAATAATAATGATAATAGTGGTATATTTTTATGTAGTATATGTGGCAAGCATTTCTTCACAAAAAAATCATTGACACGTCATTTATATTTACATAAAAAAGAGAAACGTTATCAATGCGAGTATTGTGGTAAAAATTTCTATTATCAATCAAATTTAACCGAACATTTAACAAAACATAGCCATATTCGACCATATAAATGTTTAGAATGTAATAAAACATTTCCATATAAACAAACATTAAATTTTCATATTAGAAAACATAGAGGTGAAAAACGTTATATATGTGATGTGTGTGGTAAACAATTTTCACAAAAATCCCATTTATCTGAACATTTATTAATACATACAGGTAGTAAACCATTTATATGTAATATATGTAATTGTTCATTTACACATCGTGCCAGTTTAAAATTACATATGAAAAAAGAACATAATGGTATTAAATCATTTATTTGTAATGTATGCGATAAAAGTTTCTATATGAAATCATGTTTAAATCGTCATTTAAAAATACATAATGAACCAAAACCATTTATATGTGAATTTTGTAATAAAGGATTCACAAAAAAATTATATTTCCAAAAACATTTAGTTAAATTACATAATAAATAATTATTATTTTAATTTTTTGGATATTTTGGATTTCCCTCCAAATCTAGTGACATTTTGCAAAATTTTGGGCGGGTTGGTAATAGTTTTTAGCGAATTTCGTAAAGGCTCCGTTCACATCGAATCACTGATCTCTCTCTCTATATATATATATATATATATATATATATATATATATATATATATATCCTTATGGGAAAAATTAAACAAAATAGGTCAAAATCAGCGCCTCACACGAGTGGTGGAAGAACTACATTGAATAAAGAACGCATGTGAAAAGCGGCAAAGACATATATATTCTGACAATTTACTGTCAACAAATTATAAGCTACATTTTAGTTACTCTCTCACTCACGAGTGGCGCTGAAGATTCCGCTATTGGCGTTAATGGCGGACTACAGTATCACCTATCCATATCTATAGAGATCAGTGTTAGAAACTAATCACAAAGTACTTTCAAACATCACCAGCTGGACCGCATTTCTATTGAATTCATTCAATTTACAATTTCTGATGAGAGTATATTTGATTGTCTTAAATCAATCGTCCCGTTTTCCATTACCATCTGCTACCGTGTGGAAAATGAGCATTTCCGACGCATATTTTTGGAAATCTATAGATTTCAACCAATGACAGACGTTTTAACATGTTAGGTATTTAAAATTGTGGTTGCTTAGCAACATCTACACATTAATGCAATCGAGTACTTTCGGGTGCCGAACACACGATGGAATGTCGGCTGTATCCGTTGGATCGTAGAAAATCGTTTTCATTTATAGTACACTTTTCATATGAAAATTCACGAGCCGAATGGCTCGATGGTTAACGATAGGGATTTACGCATAGAAGTCCGGGGTTCAAACCTCGGCACGGTATGAAAAAGGATTTTCAGAATTTTCCTCTTCTTATAACCTAAATTGTTAATTTGTCCACAAAGTACATGGACCAGTTAGCAAGATTAGGATGTCTGTCCCTAGCCCTCCCCCCTTTGCAGGTCCCTCATCGTAGAAAAAACGTCTAGAATTGGTGAAATGAGCAGTAACCATCATCCATAAAAGGGCATAAGCGCCCAGGGTTTGGTTGAAATGAGCAGTAAACCACAATCCTTTTTTCCTTTTTAAACATAAAGTTTAACACAATAAGAAAAATTGTGTGCGATTGAAGTTAAACTTTTTGACGTTTATGACACATATCACTGAAACGATTAAACTATTTTATATTCTATATAAAATTCGTTAATACCACTTCCACTTTTTGAAGAAAATTCGTTCATTAATTAAATTAATTGAGAATAAATAATTAAATTAAAGGTCAAATCAGCCCGTGTCAATCTACCCAAAATTCAAACCTGTTCTCCTATTCCTACAACCAACCAATAGCATTCCTGATGTTGTAGTCACATGACCGAGAAATATCACCAGAATTAAGATACCAACCTTACATCTACGGAGTTTCTAAATTTTGTCGCATGAAGTTGGGAATTTTAGTATTATTAGGATTTTAGTAGAACTAAATATTTTAAATAGCGGAAATTATTTCGAGCGTTACTTCCGTCAGAAAAAAATTCTGAGTTATTTACCCCCTAGTCGCGCCTAAAGAAGTTTTACTTCAAAAAACGGAAAAGCGTGACGGCGTGACGTATCTCTAGCTATCTCAATTTTTCCATATAGTCATTCTTTGCTTTGATTCTCGTTCCCCAGATATTGGTGACGTTTATTAGGAACTGCAAGACAATGTTTGGTAATAATTTAGGGAATTTTGTGTTGAAAAATGGCGGGCAAATGGCGCCAAATTTGAATTTTTGACTAATTTAAAACAAAAAAAACGATATAAAACACAAATCAATATCTTGTTTATCATATTAATTCGAACGAAATTGTTGAATATAAATAAACAACATATTTCTTATGAATTTTTATATATTTATAACAAATTCTTAGAGATAGAGATAAGAAGGGGCAGTTGTAAGTAACTATTTACAACAATAAGAAAGTTAAAATGTTAAAATTTTTCATTAAATTGAAACAATTCTGAGAATTCCAATTAATCTTTGGAAAAACATTCAAATATAGAGGGCAAATTATTCCATGACCCTTTCCAATTGATTAGATTATAACTATAAATATTATTGAATTTATTTTAGTCGATTCGTGTACGATTTAAATGTGTATAAAACAGAAAAATGTTGATAGTTTTTGCAATTTATTTTGCATTATTCATTCAATTATCATTACAGGTAATTACTTTAATATTTTCTGTAAATATTTGACATTAATTACAATTCGATTAGAGTTAAATTTTTGTTTGATTTATTTGTTATTAAGATAATTGAACCGAACGAACGACATTACAATTCTGTTGTTAAATCAACAAATCAAAAATTACAATTACATCAAAATTATAGTCGTGTATATTATCATAATCGTCAAATTAATACAACTGATAATGATGATGATAGGGATGGAGATAGATATCCGATATATAATGCACATTCATATGGGGTACGGCCATTAGTAGTACCGCCACCAGTACAACAACAACAGCGCCCTCAAACCCAGAGATTAGTGAATCAAAATCAAAATCCAACAAGAACAATAATTTTCCAACGTAAAAGGAAAGAAACACCAAAAATTCAAATCTATTCAAAATGTCCAACAGGTGAAACTGGCCAATTCGTTTATGAATTAGCTTGTAATCAATTTTTGAATTGTTGGAAAGGCAGAGGGTATATACAGAATTGTGCACCTGGCACATTATTCAATCCAAAAACATTAGAATGTGATTATATTGGTAAAGTTGAATGTGTTACTGGACCAAGACAAAATATTTTAAATCAATATCATCAACGTTCTAATCGATATATAAAACAAATTGATTGTCCAAATAGTTTTTCTGGTATTATACCAAATTATACAGATTGTACGAAATTCATTAATTGTGTCAATGGCCAACAATATAGTTTAGATTGTCCACCTGGTACACTATTTGATATTGATAAGAATATTTGTGATTTTCAACATAAAGCGCATTGTTTCAATGATGAAAATCGTAATAAGAAATGCGATGAAGATTGGTGTAAAATTGATCAATTCGATCAAATTGAAACGAAATCAGAACAATATCGACGACCATGTGATGATGATCAAGATCATAATAATCAAAATCCTTACTATAGTACCAAATGTGGTAGCGGTACTACCCGTACCCAAACGGTTAATGTTAGTAATAAGACACGAAATGCTAATGAACGTGTCAAATGTCCAGATGGTGTTGTTGGTATCCATAAACATCCAACAGATTGTTCAAAATTTTTGAATTGTGCTAATGGTATCACTTATATCCAAGATTGTGGTATTGGTACTCTATTCAATCCATTATTGAATGTTTGCGATTTCCCAGAACGTGTTGATTGTGATAATAATGGTGGTGATGTAACTACAACAGAAAATTCAAGATGGAATAGTGAAAGTAGTACCGTACCAAATTATTCAAGTACTCATTGGAACCAACAATGGGGCTCTAATATATCGAGACCATATGATTTTGGTAGAAGTTATAACCGGAATACTAACATATATAATCAAGGTACTTATGGTACAATTGGGAATAATCAAGAATCAAACCGTTATAATTATGGATATAGACCTTATTATCCATCATATCCCCATCATCATAATCATACATGGCATTCAAGATATCCATCTAGAGATAATCCTTCTAGTACCATACCTGTGTATTTCCCTAATTTTAATTATACCAATAATCCAAGATATCCGGCACCATTATATCCAGTCGATCAAAATATTCAACAACCAATATATCCAAATACTAGACCTCAGTACTATCCTAATATTACATACACTGGAGTACCTGGTTATCCTCCTATAAGATATCCTCAACGAATGGATCCAGTTGATCAAAATCTATATCAAGAATCTTCTCAACCATCATTTGATCAAAACCCTCACTATCCAAATCAAGGATCCTTAGATCAAAGATATCCGTATTTTAATCGTCATTATGATTCTGGTAGTACCCCAAATTCTAATTGGCATCAAATTAATAATGAAGAAGAAACAACAACAACAACTACTCCTTCACGTGTAGAAATTATAAATATTGGTGATTTTATTAGAAGTACAACAAAAGTACCACCAAGAAAGACACATATAAAACCACCTGCATATTTACCACCTGGTCGTACCGTTGATTATGATGATTATTCAAATTCTAATCGTATTCAATTGACAACACCACGAATTGAACGTAGTTGGCCACCACCATTCCCATCAACTGATGTAAATGCTGATTATGTTTTTGAATATGATGATGATGATAATAATGATAATAATAATAATGGTAATGGTGAAGAAGTGACCTTAGAAGCTGAGAATGTTATCGAAATTGATAAGAAAACTTGTGATAAACATGATTTCCATTGTAGACAAAATTATTGTATTAGTAGAACATCAGTTTGTGATAATCATAAAGATTGTACTGATGGTAGGGATGAGATTGATTGTATTGACAATTTGAATCAATTTAATTGGCATGAAAATGCTAAATTAGCAGTACTGGAGAAAGAAAGATGGAATAATGTTACAATAGCAACTTGTTCATTTCTCTGTTTGAATTCATCAAAATTCAAATGTAAATCTTTCAATTACAGGTCAGTAGTACCATTTGTATTGGGTATTGGGTGATGGCTATAGATAACTCACCACGTGATCTTTTTTGCAACTAGCTGAGGTCGATTAAATACAAACAAAAAAGCAGTTGAAGCACAATAAACGTCTCCCTAGCTATGCCAAAAGATTCAAAGTGTTATAAAAATTTATTTTCTATACTTATGATCGTCTCCCTAACTATACCAAAAGACACCAAATTGATCAAAATGCCAGGAAACCCCCATTTGACACTTGTATATTTGTTTTTTTTTGTAGAAAAATTGATCGTACATGCTTTTTAACAAACACCAATATCGGTTTGACTGGTGCCTTAATCTCCTATTATCCAATTGATTATTACGAATTGATACGTGATCAAATTCATTGTTACGGATCCGAAAAATTCAAATGTAATAATAATAAATGTATTGAAAAAACACAAATTTGTGATGGTCATGATGATTGTGGTGATCGTTTGGATGAGAAAGGTTGTAAAAAGAGAATTTCGGTTATCAAATACATTTAAGTGGTTCGAAAAATAAACATGAAGGCAATATTGAAATTACTGGTAAGCATTACCTATCTACCTCACTAAGTTGACAAATTTGGACGCAAACAATTTTTCTTTGGGATAGCATTTGGTCGTATTGGTTATATTTGTGATGATAAATTCAGTATAACTGATGCTAATGTTGTTTGTAAAGAGCTTGGTTATCATTTAGGCGCAGCTGAAATTAAAGGTAACTCATTTTATCCAACAAATCACACAAATATCACATTCTACATGATGGATGATGTGACTTGTAATGGTAATGAATCAAGTTTGATCGATTGTGATTTTAATGGATGGGGTATTCATAATTGTCTTGGCCAAGAAGTTGCTGGTGTTGTTTGTAAAACACCATTTAAAAGATGTCCACGTGATTATTGGCAATGCGATTCGAAAAATGAATGCTTACCAATAGCGTTTGTTTGTGATGGTTTATTAGATTGTAGTGATGGTTCAGATGAATATCCTGAGTATTGCGATGCTAAAACTGAGTTACGTTTAGTTAATGGTAGTCATTCAAAAGAAGGTCGATTAGAGATCAAACATCATGGTACTTGGGGTACTGTGTGTGATGATGATTTCAATGAAGATGCAGCTAAAGTTGTTTGCCATCATTTAGGCTATAACGGATCGGTTACAGTGAGAAAAGAAGCATATTTTGGACAAGGTATGCAAAACTTTGCTATTTTGGCTTTTATTCTATTATATTTGGATTAGGCCAAGGTCCTATATGGTTGGATCAAGTCTTTTGTGGTGGTAATGAAACAACAATTGAATCATGCACCCATTGGGATTGGGGTGAGCATAATTGTGAACATAGTGAAGATGTTGGTGTTATCTGTAGTGATATCCATGAACGTCATTCATCGTTAGCGATTGAACCAGCAGCAGCGGAAGAACCACAAACAATCTTTCCAATACCATGTGGTTATCGTAAAGATCATTTATTCTATTTAGATGATAATGTCCATGCTAGAGTAATTAAAGGTAATGTAGCCCATAAAGGTGATTATCCATGGCAAGCAGCAATCCGTGTTAGAGGCAAAACAACAAAACAAACATCCCATTGGTGTGGTGCTATAATAATTAGTGAAAAATTCGTATTGACAGCTGCACATTGTTTGATTGGCTATTCGAAAAATGCTTATATTATTATTGCTGGTGATTATGATGTAGATATAGATGAAGGTACTGAACAAGAAGCATATATTGATGATTATTATATACATGAGGATTTTCGTAAAATACATAAAATGAATAATGATATAGCATTAATTAAATTGAAAAATAATGGTTTCGAATTGAATCGTGATATACAACCAATTTGTTTACCAGATAAAATTACAAATTATCAAAATAATTTGAATTGTACAATATCTGGTTTTGGTTCAATTAAAAATGGTAAAGCTGGTTATTCACATCAATTACGTTCTGGTTGGATACCAATACAAACAAAAGAAATTTGTTCAATGCCACATGTTTATGGTGATGCATTAACTGATGGTATGTTCTGTGCTGGTGATTTAGATGAAGGTGTTGATGCTTGTGATGGTGATAGTGGTGGGCCATTGGCATGTTTAGATAATGGTAATTATTGCGTTGTTGTTGTTGTTGTTTATTTTCGATTAATTGTTATCAAACCAAAATACCTTTAGGCGCTTTTACACTTTATGGTATAACATCATGGGGACAACATTGTGGTTATGCTAACAAGCCAGGTGTTTATGTGAAAGTTGGTTATTATAGAGATTGGATTGATGAGATTCTGCGTAATCACAGTAGTAATAATGTGTGAGCTTCTATTTTGTTTTTGGTATTGTTAAGGTAAATACACAGGTAATTTGCGATAAGGTTTTTAACATTCGTCTCGCTTCTTTTATTCTTTTCTTCCTTCATCACATCCTACCATTCATCCATTCTCTGCGTTCCGTCTTCATTCCCTCCATTCTGCCTTGCTTCCTACTGCGGTACTTCCTTCGCTATGCCTTAATTCCTCCATTTCTTCTGTTCCTTAAGCTTCCCAAAAGGTTTTTTCAAGATTCCTTCTTTAATTTCATGCATCCTTCCTTTTTTTCTTCTTCTGCTATGCCTCCTGCTCTTCCTTCCTTAGTTTGGTCTTCCCTCTCGCGCAGTGGCTGCCCCCCTGTCTTCATCCCTTCCCCTTCCCCTCTTTATTTCCTTTGTTACTGCCTTTACTCCTACCTTTCTTGATCACTTGCTTACCTTACTGCCAAAGATTTGTCTTTTATGTTTTACTTTTCAATAATAAAAATGCATATTTATTAGGAAAAATTGTATTTGTACAAAATCTATTTAAAAAAATTGCTTATACATAAAATTTTAGTTGAAAAATCAATAATTATTTCGGTATACAACTGGCCCCTAATAAAATATCTATTTAATCATCATATTCATTTCTAAATCCACATCTCTATCTTCATTTTAATAGAAGATAGAAATGGTGATGTGGCACATGAATACAACTAATTACTATTATTATTATTATTATTCATATTTTATTAGTTTTTCATATAAAAAATATATTTAACAACCATAAAAACAGTTTGAATAAAATTAAAATTGTTAAAATTTTAACCAATTGATGACACCAATATAAACGTTTCCAACGTATCTTTGCATTATTTAATGTATCTAATGGATCTTGTATCATATATATACGTATACCATGTAAATATAATTGAAAGAATTCTTCCCAATTTAATTTTTTCAAATCGAAAAAAAACAAATCCCGATCTTTATCATTCATTTTATTTATTAATGTACGTATACGATCTGATCGAAATGTCCATGTGCGTACACAAAAATATGATATTACCGATGAGAATTTATGGATTTTCTTATAAATCTTCAACATTCTACAAAAAAAATAAATAAAATTAAGACGGTATTCACAAATTTCAATCTTCATCTGTATCTAGTGCGCGCACCCTGCTACACTTGCGCAGGAGTGCAAGCGAACGCGTGCGCATCTCCACTCCTGCGCGCGCACGCGTTAGATATGAATAAGGATACTCACCTCGGTGCTCGTCCAATGCAGATTAAACCGCCATCAATGATCAATGCAGGTAAATAATGCAAAAATATTGTTGCAATTAAATAACAAAAATAATTACTTTGTATTGTTAAACAATAATACCATATAGCTTTAATACTAGGTGCAACTAAACCGTATTTTTCGGATAATCTCATAAATTCACCCCATGTAATTGGTTGATCATTACTTGATTCGTAATTATAAATTTGTATATCGTAATTTTGTTGTTGTTGTTTGAAATTATTTTGATAACATTGTGCAACATCCCATGCAGCTGTTATCATTGAATTCACACACATATCAACTGGCACAATATTTGCATTAACATTCTTATCACAATATAATGTGCGTAATACACCAGTGCCAGCACCAGCACTAACACCAGTTGGCCCATACAAATTACTTACCCATGCTCGGATTGGTTCTTTATACGTTGACACGACTGATGGCAATGAAAATTATTGGCTAAATTACAGTCGAATCCAAGATTTATGTGCACTTACCGATAGCCGGACGAAATAGTCCAACAGGTAATTGTTGGCCTTCTGTTCGAATGACATCTTCAGCTATAGCTTTTGTAAACGTGTAAGTGTTTGGCCATTTACCTAAGATTCTACAAGAAAATTCGTGGTATTTTTGTATAACCAATAATAATAATAATAATAATAATAAGACTAACCCTGGTGTTATTTTATCCAACATTTGATCTGATAAACTTTCAGTTAATAAAATCAATTTGTTTGGTTCAATTGGTGTTTGATAGAAACGTTCATCAATCAATGAATTTGGTACATGCGAGAATGCTGTTGATACATGTATTAATGATTTCTTATTTAACATTTGTTTGAATAATTTCAATATATCTTGTGTACTTTTCACATTGATTGATACGGCAATTTTTAATTTCTCATCGAAACGTACAGTGGCTGCCACATGAAATACAATATTCACCTAGAAATAAAAAACAACGTAAGTCACGTGGTATTCTTTTGTGAATTTGCGCTACTGTACAGTAGATGGTGGCGGCGTCTTTAGAAACTTTCACTACTGTACACTAGATGGCGTTATTTCTATAGCAATAAATCGTAACTATTATTTGTAATTATTGATTAATTTTACTTTAAATGAATTATAATTAACAATTAACACAAATAAGGACGGGAAGTATTAGAGGTTTGACTAAATAAAGAAGGTCGTAAATTATTGAAAATCAAATAATAACCTTTATGTGTGTATGTCATTATTAATTTGTGAAGGTCGCCGATAGGTTTCGAGACGTGTCTGTCTCTCTATTGCGTCATTGGTAGTATTCAAGGCCACTGATAGCGCGAGACTTTTTGGATTATTTTTAAATTCTCTTCCGTGTGTGGTGTTTTTTTTAGAATTTTTTTACAAACAAAAGCTTTGTCACTTTTACTTATTGTTCAATTACATTCAATTAATTTCCAAATTTTTAAGTATTTACTAAATTTCAAGGTGTATTTAATAATTGTTATTCAATTATGATAAAGACTTACCTCATTAATAAGTAATTGACGGTCTTGTAAATTAATACCTAAATCCGGTAAACTACAATCACCACTAATTGCAACAATTTTATGACGGAATTTTGGTAATTCAATACGTAAACGTTCAAATACACAATCATCAAACAATTCATCTAAACGTTGATGTAGATTTTTACCTTTTTTATTACGTATCAATATATAAATTGTTTGTAAATGTTTACATGAACGTAATAATTTCTCTAAGAGAATTTTACCTAAAAAACCAGTACCACCAGTTATAAATAGATTTGTATTTGAATAAAATTGCTGTATTGGTGTTAAATCAGCTAAATCATCCATATTTTCTGTAAAGAAAAGAAAAACAACTCATTTATGAACAATAACCATACTGTAGTGCATATTGTATAGTGTATGGGCCGCTTAAATCGCCACTTTTACATGTGTTGCCATGACAACATGTGCTTTTAAACGATGGCCAATTTGGCGCGAATTTCGATATTGCGTACTTTTGTCCAAAAAAAGAGAAAACTGCCATTACTGTGATGACTCTAAACGAATTTTGATTGATTTATTACATTTTTTTTGTTCAGTTGTTGTCTAATAGATTTTGAAATAAAACAAGTTACGTAAAAGAAATGTCAAAATAGGCTAAATTTATGCTTTTATATCAGTTTTAATTCGCTTTATTATTATTATTATTAAAAATTCAACTGTGCAATTTTGAATATAATTTATGGTTGACGGTGTAAGGACCACTTTAGTGACGATCTTGTTGTCCGTCGCTATGACAACACGTGTTTTGATGACTGATAGTGTGAGGCCCGCTGTATCTATATTGATATACGTTACCATGACAACAAACAAAATGGCGAATTTCGCGCAATTTTCCGGAATTCCATCTAAGTAAATTAAACTATTAATCAACAAATAATGATTGTTTAATTATCACATAATTAAATAACATTAAAATTAATCGTAATTGATCGAAAGAAGACGAATTAAACAGAAATTAAATCGATTTAATTGAATTATAATCGATAGTGTATGGCCGCTTAAGTTTGTGCGTTGCTATGACAACACAGCAGTTTTCGATGAAAATACGCGCGAATTTCAAAACAAAATATCAATCAAAAACTTTATTTATAAATGATAATAATTGGAAAAAAATTAATGAAGTTAATTAATTTCGCCATACTTTCATTATCCCATTGTTAAATTTACCTTGAAATCGTCTTTGTGTGTGTGTGTGTGTGTGTATTACGTAAATTTACAAATAATTGATGCAAGTTTGCTTGTCGGTCAATTTCCTTTTTAGAATACTAATTAACATATAAGCACCATTTATATAATACTGTCCATTAAGGATAATTAAAGACTTTCACTATTATTAGTATTATCTGATGATCATAATAGGGTCAAAAATTCTATTTACAAAGTATGTAAAATTGTTCGTAGAGTTTTACGGTGAAAAAAAAGGAAAATCTAGAGAGAAAGGTTGATCAATAATAAAAATTCGTAAACTTTCTCAATTACCTAACACACACATTCAACATACATCCAATAAAATCTTTAAGTAATCTCTCGAAATTACATTGCAAACAAATTCACTTAATTTATTGTTTTTTAACTATATTTAATTAATTGATTAATTAATTAATTAATGAGGAAACTCACCAATTTCTGCAGTCATCTTTATGTTTGTTTTGTTTTATTTTCTGCGTGCTTATAATAGATAGAAGAATTATTATTAATCAGAATTTATATTTTGATTGTTAATTTGTTGTAATTTTTCTGTCTATTCATCAGTATGTGGTAATTAGTTTTGTGCGTGTGTGTGTCTTTATGTGGACGAATGCACTAATATTTAAACCAACAATTAAACAACGTAAAGCCACAAATAAATCGTTAAATAGTTGAATATAAATGCGACTTAAGACAACAAACACATTGTAATACAATGTTGGACAGGTAGTTGAGTCAAGTTTGTTTTTTGTTTTTCACCAGACTCTTCTTCCTCGTTGACAATAGGGTGGTGGTAATACAGTGGTAATAGTGGTGGTTAACCGAATAATAACCAATCAAAATACAGGTGTGGTCATTTAATTGGGAAACGCCAACCGAATTTCTATTTAGTTAACATAATTAGAGCACACTGTCTCTTCAATTTTGATTCAACTGTACCATAATTTTCGTGACGTAATTGGTAATTTCGCACGATAGACTATACACACAAATCTTTCATCTATCGATTTTTTTCTCTAATAATTGTTTAAATAATCAAATGTCGATATCTAATTGCTTAATCAAATAAATTTGTTGTCGATACAGTTTGGTTTCTGTCTTAATTGATTGAATAATTAGTTTATGATGATGATGATGATGATGATTATTATTGCTAATTAGTCATTAATTTAGCCAAATTTACGTATATGTTAGATCGTAAACAATGATATTTGTAATTAATGATTCGAATCATGAATATCCTGATCATGATGATGAAATATTTATTAAGTTACACATACACAAAACAAAACAAAAAAAATTGACAATAATTTATTTATTTCTCCTCATTCCTTTGTTTTGGGTTATTTCCCTTTTTTTTTGTTTTCATCTTTAAGGCGATTCATCGAAACGAATCTAGAATTTTGAAATGTTTATTTAAGTAGTCATTGTAAATTCCCCAACATATTTGTACAGGTATGTGTCGTATTTCTTCTAAAGACCCGTTTACAATGTGCCAATTTATATGGCATGCAATATTTATTGCACAATTGGAAATTCTGTGTACAGTTGTGCAATTTATCTTGCAAATCAGGATAACTACAACTACAACAAAACACACAAAAGTCAAAAACAAACCAAAACCAGTGTGTAAAACTGTACTCTGGTGCAGTAAGGAAGATGGTAGGGGTGCTCGAAAGGACCTTCGAACTGCGACTCTTCTTGTGGTGAGAGGAGTCTTACCAGAAAGAGTACTCAGTAATGAGGGGCCAGCAGGATTAGCGGCCCTGCTGGTATGGGTGTAGCAATCCCATGGAGAATTGCAGGACTCAACTGGTAGTGACTAGAATCATAAAGCATCCCACCAGTAATGCTGACGGAAATGGCACTTAGGGAGCCTTGGACTAGTGGTTGAGACTCGAGCAGAGCAAATCAGGATAACTACAACTACAACAAAACACACAAATGTCAAAAACAAACCAAAACCAGTGTGTAAAACTGTACTCTGGTGCAGTAAGGAAAATGTTAGGGGTGCTCGAAAGGACCTTCGAACTGCGACACTTATTCTTGTGGTGAGAGGAGCCTTACCAAAAAGAGTACTTAGTAATGAGGGGCCAGCAGGATTAGCGGCCCTGCTGGTATGGGTGTAGCAATCCCACGGAGAATTGCAGGACTCAACTGGTAGTGACTAGAATCATAAAGCATCCCACCAGTAATGCTGACGGAAATGGCACTTAGGGAGCCTTGGACTAGTGGTTCAGACTCGAGCAGAGCAAATCAGGATAACTACAACTACAACAAAACACACAAATGTCAAAAACAAACGAAAACCAGTGTGTAAAACTGTACTCTGGTGCAGTAAGGAAAATGGTAGGGGTGCTCGAAAGGACCTTCGAACTGCGACACTTATTCTTGTGGTGAGAGGAGCCTTATCAAAAAGAGTACTCAGTAACGGCCCTGCTGGTTTGGGTGTAGCAATCCCACGGATCCGAGCCGACCCACCAATGTTGAGAATTGCAGAACTCAACTGGTAGTCACTAGAATCATGAAGCATCCCACCAGTGATGCTGATGGAAATGGCACAACTGGAGCCTCGGACTAATGGTTGAGACTCGAGCAGAGTAGCGAGAGTTGGGTGGTAGCAACTGCTCTTGGCGGATGAACTACCCAGAACTAGCTCGATTGCAGAGACGGCAGAGGCTTAGATAAGCCTAGCCACTACCAAAAGCCCAGAGCGCTGAGGGGATTTGGTGCTAGGCCGATGGCAAGGTCTAGTGATGCTGTTCGGGGCGTTCTGAGTTGAACCATAGATGTAAATTGTTTTCGTACTATGTATCAGGTGGCATTCAGTTAAAAAGTAACTAAGAAAATTCTGAGGAAAAAATGCTCCACAAATGTTTTTGGCAGTAGTTCAAATCTACCTTTCTAAATGGCCCACATGTTTCTTGAGCATGAGTGTCTTGGAATGGAAGATGAACCGGGCTTTGTTGAGTATAGTATTAGTTTGGTCGTCTGTTGTTGGTGGCGCTATTGCTGGTCTCATTGTAATCACAACCATCCGAATTTCTTTAATTTGCTTGTTTATTTTTTTATTGACAAAAAAGAAACAATTGATTTATTTAACAAACGGTACCAGTTAGTAGAACAAAATTTATTTAAATAACCGTATTAGAATTATTATTGACATAAACAATTCTAACATTAATACGACAACATCAATTCTTATTCACTTGTTGTATAATCGTCATCATCATCATCATCATCATCGAAATGTTGACAATTGTGACAGTTTTATTAATTTTGTCAAATATTTTTATCAATTTCAATTGTTATGCTAATTCGAATCATTTAATTGAGAAACGATATGTTTTATTATTTCAAAATAATTCAGTAATGCAGGTAATTATCAGAAAAGAAATCATTAAAACACACACACGCACACACAAATTGAATACTTTTAACAGTTTAGTACTGGTTTATCTGTACCATTGATACTACCAAGGCGTACAATAAACCTTAGTTTAGTGACACAAGTCAATTACAATTTACCACGATTGATTGAACAATTACGCCCAACGATCTTTGAGGAAGCCAAATATAATCATGAGAATATCGATATAAATCGCACAATTCTCTATAAATACATCATAGAATTCCTAAATGGGTAAATAATTATTTAGTGGTAGTAGGCTGTTGCGGGTAGATGAAGAACGGACGTATATCGTAACTTAATCCATGGTCTAAAATTTGACGTTTACCTACTGTTAAGTTATAATCTATCGATTCAATCACAGCGATACGTTCTCTATCTATCCTACCTATCGGAAATAATTGTGATAACCCGGTATTTTATTGTTAAATCTAGTATTGGCTTAGATGGTGAACAATGTCTATTACGTATAATTTGTGAAATGTCCGAATATCCAATTCATTTAGAGCATAAAGAGAATTTACTAGAAGAAATCGTACATTTCTTATTTACGTAAGTCCGATTCAATTGCATTAATTAATTAATTAATTAAATGCATTCCAGACCATCACTTGATCTAGTTGGCGATAATTCAACAATCGACATATCATTCAACAATCAATTATTACAAGCTGAACATCTCGGTCGAAATAATTATGGTAAATGCAATCAACAATTTTCAACGTGTAGTGTACCTTTAGTTGATATTTTTACAAGAAAATTTATAATTTAATAAATATATATATTTGAGGGGGGAATTATAGGTTGGCTTTAACGAAAATTTGGTGGTTTTTTTTTGTTTGTTTAAATTGTAGTGATTTTCGTTGTTAACAGTTGCCTGGCATCCTGTTCATTTCCCACTAGATCTAGTTACATTCGTTTGTTTCAATTTTTCTAATTCCGAATGCAACTCAATTTAATTCACAAAAGTATGTATAAGTAATTTAATTAAAAAATTAATTCATCAATTAATTAACTATGGGTATGCTTAATGCAAAGGTAATTTGTTGATTTTGATGAATTCATGATATCATATCTAAATTTAACCGATAACATAACCACACTTTTCGAAAATTTTCGGTTGTAGATGGAAGAAAGTCGCACAAACTTGAGTGAATTCCAAGAGAAACCCAATGAAAATCACGAAATTAATATGAAAAACGTTAAAGTTCGTCGATTTTTCTTAATAATTAAAATTCAATTAACGATTTTGTGTTTAAAACAAATTTAGGTCAGAGTTGATAAGGTCCATGTTGATGGTTTGGCACGTACAAAAAACGATATAATTGAAGATAGTATACGTGATTTATTTAAAGCAAATAGTTTCGAAGATGTTCTATTGAAAGCGCATCGAGTCAGTTTATTATTTTTGAAATAATTCTTGTCAATTGATAGATTTCTCGAATGTTTTAGGTGCGACTTAAATTGAAAGAATTGGATTGTTTTAAAGATATTGGCGTTTTTATTGATACATCTAAAGGTGAAAATGCCAGTCCAGATGGATTAGACGTAATTTATTTGTGTGGTATTAATGAAAATCTCGCTGTAATTTCGTTTGTTTGTTTGTGTGTTTAAGGTGACTTTTGATGTTAAAGAATATAAACGTTTAACTGGTAGTGTATCAACACATGTTGGTAATAATGAAGGTTCATTAGCTTTAGGTTTAAAAACACCAAATCTATTTGGTCGTGGTGAACGTGTACAAATTGAATATACACATGGTACAAAAAAGACAACAAATTTTAATGTGGCATTCATTAAACCATTTCTTGGTTATTATCATCCAATGTAAATGGCAATTTAAACAATTTATCGATTTGTTTATAGATTTGTTTCTTTTGTTTTTCATATAGTTTCACTGCCAGTGTATTTCAAGCCCATTCCGAATGGCCAACATCTGGTTATAAACAATTAGAACGTGGTATTTTGTTGGATTTCGGCTTCAATTCAACCACATTAGTAATTTATTGTTTTGTTGTGTTTTTTTTAATAATAATTGTGTTAATTCTGTTATTAGTTCAAGCACAATCTACAATGGGAAGGTGTGATACGTGATTTAAATGTATTAACACGTAATACATCGTTTCCAATACGTGAAGAAGCTGGTGTTACATTGAAATCATCATTAAAACATATTTTATCAATAGATACACGTGATGATTTGATATTCCCAAGTGTTGGTGATTTGTATAAATTAACAAATGAATTTGCTGGTTTTGGTGGTGGTGGGAATGTTGGTTATTTGAAAAATTCGATTTTCATCCAAAGTAATTGTTCATTAATTGAAGATTTCGTTAGTTATTTCCCCAATTTTGTGTGTGTGCGTTTGTGTTCTTTTTGAATTGATTTAATTAATTTTTATAGGTATTACAATGGACATTAAATGCTGGTTTATTGCATAGTATTAATAATGATATGAAAATTAATTTGCCAGATCGTTATTATATTGGTGGTCCAACATCTGTACGTGGTTTCCAACAACGTGGCATTGGTCCACATAGTGATGGTGATTCATTAGGTTCATTAACATATTGGGCAAGTGGTATACATTTATTTACACCATTACCATTCCGTCCTGGACGTGGTGGTTTTTGTGATTTATTTCGTACACATTTCTTTATAACCAGTGGTAATGTTATGGATTATCAAATATGTAAGTGGAATTTCTTTATTATTGTTTTGTTTGATTTTTGTATTAATTAATTAAATTAATTAATTAAGATCATCAGAATTTTATGGAATATTTAATGTATCGTATGCGTGTATCATATGGTGTTGGTATTGCTTTACGTATTGGTAATATGGCTAGACTTGAAATTAATTATTGTTGGCCATATCATTATCAGAAGAATGATCAATTTGTTGGTGGTGTCCAATTTGGTGTTGGTGTCGAATTTTTATAATTCTATACACATTACAAAAACAACAAATAGTTTTTATTATTATTATTATTTTATCTCAATTAGAAATGTTAACAATAAACGATGTTGAACTATATTTAGTTGATCTATAATTAGGGATAGTTTTGCAACGCCATCTAGTATTGTGATTCGAAATTAGTTTGAGGTTATTTTGAATTTTTTGAAAATTAATGCGACCATAAATCTATTTCAGTTGTTAATTAATTAATTACTAAATCATTATTGATTTATGAAATGATAGTTATTAAGTTAAGTGTTGAATATTACAAACGTTTCGCAAATAAATCGATACAGAAATAGAAAGGCAAACTAATGAATACAGATGCATTTATCTTAGAATAGAATGGTGCAATCACCCCTAAATCGTAGTGTCATTGCTGTTATAACGCCATCTAGATTGCCAACATTCAACTAAATTACATTTTAATTTTACAGAAAAATCATTAAATTCTATATGAAAAACAGGTAATATTCTCATCAAATATTAAAAATCATGAATGAATTGTCTTGTTTTTTCCATAATTAATCGATTAAAACGGTAAAAATTCAAACAAAATTTACGGTAGAGGGAGCTATGTTTAGTTTTAATTAAATTTTTGCTTCAAATTGACTGGTGCAAACATGCCTAAACCTTGAAGTTGTCATTGCTATTGTAGCGTCATCTAGTTTACCAACATTTAACTAAATTACATTTTTAATTTTACAGAAAATCGTTGAATTCTCTATGAAAAAAAGGAATATTTCCATCAAATATATAAAATAACGAATTAATTCTCTTGATATTTTCATAATTAATCGATTAAAACATTTATAATTTAATCGAAATTTACCCTTTAGAGAGCTATGTTTAGTTTCAATTGAATAGGGTTATTTATTTTTGCCATGTTGTCGACATTGATTTGTTTTCAACAGTTCAATGCAGCGCCATCTAGTGTAAGTGTCAATGTTTTCGGTGAAAGTTTTGTTGAATTCGAGTTTTTTTTTTAATTCTAAAAATAATTAACATAAAAATTAATTGAAATTAATTGATTTCAATTGAATCATAATTTAATTATAGTCAATATCGAAAAAATTGGTGATAATGTTGAAATTTTTGTTGGAAAACATCACTATAACCTAACAAACAAATTAACAAAAATTATTATTTCTAGTTTAATTAAATTAATTAATTAATTAATAATGGCACAAATCGAATATGACTTGGATAATACTGGTGGATTAATGGATGTAAGTTTGAATTTTTACCAATAAAGCTTTTGTAACGAAACAAACAGGAATTTCGATAAAATGGCGTCGATTAACTACTTGTTGTTTTTTTGATTGATAGAAAATCCAAGCATTAATTGCACCACCACAAAGTGATGATACAAAAACGAAGAAACAAACAACCCATGAACATCATCCATATTTTAAACGACCTGGCCGAGGTCACAATCATGATAATTGTGATGCTTGTAGTGAAGGTGGCGATTTGATTTGTTGTGATAAATGTCCATCAAGTTTCCATTTACAATGCCAGTAAACACACACACAAAACAAACAATGATTCTAATTCATTAATCAATGAAAATAATTGTAGTGATCCACCATTAGAAGTGAATGATATACCGACAGGTGAATGGTTGTGTCACAGTTGTAAATTTATAAAGAAACAATGTACGATACCACAACAGCGCAATAAACGTTCATCATCAACGCCGATTTGTTTGAAAACGGCACAATTACAACAGCCACCATTGAAAAAATACAAATTAAATCCAATGGAATTATTGATACAAGCTGCTAATTCAATGAATCCAAAACAATTCGAATTGCCACGTAGTATGAGTGTGCCATGTCTATTTCCAGGCACTGATAAAAGTATTTACAATTGACGGAAAAAAATGATAAATTTTAATAAAATCTTTGCGGTGTTTTTTTTTTTAGTTGAAGCACCATATTCGAAAAATGGTAGGAAGTTTACGAAATTACAAAAAGACCATGAAAAGAAACAAGATTGTACAATATTATTGCCAGCACGTAAATGTTATGAATGTCGTAAATCATGTCGTATAGCACCATTAATATCATGTGATTATTGTTCATTATATTTTCATTTAGATTGTTTAGATCCACCATTAACATCACCACCAAGTGGACGTTGGATGTGTCCTAATCATGTTGAACATTATCTCGTAATTGATTTAATTTACTTTTCAATTAATTAATTCAATTGATTAATTTTTGTAGGATACGAAATTGTTGACATCAGTTTCAGCAACTGAACGTATAAAATTATGGGATCGTTTTAATGGTTTATTAGATCAAGATTTGATAAAATTGGAATTTTTTCGTAAGATCAATCGTAAAAATCCACCATTTCGTTATAAAATCAAATTAACACCGAGGAATTGTATAAATGTACCAAAAATGGTTAAAGAACATTATAATCAACCAATACAATTATTACCAAGTTTAAAAGATATTTTACGAATTGATAAGATGAAACAAAAACAAAAACTAATTAAAGCAAATATTGGCACACAATTAGAAACTAATAATAATAATAATGAGAAAGAAATTGATAATAGTATTGATAATGTACAAAATTTAGGTAATAATAATGATAAGGATAATGGAATTTTCGATGAGAACAATGGGAATAAATCATCATTTAATAATGATAATGATAGTAAAGAAAATCAAGTTATTATTGATAATAGTGATAATAATAGAATAAAGGATGAGATTTTCATTAAAAATGGCTGTGTTAAAAATGAAGATACTGTGATAAATGAGATTTCTAACGAAGGTATTAGTTTGTTTATTTGTTAAATTTCGAATTTGGCGCCTACAATGTTACCACATAAATAGCAACAAAACAATTGAAAATTCACCGTTTTAGAAAAATCTCAGTTTCGCCCCAAATGTATTGCTGGTTGTCTATCTAATGTAGACAACCAGCAATACACGAATAGGAAAAAAGTTCCAATCACAGTCTTATAAAGTTTAAAGTTGATAAAGCCGTTGTAGAAAAATGTGTAAAATAAACCGTATTGAATTTGTTACATAGTTGGCGGTGAAATAATTGAAATATGTTGGTAATATTGAAAAAACAAAAAATGCGCGAATCTCAAAACGTTTATAATTGTTTTAAATTTGTCTACTAGACAAATATTGTTTTTTTGTTGTTGTTGTTTAAATTTGATTGAAAATCAACAAATTTTTTTTGTAATTATTTCATTGATTTTTGCGAGAAATTAATGTAAAATCGTTTGATCTAGGAGGCTTTTATGGAATGAAAAAAAAAACAAAAGAATACTGTCATAGATTTACAAATTTTTTTATAATTGGTAGAATTTTTTGATTTAAAAAAAGAGGTATGTTTAGTTTTGATTTAGATTTTTGATTATTTGATAAATTAATTAATAATTAATTGATTTTATTAATTATAATTTAAAAATTTGAAAAAGATAAGTTGAGGTTATGGGTGGGGGTTGGTTGTATGTATACTTAATTCGCATCAATGCAAATTGCGTATTTTATATAATTCTTATTTGATTGGTTATAATTTATCAATATCTCGATATTATTAACCAATGAGAATGTTATAAAAGGAATCGGTTTAATTCCTTATTTGTTAATTTAATTTTAATGTAATTAAGTTTTATTTTGTTGTTATTGTTTTAGTTGAATTGAAATTGAAGCAATTAGATGAACGTATTTTACGCTTATTAGCATATCAACGTATTCAACATTTATTAAATCAACAATCATCATCAACATCGAATATAAATTTAAATCAATATTTATCAACAAATTTACAAAATAAATTGAAACATATGCCGATGCCTAGTGAATTATTAACACCAGCTGATATTGAACGTATATCACGTGTATTTTCATCATCAACAACAACACAAACAACAGCAGCAGCATCAGCAGCAACAACAACCACAACAATTAAGAAAGAATTATTAAATAGTAATGGTATTAATAGTAAATCAAAGAATTTATTACGTGCTAGAGCAATGTTATGTCCAGTTGTGTCACCACATTTTTATAATATACGTACAGAAGAAGTGGATCCAAATTATGTTAGACATGATGATAGTTTTATGGGTTATCGTCCAACTGTATCGACACGTTATCCAGAAGCTGTTGCAATGCGTTATCGTATATTAAATATTGGTAAAGGTTCAACAAATGATGTGAATTTAGAACGTTTCGGTTATTGCAATAATATATCATCAAGGCATGCTACAATTTTCTATGATGAAGTAATCATATAAATTACATTGTTGGTGTATTTGATTAATTTAATTAATTTTGTTGTAGTTTACGAAAAATTATGAATTAATTAATTATTCGCAATATGGTAGTTATGTGAATAATGTATTATTTGCTAATGATTTATTAATCATAGATCGTACGAAAAATGGACAAAAACCTGATAATAATAATAAAACAATACCATTAGAAATACAAGTTAGGGAGATAATTGATAAACGTCGTAAAGTTGTTAGACAACCACCATTACAACAACAACAACAACAATACTATCATCATTATCAACAACATCAACAACAATTTAGAAAGAATTCATATGATTATATAAAAATGATAGCAAATGATGGTATGGATACATTTGAATGTTGTTGTTGTAGTAATAGTAGTACAACAACAACAATTAATGGTATTTATGATATAAATAAAACTGGTTGGGAAGGTCCAGCTATATTAAATCATGGTAGTTTATTAAGATTTGGATGTATATCGTTTGTTTTTTCAATTGTTGATTGTGCAGATTAGAATTTTCAAATTTAATTTGATATTCGTTCGTTTGTTGTTTTTTTTTTTTTGATTTGAACTCTATTTTTCAAAATATTTTATATTTTCTTATAGATTTTCTTTGTGCTAATCGGATTATTGTGTATTAGAAACAAAAACAAAACAAAAAAAGCAAATTGTTTCATTTTTTTTTTAAATTTTGTGGGACATTCAGTATTTGTGTGCCAATTTAAAGCGGACATACACTACCGGTTAAGTTTCATAGTGTTGATTTGATTATCAAGGTGAGTCTATATTTGGAAAGGTGAGTTGTGAAGTATTCCAATTGATTGTAGTAAAACCAATCAATTTATTTATTTTAATTGCAGTACATCTACAATACAAGCATTGATTGTAATCACAGTGTCATGTAAGTAATCATTTTTGTTCTCTATTTACTAATTGTTGTATTCTATAAGATTCTTCATTGGTTAATTAACCATCACGGTCTTATAAACACGTTTTGACACTTCTATACAAAAGTATTCGTAGCATAAGTTCGTTATTGCAAGTAACTGTAGTTCCTAATAAGCGGCGCAATTGTCGAGGAAACGAGAGAAGTAAAACAAAGATGACTGTATAAAAAAAAGTAGAGATAGCTAGTGATAGTTACGCCGTCACGCTTTTCCATGTTTTTCAATACATGTCCATCTGTTTATAATAATGAAATTAGATTGATCGTACATGATTCCCTTTAGATTTCCAAAATTGTATTTAAGCTATTCATTACTAGATGGCGTTGTTTCTAATAGCAAACAGCGACCTCTATCGGTGATCAATCTATTTAAAAACTATACTTGTAACGCTAGTCTTTACTAATTAGCCTTAAAATTAATTAAAATCAAAACAATTTTAAATTTAATTATTAATATTTTTATATATATGTATAATTAAACAGAATACATAGATGGTACAAGATTGACTTATATAACTGTACAAAAATAAATGCAATTAACTATTTAAAAATAATTTTTATTTTTTTAGATAATGATAGTGATGAAACGAAAGCCAATTTTTGATTTGTATTGATAGAGAGCAGCAATTAAGCTACAAAATTTGACTTTCGGAATGTTTTTTTGTTTTGTTTTAATTGTAGTTGGTACATTACAGAACACACATAAAAACAAATATTGTCGATTTTGTTCCATTTTTGTTGGTTAAATTACCTACAAATTTTCTTTCAACATTTACAATATTTACACGGGTTTTGTTTTTGGTTGTAAATTTCTACCATTTAAAAAAAAAAGAAAACATTGAGCATTAAAATTGAAGAATTTTGTTGGCTTTAATTTCGTTTATTTAAAATGAAAAATTTTGGAAGATTTCAGCATGAAAATTGTTCTATTTTTTGTTTTGGTTAGGAACTAAAGCGAAATATTTTTAAAATCCAAAATTACGAAAAAAAAATTAAATATACATTTCTCTCACACACACACACACTCTCTCTCTCTCATTCGCTAACATTTTGTTTTGTGTAATGTTTCTCAATTATTTTAGTTAATTAAATGATTATTTTAGGTTAATAGTTTTGATAGAGGTGAAAAGTTTGATTTAATTTAAATGCTAACAGCATTTCTTTTTACCTTGTCGATTTGTTTTTCTTAAATTAACAGTTTCATTTTGTGTTATATTTTGTCGTTCTTTCATTTCCTGTTTTGAACGTAATACTAATCGTGTTATACACATAAACATTTCTTCAACATTAATATTATCTTTTGCTGATGTTTCAAATAATTGTATATTCATTGTACTGGCAAAACGTTCAGCATCCTCTGTTAATACAACTTTCCTATCTGGTGTATCATTTTTATTACCAACTAATACACGATTAACAACATCACAATTTTGTTCGATTTCATGTAACCAACGTTTAACATTCGCAAATGATTCACCATTTGTTACATCATAAACAACAATAACACCATGTGTACCCCGATAATATCTACAAACAGACAAGAAATTATTCAATTAATTTTTTTGTTTTTGATGATGTGTTCTAATATATACGTGCTAGTTATTGTACGGAAACGTTCTTGTCCAGCTGTATCCCATATTTGTAATTTCACTTTCTGTCCATCAATACATACAGTTTTGATTTTAAAATCAACACCAATCGTTGTTATATAACTACCAGAGAATGTATTATCAGCAAAACGTAATAATAACGAACTTTTACCAACACCTAAAAACAGAAACAAAATTGGTAGCGATTATTAAAAAAAAAACATCATTATCTATAACCCCGCCCACAACATTACATACCACTATCACCAATTATTAACAATTTAAATAGATGATCATAATCACGTGCCATTTTTTTTTGTTGTGTAGGAGCCCAATTTTTCTATAATTAATTTCAGATATTATTTATGAATACAACAACATTTAAATTGATTTTGTTGTTTATTTTGGATTGTATTTTGAATAAACAACAACATGTAACGTTAAAAAACAACCCTACACAAATATAACCAATTAATGACAATCAGGCAAATTCACTGACGTCCCACTAGAAATTCCCCTAAACAATTGTCAACGGTTCAACAGCAACAACAATAAAATCCCTAAATGTGACCAACTCTATTTGAAAATGACTACAATTCATTACTATTATTAATTAACCAGTTATTTTCTTTAGTACCATGGACATTCATTTAATTTTTTAAAATTAATGGTATTTCACATCAATCTACAACCAACAAAACAACAATTAATTTATACAATAATTAACACAGTAATTAAACCATCTGAGAACAATTGTCAACAATTGATACAACACCATCTCTTGTAATTAATAGAAAACTAAAATATCGATATCAAAACTAGTGCTATCTAGTGATGGACAGTTGAAGCTCATAATAATGACACTATTAATTTAATCTAAGTTTCAAACCGATTATAGCAATGTTACAGCGCATGTAGCAGTCGCTTTAAGCGCCCTCTAAATCGGGTGGTAGCAACAGAGGGATTACAATTTGTATCGAAGTAGACTATCTATGGTATAATGACACCTCCTAAACTCCTAATACAACATCGAAATTTACAACGAATATTAATAATAATAAATGTTATCTAATTAATATAGATTTAAAAAGCAGTAAATGGTATAGAAAACAAACGATGGATACCACTATTGAGAGAATTAATAACGTACCTGTGAACTGATGTGGTTAACAGTTGGCACTATTTTAATTCACTTAAAAATCCCAATATACAAACGTCACTGTCTTCCACCGATAAATCTAGGCATTTTCATAAAATCAACAAAAAACTTATATTTATCACTGATAACAACAAACACATCAACATTAAATAAATATTAGCGATGCATTGTTTTGTTAATTTAAAAAATTAAATTTTTATAACAAAATCCGGTCGAGTAGTAATTTTATCCGATTGCAGTTGGTAGTCATTTACAAAACCATCTTGGAAATTTCACCTAGATATTTTGTTATTTCAAACGATAATTGTTGCTATTTCGAAAGAAAAAGGGGGAACTATTTGTAATTTGATCGATTATTTCGTTAAATTTTGATTAATTACGTGTAATTGATCGACAACAATCAAGTAAGTGATGGGGATTTTTGTCGTTTCAAAGTTGGTAGTATTTTGTTCGTAGACACGTAACCTAAAATTTTGGTTCGATAATGAATTTTTTCAATTTGAAATTATTGAAAAAATCACCATAAATTAATTTTAACAACAAAAAAATCATTACGAAACTTCTCAATAATCCAACCAGTCGACTTATCGTACGCATCATATGAGAATCGAAATGAACATAATTATCCATTAATTGTGTTGCATGGTTTGTTTGGTTCAAAATCGAATTGGAATAGTCTATGTAAAGTATTAAATAAACGAACACAACGTAAAATTATTGCAATTGATCATCGTAATCATGGTGATAGTCCACATGTGAATGAACATACATATGAGCATTGTATCAATGATTTGAAACGTTTATTAGAACGTTTGAATATTGAGAAATGTTCATTGATGGGACATTCAATGGGCGGCCGTACCAGTATGCTATTCACATTGAAAAACGTAAGAATTCCAATCCAAATTAATGAATTAATGAATTAATTGCAAAATTTCCAGCCTGAATTTATTGAGAAATTAATTGTGGTCGATATATCACCAATACGTACCAGTCCAAATCTATCAACATTACCAAATCTATTTAAAATATTGTTAACATTAAAATTACCAACAGATGTAACATTAGTGAAAGCACGTCAATTAATGGATCAACAATTGAAACAATCAATCAACGATTCGAATTTACGTGCATTTCTATTAACGAATTTAATTGATCGAAATAATGGTGAATTCACATGGCGTATTAATATCAAAGCATTATTAGATAATTTCAATGAAATTGCCTCATTCCCCGATATTAATCAATTAACATTCAATGGACCAACATTATTTATTGGTGGACAATTATCTGATTATATTAAAAATGATGATCATATGGGAATTTTACAAATTTTCCCAAATACACAATTTCAATATATACAAAATGCTGGACATTGGGTACACAGTGAGAAACCACAAGAATTCCTAAATATCACCGTAGATTTCTTAAATAAATAAATATGGAAACAAACAAACAAATTAGTCAGATAACAGAATATTATTATTATTATTATTTGCAATAAACAAACAACTCTAAAACACGCGAAATCTTTTAAATATTGTTCAATAGAGATATCTAAATGGATCCCTTTTATTAATACAAAATAATTATCACAATTCTATTATTTATATCCAAAAAAAAAAACGGAATGTTGACGAAATTATCAAAAAAAAAAACGACTAGAATTTGTGCTAACAACACACAACAAAACAATCGATAAAAATCATTGCATTTTACCATTAAAATCCCACTGAATTCGATATAATC
The DNA here is from genome assembly GCA_028455855.1 of Meloe dianella. Lineage (NCBI taxonomy): Eukaryota > Metazoa > Arthropoda > Insecta > Coleoptera > Meloidae > Meloe > Meloe dianella. Next base: position 558,063 of record JAPTHL010000043.1, on the reverse strand, counting down.
TAGTTAGAAAAAAGAGAGAGATCGATATATCATGTACTGTTCTTTCTCTATCTCTGGTGATTGAGCCACCATTCCAGAATGTATACAGAATTCAGTGTTGGTGATTTACAAAATTAAGTACAAAACCAATAATAATTGTGCTAATATTTGTTGATTTTATCTCAATTAAAAGCGGTATACATTTAATTTGAACGAATAAATTAAATTTGTTTTTTGTTTAGGGGAATTTCATACTAAACTACCCTGTTGTCGATGCGGTTGCCACCCAGAATTCGTTATGAAATAGGCTATGTCGACATACCACCATTATAAGCATAATCAGCTTTATTGTGCATGATTAATGTATCATCAACAAAATAGAAACTATCTGAACGTGTCTCAAATGGTGATGCAATCATTTCATTAACTACACACACAAAAAAAAACAAAACAATTTAATTTGAATAGCCTAAAAATTTTTTTGGGGATATTTACCTAGATCAGTTGGCAATATTGGAAATTCATAAATATGCTCACATGTATTCCTTGAGTATGGTATACAAAAACCAAATTCAAAATCGAATGTTTTTAATAATTTATCACGGAAAAAATGCCGTTCTATCATACGGAATCGATTCACTGATTTATTACCAACTGTAAACTCCACCCTAATTCCCCCAGAAAAATTATAATTTTTTTGATTATGATTATGTGTGTATTTTTTAGTAACTTACGTGGCTCCTACAGTTTTCAATTTGAGAAATTGTGGTGTGAATTGATAACGTACAAATCTACCAGAATTGGGATCGATCAGTTCATCGTCTTGTTGTTGTTGTTGTTGTTGATTGCGTTGTTGTTCGTTATCATCAGTTTGTTGTTCAATGATTGGTTTAGCAATTTCAAACAGGACGGCACCACTATCTAAATCACGTATTTTAAAACGTGTAAAATCTATATCGTAAATATTCGCATCTGGTTCACATAAATACGTGTCGGTGATTTTTGTTAAATGCAATACATCTTCTGGTGTTATACGTTGTCTTGAATTATTACCAATTATTTGTTGTTGTTGTTGTTGTTGGATTGATTTATTAGTTGGGATATTATCCCGTTTCTCACGTACAACACTCATCAATTACAATTATTGTTAATAATTAACAAAATTAATTAATATTAACAAAAAAACGAACTGAACGAGAATCTAGAAGGCTGATGTAAACAAATTTTGACAGATCTGACAACCTTGAAAATCAATATACAACTAATAGATGGCGCTTCATATCCAGAATAATTTAAAGGTGAACATACACGTAAAAGTCTGCTTGATAAATTCGATTATTATTATTATTATTATTATTATTAAATTCATGGGAACCGAATTCATTGTTGTTGTTGTTGTTGTTTTTCCATCTATTATAATCGTCTATGTTAAATTATGCAAATCTGTATTGGTTTTTTTTTCCTACTAATGATGGTTTAATTGTCCGAAATCGGTGCAACAACAATCAGTACAAAAATGATATAAATCAAATTAGAAAATAATTACAACTGCATTATATTTTTCTGTTATAAATATACTTCAAAAACGTATATTTGTCGATTGTTTGTTCGTTTGATTTAACATACGTTTTAACCTTCTAAAATGTTTAAAATATCACTAATAGTCATTTTATTGAGTTGTTTTGCAACATCAAGACTTGTACATATATATACATATAAATGTTTCAATATCGATAATTCTAATCAAAAAATGTGTGTTTTAATTAATTTCCAGATTATGAATTACGAATTAAATATTGAAATGGTTACAGTATGTCCGAATAATGATGAAATGGAAGTGCCATATCGTCATTTACGTTTCGTCCATATTAACCGTACACATAAAGCTGTTAGTGTTGATGCTTTTATGAGAAAACCAATTGATAGTACTGTTGGTTATACAATAATAATGGCTAGATGGGCTAATAATGGTGGTTGGATTAGTATGCCATTTATACCATATCAAAATGATGTATGTACAACAATACATCGTTATTTCAAAGAATTCCATATGGAGATATTGCGTGCATTTGGTATTAAAGAACCAGAGAAATGTCCAATACCGCCTGTAATGTATTCTATCCTATTTTCTATAATAATAGGGAGTTACTTGTCACGTGCAAATAACCGACACGTTAAATTGCGCTCACACTAGCGTAATTACGGGTTACGCTATTTCAGCATCTTCAAGGTGACATTTCTACCGACGATAGCGTAAAAGTTTAAGGTTAGCTTTTACACATGCCATACTCAACTATTTTCATTTACCGCACATCTCCGATTATAGTGTGTCAAAGCTAACCTGAAAATTTCACGCTATAGTCGGTATAACGTTCACGTTAAAGCTGTTGACATGGCGGCTCCTGTAATCACGCTATTGTGAACGCATGCGCTTTCAGCGTTTTACGCAACATGTTTGGTTATTTTGACGTAATAGATGGCGGGTAACTCTCTTAATATTCTAACAACAACAAAACAAAAATGGTAATAATTCTAGGGTAATTATTCAATGAAAAATTTCATTGCAAACCTGCCACGTGTTAAAGTAGGTTGGCCTGGACGATTTCGGGCAACAGCAATAACACGACGAGGTGAAAATGGACCATTCGTGACATGTGTTATGTGTGTGGCTTCTGTTGTTGAAATCTTATAATAATTTGTTCATTACGATAATGAAATTTTTGAAATAAATCATATTTTGTCTTGTATATACATACAGGAATGGCCTTTGAAACAGAAATATGATTTGTGCAGATGCTAAATAGAGATATAGAGAAAAGATGGACGTTTACGAATTTCTACTACTTATCTCTTTTCAACACGTGCTGACATTATATAAGACTGTTTCATTTCTTCTACTCTATCTCAAATGTGTCTAGATGTGTTGGTCGAGCCTGTATACATTTTCACAATAGTAGCATCACTCACTAAGGATAGAGTTTCCACAAATCCACACCCAAAGAGCCCCATTTGGTTAACACAAATTTTTTTGCGTGTCAAACCATTAACACAAAATTCTATCCTCACAATTATTGATTAGGCCAGCTCAGAACTATGCCGGGAATAAATTGCACCCCTTTTTAGTCTAGATTGGCACCCCACCCCAGGTACCATTGCAACCCACCACCCACCTCGAACCAGCATTGGACCATTTATCACACTGTTCGAATAGAAACATAACATTTCCATATAAAATATACATTCAACATCTCAGTAGTAATAATTAAAGCACTAAGGAATAGCAAAAAAAATTGATTAGTGACAACAGTGCACGGAGTAAACTTACGGAATACTTGAAATGGGTTTTATAGTAAATATAGTAAATATGCATGAATAATGCCTCTTTCATCCATCCAAGTATTGCCCCCGTGTCCATGTTGCTTGACTTCGGTGATCAGGCGAGAACCGGTATTGCCAACGTGGATAACCGTTGCCACCACTTAAATAATGCAATTTTTTCCATTATATACACCACAATTTCATCAATCCATAATCAATATTATTCGATAATAAAAATTAATTTTATCCGATAAACATATTATTCTAAAAGCATAAAATAAGATAATGATGATGAGAAAATAAAATATAAATATATCTCACATGTGTATTACTGGTTGTATAAGCTAAATAAATACTAACGTGCATCTATTCACAATTGCCATATTGCAAATATAAGCAAAATTTATAAACAAATCAACAAAACACTATCTGAATCATTATACTCTTGCTTACAACTCAAATATTAATTAAAACAACAAAACTCTAATTAAACCACCTGAGAATAACTGTCAACAATGGATACAGCACCATCTCTTGTAATTAATAGAAAACTAAAATATCGATATCAAAACTAGTGCTATCTAGTGACTGGTAGCTCAAGTTCAACAACCATAATTATGACGTTATCAATATAGTCTAAGTTGCAAACCGATTATAGCAATGTTACAGAGCATGTAGCAGCCGCCTCAAGCGCCCTCTAAATCGGGTGGTAGCAACAGAGAGATTACAATTCTTATCGAAGTAGACTGACTATCTGTGGTATAATATCACCTCATAAACTCCTAATACAACATCCTAAGACATCGAATATTGATAATAATAAATGTTATTTGATTAATATAGATTAAAACGCAGTAAATTGCATAGAAAACAAGCGATGGATACCACTATTGAGAGAATTAATAATTTACCTGTGAACTGATGTGGTTAACAGTTGGCACTATTTTAATTCACTTAAAAATCCCAATATACGAACGTCACTATCTTCCACGGATAAATCTAGGCATTTTCATAAAATCAACAAAAAACTTATATCTATCCTTATCACTGATAAAAACAAACACATCAACATTGAATAAATATTAGCGGTGCATCGTGTTTTGTTAATTTAAAAAAAATAATTTTTATAACTAAATTGAGTCGAGTAGTAATTTTATCTGATTGCAGTTGGTAGTCATTTACAAAACCATCTTGGAAATTTTACCTAGATATTCGGTTATTTCAAACGATAATTGTGGCTAATTCAAAAGAAAAAGAGGGAAATATTTGTAATTTGATCGATTATTTCGTTATAGTTTGATTAATTACGCGTAATTGATCGACAACAATCAAGTAAGTGATGGGGATTTTTGTCGTTTCAAAGTTGGTAGTATTTTGTTCATAGACACGTAACCTAACATTTTGGTTCGATAATGGATTTTTTCAATTTGAAATTATTTAAAAAATCATCTAAATTCATTTTGACTGCAAAAAAATCATTACGAAATTTCTCAATAATCCAACCAGTCGACTTATCGTACGCATCATATGAGAATCGAAATGAACATAATTATCCATTGTTGTATGGTTTATTTGGTTCGAAATCGAATTGGAATCGTTTATGTAAAGTATTAAATAAACGAACACAACGTAAAATTATTGCAATTGATCATCGTAATCATGGTGATAGTCCACATGTGAATGAACATACATATGAACATACAATTAACACACTAAGGAATAGCAAAAAAAAATTTATTGGTGACAACAGTGCACGGAGTATAAGTCCTAATACTTGAAATGGGTTTTATAGTAAATATAGTAAATATCCAAGATTAGAACAGAGACATGTCAGTCCTTTTCAAATTTCATCCATCCAAGTATTACCTCCGTGTCCACGCTGCTTGACTTCGGTGATCAGGCGAGAACCGGTATTGCCAACGTGGATAACCGTTGCCACCACTTATATTATCCAATTTTTTTCATTATATACACCACAATTTCTTCAATCAATAATCAAAATTATTCGATAATAAAAATTAATTGTATACGATAAACATATTATTCTAGAAACATAAAATAAGATAATGGTGATGAGAAAATAAAATATAAATTCTATAAAAGATAAATATTTCTCACACGTGTATTACTGGTTGTATAAGCTAAACAAATACTAATTTGCATCCATTCACGATTGCCATATTGCAAATATAAGCAAATTTATAAACAAATCAACAAAAAACTATCTGAATCATTATACTCTTGCTTACAACTCAAATATTAATTAAAACAACAAATTGTAACAAATTTCAACGATAATTATTCGATAACAATTGATAAATTAACGATAATATCATAGCAGTGGCAACAGTGCAAATTTTCAAAGTGTCTATTACCAACAATTCAGTATAATTAATAAAATCCCCCAATACAAAAATTAAACAGTGCGCGAAAATTTAAAATAAAACCAATCAAAACAAACACAAAATGGATTTGAATAATTAAAATAACGATATTTAAATATTTTCCTATTAACTATAAATAAATAATCAATAATTTTGTGTGTATTTCGTTGGAATAATGTTGAAACCACCAACGCCTTTATCTTTAGCATCGATCAAACAAAGAACATGTCAGCTATACCAAAATCAGGTGGCAAGGTATTATTGTTTGTTTTTTTTAAATCTAATTATATTCAACAATAATTATTTATTGTTTATTGTTAATAACATCGAACACAAGTTGGGGAAATTAACAAAGAAGGAACGTGCCGAATTAGTACGTCAACATGCATTTGAAATTGAACAAGAAGCATTACGTTTAGCTGAATTCGAACGAAAACGTTTAGAAGATGAACATAAACGGAATATCGAAAAAGCTAAAAATGATACAATCGAACAAAAACAACGTCTACAACAATTAGAAGAAACATTACAAATTTTACACGATATCAACGAATTTAATTCAAATTCAAATCAACAACACCAACAACAACTTGACGTAACTGTGCCCATTCATGCCTATTCATTTTTAATAAGAGAACAATTCTAGTGGAATTTGTATGTGAATGTTGGTAGACTACCAAATCCGGTGAAACCCGATATGATGACCACATATCTACATTTATGGCAACAAACAATCGACGACACAATGATGGAAGAGGTCGCTGCTAGAACAAAAGACGTTCTTCACGTAAATGCCAACATAACAACCAAAAACCACCCTAAATCACTAAATTTTTCAGTTATTACACGAATTGGACTATCGCATCTACACAGAAATTGATGAAACAACAGCATTTATAAAGAATTTGCAATGGTTAAGGCAATTATTCCGTCAACAACAACAAATCATGTTAAACGCAGCCACTTACAATCGTTTACGTGATATTAATCAATATTTCAATCAATTAGATCTGACAATCGCCGATTATCAATTCGTTGATGATATCGATGGGAATTTGATGATAAATTTATGGTTGAAATTAGATTTACCAAAATCATTACCGAATCTACGTAAACAACAACAACAATTGAAGCATAAACAAACGATTCAATTCGACAATATGAAATTAATCCTACAATTTCCGGAAAATTTCAATTTTGACCAGCAAATTATACGTACAATGTATTTGAAATATGATCATTTCAGTGATGCATGTTCAACATATTCATTGAGAATCAACGATCAACAATCGAAAACACTGTTAGATTTGATCAAATTCGAATGGAATGAAAAATTGAAAACAATGCCGACATTTGATGATGATGATCAAATCGAACCGATCAGTGAATATGTAGAGATATGCAGTGAAAATTTCAAAAAATCCGATTACTCTATGAATGTACCAACAGAAAATGTGATTAACTTACGTAAATATCGTATTTTAGGTGGGATTTATCACATTGAATTAATTAAACAGCCGCCACAACCACGCAAATTTGTTCGTTTAACAATAACAACTACCACACGTAAGTTGGTACTATTAATCAACTACCAACTGTTCCAATATTACCATCTCACTCGTTGTCAATTCAATTAACAACCAGAATCAATAATTCAGTTGGTAGTAGTGTCTAGTTTTAAACAATATTACCAACTGTGTTTTTTTTTATTCTTCTACAGTACAAATACCGAAACAATTGGAAATGGTGGATTATTTTATAAATTGTCAATTACCAAAATTACCGGAAACTAATGATGAATCAAGTGGTGGATTAACACTGGCACCGGAAATGCTTGAAGCACATTTAAAGAAATTAGAACAAGAATTTGACAAATTGATTTTAGTTACATTAACGTAAGTTTGTATCGTTTGAATTTTCCTGATAGAATTTAGTGATTTTTGTTTTTTGTTTGTGCTGTTTAAGTTGGCCAACGCATGTACATTATTTTGAATTACCAATTATCTGTCAATGGGATCAACAACGGAAATTATGGATAAACGATCATATTTTCGATGTGAAACATAATGAAGATAAAGGCCAATTGATGTTTCGCATAGGGAAATTTGGTGTTTTCGGTTTGGCAACATATCGTTATGCAAATTTACCATATCAAGCATGGGAGATATTCCCAGAAAATGAGTAAATCCCCACCGCGGTCTTATAAACAGGTGTGGACACTACTCTAGGGTGGGGGAGTAACTCTTATTGAAGTTGAATGTGGTGGCGCAACAGTCTAGGGAACGAAAAGCACGACATTATTTGGCGTCACTATCTCTATTTTTTCATACAGTCATCTTTGTTTTGATTCTGGTTTCTTAGATATTTGCGCCGCTTATTAGGAACTAAAATTAATTAGTTATAGGAGTGTCAAGGCCTGTTTATAAGACCGCAATCCAAAACCCAATTGAATTCAATTGAGATAATTCCATAAAAATTCTAGTGGTTCTGTAACAATTCAAATAACTTGCGCTATTGTTTTGATTGAATTTAATGTAAAAGATGATGGCAGTGTGGCACTAGTTCTCTATCAAAATAGTCCAAATTATAAAATTATGGAAGATTTAATTGGTATCCGCATGAAATTGCCACAATTAATTCTAGTAAGTATATGAATTTGATTGATTTGTTTTATTTTTAATTTTTTTTTGAAAAGTTAATGCAAGAACGCGGCGTAGACATCTTCCCCGATCGTGATGCCATCTGTTATATTGAAGGTAAACTATTCGATACGGTAAAGTCCCGAAACTTAATCCAATAAACATAAATCAAGGTGTCTGCGAGAAACAATGGGAAATGGAATGTCATCTATATTTTAATATTGCCCAATTAGCATTATTTTATAATTTCGCATGGTCACGTTGGAATTCAATTAGTGATTATAAACAAATTATCATACAAATACGTGAATATATATTAGATAAAATTAATGTGAAACGTAATGAAAAGAAATTTAAACCATTAAAACAACGCCAATTCAAAATGTTATTAATAACAATTAATTATGCACAATATGTTGATTGTACGGAAGTTAGTCAAAATTGGAACAATCAACCAATCAATAATGGCGGACACAATCATCAGGTAAATAGATACAAAATGGTAGCGAAAATGACGTCATTCCCATATCCTACCCAATAATGACGTCATTATTTCTACCAATAAAATGGCGACCAATTAACCTGTAATCAATTTTTTTTGCAGTTTTCAGCTGATTTATGGAATTTAATACAATCAACAACAAATAATATCAAAAAAGACAAAATCAATAAAACACCATACGAATTAATTTTTACAATTTACCAAATTTTACAACGCACCAGGATTTGTAGTTTTTCTTAAGAAAAAAAAATTGGATTATCTTTAAAGATACGAAAAAATATATTTATTATAAATACACTTAATTAATAAACAAAAAAAAAACCTAATAATTATATATGTATGTACACTAATTAATTAATTGATTAATTAGTGTGAATTTGTCCAATTAATAATAAATCACAATATCTGTTGAATTAATGATTATTATTACTACTAACCTCATCAATCACTTCAATTTCATCAATTAAATCGATTAAATTCTTTTTTTCGTTGTTGTTGTTGTTGATGGTGGTGGATCTTTTCGTATAAATGGGGCACCTGTTGATTTCTTTGCAACAGCTCTTGTTTTTTGTGGTATTGTTGTTGTTGTTGTTGTTGATCAGATTCTTTAATATTTTTGATTTGTGCTTCTTTACATAAACGATCTAATTCACGCATACGTTCACGATTCTCTTCGAAATTTTCTGGTTTATCAATATGATCTTTTTGTTGATGATTACGTACATCAACTTGTGCAACAAATGTTTCACCACACCAATTACAATCGAATGGACGTAAATGTTTACGAAAATGTTGTCGTATACCACTATTTGTACAACTACGAAATGGACATTTCATACATAATATATAATTATTTGTATTTGTTAATTTCTTTTCAATTTCACAATATGTTAAACGTTTTTTTATATGTATTTGATTGAAATGTGTACGTATTTGTTTTGTTGTTAAAAATGTTTTTGAACATTCTAAACATATTAATTGATATGGTTGGTATTTTTTATTTGGATGTTGTTTAAGAAAATGTTTACGTAAATTCTCATCGATATCTTTCTCATGGCATATACTACAACAATATAATTGATTTTGTTGTTGTTGTTGCTGTTGTTGTTGTTGTTTCTCTTGTTGTTGTTGGATTATCTTATAATAAAATTCAACATTATCAGATTCATGTTGTGTTTTCCAATGTTCATGTAATGTTTCAATTGTATTTGTTGTTTCCATACAATAAAAACAAACATATGTTTGTTCATTTGTTGTTGTTGTTGTTGTTGTTGTTGATGTTGTTGTTACAGGTGATGTTCTCAATGATGATGTTGATGGTTGTTCAGTAAGTGTTGTTACTGGTAATGATAATGTTTCTAATACTGATTTAATTGAATAAACATTCTTTTTTAATAAATATTGTTGATTTTGATGTTCTTTTATATGATGTGTTATATATACATCGATATTTTTATTATTTTTATCACATATACCACATGTATATGTTTGTTCTAACCAATGTATTAATTCATGATCTTTTAATGCACGTATATGTTTAAACCTATCAATAAATAAATTATAATTAATTTAAAAACATTAATTGATTCATTAATTAATTAAAACTTACCATTTATTACAACCAGAACAATAGATTTTATGTGTACCAGTCGAACTATCCAAACCATTATGTATTAAATCCGATTGTTCCATTAATGTTAATATTGATTTTGTTTGATGTTTTATTAATAATTCCAACCATATTATTAATGTTTCTGGTAAATCATGTTTGATAATATTATTATTATTATTGTTAATGTTATGTTTTTGTTTGAAATGTGTTGATATTTCCTCTTGTGTTATACTTGAATAATTACATAATTTACATGAAAATCTATAAAAGAAAACAAATAAATTCATTAATTATCAACAAATCATTTCAAATATATAAACAACAAATAAAAATAAAGTAATTTGACAATATCTCAAGATGAAAACAGAAGAATAATAATAGAAAACATAAATTAAAAAAAAAAAGTGTGTCATAGAGTTTATCGAAAACTGGCCAAAGTGCAATAAACTTACCTTTGCATCGATGTCAGGGTATTAGGGATTTACTGGCAAATGCAAGATCCTTACTAGAAGAGATATTATAGTTCACTACCTATAGAACAAAGACCCACAGAAGGAGGCAGGAATGGAACACAAAGGTGCTCTAGTGGTGTCACACAGTTCAAGCATGCAACAAGCAAAGAATGCCAAAAAAAAAACTACTCGATCTAAATAGAAAACTCGACCAAATAACAAATGAAATAACCTAGCTAGAACAGGTGCTATAGCTCACTACCCATAGATACGAAGCCATTCTATAGAAGCTAACAAAGATCCACAGAACACAGGAAGAAATCAACGGATGGAAATGGAGCACAAACATCCTCAACTAGAGCGACAAATAAAGAATGCCAAAACGATTCTTGACCTAAATGCGATACTTTGGCTAACATAAAACTAACCTAAACTTGAACAGTGGAACCTTGTCATCTGCTGAAGTAAGGAAAAAAAAATTGCAAAGAATTTAGACCAAAAACAACTGAAGAAGTCACTAAAGCCATAAGCCAAATGTAGAAAATTTACAGGAAAAACAAAGAATGCTTGCACTGACAACAAGATCACTAGAGATTGGGAATGAAAAACCAAGATTGAGAAAGCAAATAAAACAACAATATGAACACCTAATAAGAACGATAATAAGCAATGATAAAACATATAAATAATCAAAAAAAAATTACCTTTTATAATTCAATTCTTGTAAAATATGATAAACGATTGAATCGATTTTTCTAACTTTAAATTTCCTACATATGGGACAACGATATGATTTAATTGTTGATGAAAATAAATTACCATATCGTTTAATTATTGATTCTTTGGTTAATAATAATCTATTCTTATCATCATTATCATCATCATTATCATCATCATTATCATCATCATCATCATCATTATTATTATGTGGTTCAATTTTAACAATTTTCAATAAATCATCACCATCACTACTATCATCATTACTATTATCATCACTATCATTATTATTGTGATCATCATCATCAATAATTATAATCGATTCAGTTGTGAATTCATCATCATTATCATCATCTTTTTCTATTGTTGTTGTTGTTGTTGTGTATACCTTTAGCAACTGCATCTATTGCCAAATCTAAATTTGATTGTTGTTGTTGTAAATATGGTGGTTGTTGTGGTAGTTTCGTTTGTTTTTTTATTGGTTTTGTTATTGGTGTTTGTTCTTCAAATAATATACCACGTATATGTCGAATTCTAGGACGATCACGTTGCCATAACGGTGTTGTATCAAATTGTTGATTTATTTGTATTATACCATTATTATTATCATTATTATAATATACACATATAATATCAATATCATTTTTCGGATGGATCATTTGGAAATGTTGTACAAATGTTGTTTTATCATCATTTTTATATGTACACAATGTACATTTATATTGTTTATCAATATCATGTCGATTTAATATATGATTTGTTATCTCTTGTTTTGTTATACTACGATATTTACACATACCACAATGCCATTGTTTCATTAATTTCGTTGATATAATTGGTGATGTTGTTGTTGTTGTTGTTGTTGATGATGATGATGTTGTTATAATTGTATCATCACTATTTGTTATTGTTGTATCATCAATAATATCATTATTATCCAATTGACGTATTGTTAATATATTTGGTAATTGATTTAAATGTTGATCAATGGAATGTTTTTCAATTTTATGTTTAAAATTCGATATAAATGTACAATAATAACATTTATATAAATTTTTATGATGCAATTTCAAATGTTTCATATATAAATCAATATTTGGATGTAATTCTAATTTACAATGTTTACATATTAATTTATCATCATGTTTATGTAATGCTAATAAATGATGACGTAAATTTGATTCTTGCGGACATAAATAATTACAATCATTTATACAACACACATAACGACGATTTACAGGTACATAACCAGGTAAATCACTAACATTTAGTAAATCTACAAAAATAAACAAACAAATTAATATATGAAATAATCAATTTACCATTATGGACAAAAAAAAACAAACCAATGAACACTAACGTAACACTATTGAAAACATATTAGTGTCAATTAGTGTTTTATTAGTGTACATGAGTGTTTCGATTAGTAATCTTGGAAACACTGTTTTCAATAGTATTCATTCAATAGTAATCGGATTAGTGTCTATTCCAGCACTATTCGAAATGATTAGTGTCAATTAGTGTGTTTATAGTGTACATAAGTGTTTCGATTAGTAATCTTGGAAACACTGTTGAAAGTAATTAGTATTACTTGGGTTTTCAATAGTATTCATTTAATAGTAATCTGATTAGTGACTATTAAAGCACTAGTCGAAATGATTAGTGTCAATTAGTGTGTTTATAGTGTACATGAGTGTTTCGATTAGTAATCTTGGAAACATTGTTGGGAGTAACTAGTATTACTTGGGTTTTCAATAGTATTCATTCAATAGTGATCAGATTAGTGACTATTCCAGCACTATTCGAAATGATTAGTGTCAATTAGTGTACATAAGTGTTTCGATTAGTAATCTTGGAAGTACTGTTAGAAGTAATTAGTATTACTTGGGTTTTCAAATTAGTGACTATTCCAGCACTAGTCGAAATATTAGTGTCAATTAGTGTTTTTATAGTGTACATGAGCGTTTCGATTAGTGATTTTGAAAACACTGTTGGACGTGTTTATTGTTACTTTGGTTCCCAATAGTGCTTAATAGTAAGGTGATTAGTGTTGACCTATAAAAAAGTGCATAAATGTCACTATTTGACATCAATCTATTTGTTAACCATTTCGAATAATTTAGTTATTCAAACATTTTTTTTGAGGAAATATGACTTTTAAAAGTGTTATTGCAAGAAATATTTCCAAACAGTGTAATGTTATCAACTAAACACACTAATCACACTAATGCGTTAGTGTGCGAATAAATGCGAATGTGTCTACTAGTGTTCCATTGGTTGTTTTTTTCCCCGTAGGTGTATTTTAACGTAATTACCTTTTTCTTGTTTGATATTCTTATTATTAGTAGAATTGGCAGAATTGCCCATTCGGCCACCTGTAAATGAACTAATTGCTAAATTCGTCATTTTATCAAACATCTTCTCATTTTTCTCTAAACATGGTACAGGATTCACTGGTGCCATATTCGGTACAATTTTCTGTTGTTTCATCATATCACCACAATCATCAATATTTGTATTATCATTAGTAATAATATCATTATTATTATTATTATTACTACCATCATTATTATCATCATTGTGGAATTGTAAATGTCTAATTAGATTTGTACGTACTTTTGTTATATATGGACATAATTTACATTTGATATCTTTGATAAATATATGTCGTTTTGGTAATAAATCAATATCATTTGGACCATATACTTTGTAATTATCACAATTGAATTGTTCATCTAATGATTGTTGTTGTTGAATTGGTTGTAATTGTGTGATTTCTAAATGATTATCATTGATTTTATCATTTGTTTTTGGTCTTAATATGAAATCATCTTTTTCTAAATTCGTTTTGTTTGGTATTAATGGCAACATTACAGTTTGTGTTACATTATGTTTATTACGCATATGCAACCTAAAACAAAAAATGTTTTCAATCATTAATCATTAATAATAGTATATAGTGATTATATACTTACTTAAGACAGAATGATAATGGGAATTTCCTTATACATAATGAACATGCAAATCTCAATTTACCATGATAATGTAGATGTTCTAATAAATAATTTGGATTTTTAAATGTACGTTTACAATGTACACATCTATATGGTTTTTGTTTATTATCATTATTTGATAATTCTTGACATAATTTACCATTGTTAATTAAATGGATTTTTAATAATTTCGAATTATTAAATGATTCCATACATACAGCACAACGATATAAATCATTGCCTAATAAATTTAAACTTTTCACTTCTAATGATTCATTTAATGCAAACTGTTGTTCATCATTGTTTGTTGTTGTTGTTGTTGGTGGTGGTGGTGTTGTTTTATCAATACTTAATGGATCTTTAATTGGTGTTGTTGTATTATTATCATCGAGTTTCTCATCGATAATTAAGCGATTATCATCATTACTCGAATCTAAATCGATTGAATTATCTAATAATAATGGTGGTGTTTTTGATTTATCTGTAATTGTCACATTAATATCGTTCGATATTGTTTGATTTAATACAGTTGCTGTTGATGTTTTATAACTATTCAAAATTATTTCTTTAACTGATGCCCCATTATCCTGTAAAAATAATTGAATGATCATCATGATATTAATAATGATATTACCAAAAAAAAAAAACGAAATACCTTATGATGACGATCGACTATATGCAATTCATGATTTGGATGTTGTAACATATAATGTTCTAATATTAAATATGGTTGTTGAAAACCACATTTACATAATAAACAATAATAACGTGAATATTTATGATAATTATACCAATGTTCAATTAATTGTTTAAAATCGTACAATTTATAACCACATATTTGATCAAATTTATTTTTATAACCGCATAAATAACGTTTATTATGTTTATCAATTATATGTTGTTCAAATTCATTTTCATATAGAAATCCATCAGTATTATTACAATTTAATTCGCCACATTTATATAATTGTTGTATTAATATATCATTGATGTTCGCTAGATCTAATTTGTTTTTTTGCACAAATTTCTTCACATTCACCTGTTGTTGTTGTTGTTGTTGTTGTGGTAAACCTAATACAACATTAGTTTCATGTTTCTTCATTTTCATATGTACGATTACATATTCTTTATTAATTGCACGATATAAACATTTCGAACATGAATATAAACAATTACCATGCCTTAAATCAATATGTAAACCAGATTGTATTAATGGCAATTTGATATCATTGCAATATATGCATATAACATATTCATCTAATAGTTTATGTGCAGTTTTCAAATGTTGTTCATATGATAAACGATTATTCGTTGTATATTTACAAAAATAACCAAAACATTTATATAAATTAGCTGGATAATTTAGAAATGTTCTTATAGCATCCGGATTCTTCCATGTACGTAAACGTTCTTGTGCTGTTAATTTGATTTCTTTCAATATAATCGGTTTCAATTGCAATTGTTGCGGTGTTGTTACTATTGGTGGTGGTGGTGTTGTTTGTGGATTGATAGCAATTAATGGTGGTATTGATTGTGATTGTTGTTCATCGTTTGTTGTTGTATCATCAGCTAATGACATAACACCTGATATTTTGAATGGGAATGGTGTTTCTTCTTCTTGTTGAATGATATCATCACCATTTTGTTGTTTTGTTGTTGTTGTTGTTGTTTTTATCAATAAATTACTATGTTCAGTTTCAATATGATTAAAAAATACAGTTAATAATGGTTCTGTGATTGTTGCATGTATATCACAATGGCATATTTTACATTTTGTCATTTTATATGTTTGATTAATACGTACATGATCGTTATGCCAATGTTGTAGAAATAATTGACGTTCTTTTGTTTTATAACAACACGATGGTACTCTACATGCATATTCTAAATTATCATCATCATCATTATCATCATTATCATAAATGATGATATTTAAGAAGCCAGCTGATATAATTGTACGACTATTATCTAAATTTTTATCAATTAATGGTGTTAATGGTGGTGGTTCAATTATAATATTATTCTTATTGTTATCAAATTCATTATAATAATCACAATTATCATAGTCATTATCATTTTTTGGTTCTTCTTTTAATATACCTTGTAATTTTTCTATAACACCATTTATCATACGATTGTCTTTGTTTTGTTGTAAGATATTTGCGAATTTATTTGTTGTTGTTGTTGTTGTTTCTTGTATTGTTGGTTTTTTATTTGATATTTCTATGATTTTATCAAATTCTTCTGGATTATCAATATCAATATTATCATTTGCAACATCATCATCATCATCATTATGATCGATTGGTTCATTTTTAATAATAATTTCATCGTGTTGTTGTTGTTCTTGTTGTAAACGATTACTTAATTCATCAATGAAATTTAATGATTGCCGTTGTTTTTGTACAGTTTCATTTAATTCAGTCATTGTTTTTAAACGTTCTTCAACAATTTTCTCATTATCATCAAATATATCTGTATTACATGTAAATACAGTCATATCAATTTCTTTTTTACATTCTTTAATTTTATCAACATCATCATTATCAATTTTAAGTTTTTTACAAACAGGTTCTATGATTTTATTATCATCATCATTATCATCATTATCATCAATATCATCATCATCATCATCATCATCATCATTGTTATCATCATCAATTTCATCGTTTATTCGTTTTTTTGTTGTTTCTTTCTCTGTATTATTATTATTATTATTATTATTGATATTTTGTTGTTTATTATTATTATCATCGAAACGTGTTGATAATAGAATTCGATGCATTTTATTGCCATCACCTAAATGATAAATATTAACATGATTTTCAACATTTTTTCGTTGTATTTGTACAAAATTACATTCAATACATATAAAACCATAAATTTGTTGTTTAATTAATGGTAATGTAATTTTACGTTCTTTTTTGTGTTGTTTTAAACAATGTGAACGTACACGTTTACGATTACTAGCTGCAAATGTACAATATTCACATATATGTCGATATTCACCTGTATGTGTTGTTATATGTTCATAAAAATTTGTTAAACGTGTTGACATAATTAAATCACAAAATCTACATTGGAATATATAATTTTTCGATTGTGATATTCTATCATTATTATTATTATTATTATTATCATTATTATCTAAATGTTTTTCTATAGATTCTTTAATTGCTTTTTCAGCTTTTATTGGACTTAAACGTGATGATAATACTTCATTATCTGGATGTATGAATTTATAATGTTGTGTAATATTTTTACCTTCGAATTTACATAATCTACATGGAAATTTGAAATGTGATGTCTTTTCTAAATAATAATTCTTATCAGGCTCTAAGTATTCATATAATTTCTCATCATTTATTGTTGTTTCTTCTTCTACTTTTGTTGTTGTTGTTGTTGTTGTTGTTGTGGCATTATTATCATCATCTAAACGTTTCTTTTTCGCTACAACTTCATCATTATTATTGTTACTAGTTGATTTTAATCGTTTCTTTGTTGTATTTGAGATGGTTTTTATAGATTTATCATCATTAATATCATTATTATCATCATCAGTCATAGATTTATCTTTATTTATATTATTACTACTACGTAATGAATAACGTTTACCATCATCTTCTATCATTTCAACATCAATTTTTGGTAATACAACACGTACATTACTCATTTGTTTTAATTTTTCTGAATCGATTTTATCATGATTACCACTATCATTATTTAAATTAACTGAACGACGTGTTACACGTGTTTTTGTTAATTCTTGTTGTTGTTGTTGTTTCATTGTATCTTCTGTTAATACACGACATGTACGTTTACCATTTGCTGTTAATACATCATCTCTAATAAACATTTCTTGTATATCTTCATGTAAGAAATCTAATTCAGTTTTATGGCGTTGTTTAGGTTTCGTTGGTGGTTGTTGTTTGGTTTGTTTTTGAATTTTTTGTTTTGTTATTAATGTTGTTTGTCGACGATTTTTCAAACGTTCAATAACAATAGCTTTCTTTTTTGTTTTATTATTATTATTTGATTTTTTCTTCTTATTTTTATTTAATGATGATGATGATGATGATGATGAAATTGTAGGGCGACGTTTCTGTTTCTTTTTAACTTTAATTTCTTCTTCTTCTTCTTCTTCTTCTTCTTCTTCTGCTGATTCTTCTTCGTCTTCCTCCTCTTCAATCTCTTCATCTTCTTCTTCATTATCAATTTCAGATTCTTGTTCTTGTTGTTGTTGTTGTTGCTCTTCTGGTTTATCTTTTGTTGTTGTTGTTGCTTCTGTTGTTGTTGTTGCTTCTGTTGTTGTTGTTGTTATAGATTTTACAGTATCTACAACTTGTTTTAAATGATCATCATTTAATGTATTTGAAACATTATCAATGAATGATGATGCAGCAGCACGTGTTTGTTCATTGTCTAATAATTTTTTCAAAAATTGATTTATAATATCTGTCTCTTTTGGTAATTTGATTATATTATTATTATCATTTTCATTTGTTGATGATGTAATTTCATTACTTGCTTCTTGTTCATTTTTCTTATCTTTATCATTATTATCATCATCATCAGCATCTTTATTATTTATTTTTATATTTGTTAATGATGATGATGATGAATCAACAATTTTCTCTTCATCTACAATTTGATCATCATCTTGTTTTTTATCAATTCGTTCCTCTTTATTTTCATCATTTACATCATTTTCCACTTCTTGTTGTTGTTGTTGTTGTTGTTCAATAATTTCTTCATCTTCATTTTGTTTTTTTATATCAATTGAATCATCTTTACGTATTTTTGGTATTTTGAAATTTTGTTTACCATAACCTTTACCAGTTTGATTACGATAATCAACATCACCATTATTATATAAACTATCTAATGGTGACATAAATTTATCATCATTCCCATTATTTGTAATATTACCTCTATTATTATTAGTATTATTATTATTATTAATAATAATATTATGATTATCTAAATCACGTGATTGTGATCGAGATCTAAATGATGATCCATGATTGTAATTATCACGATTTGAACGATTTAAACGTGGATCACGTGATTCACGATATAATGATGATGATTTAATTGATAATCTTGATCGTTGATCATAATCAATACGTTGTTGTTGTGTTGTTGTATTTATATCGATATTATTTCGCATATCACGATATTGGTAAGATTGTTGTTGTTGTTGTTGTTGTTGTGAGTATTGGCCATATCTTTGATCATGATTGAATCTATCATCATATCTTGATAATTGATTATCCATAACTAATTCACGACGCCAATCAGTATCTTGATGTTGTTGTTGTTGTGGTTGTAGATAACGATTATTATCATAATATGATTGTTGCTGATAATAATCTTGATAATATGGATCAGATGATATCGGTTGAAATGGCGTAAATGGTCGATTACGTTGTTGTTGTTGTTGTTGTGGATAATTTGTAGTTATATATGGTCGATTTTGTTGTACTAATGGTAGTGATTGTTGTTGTTGTTGTGGTGGTGGTGATATTAAACCATAATTTGGTTGATTAAATTGTTGTTGTTGTTGTAAATTTTGATAATTTGGTTGTAATAACGGTCTTAATTGTTGTGTTTCTTGTTGTTTCAATTGACTAACAACATTATTAATTAATGCTGTAGTACTAGGATTTGCTAAAAGTGAATTTAATGGTTGTGGAATTGGTTCAATTATACGTCTATTAGTATTATTATTATTATTATTATTACAACCATTATTAAAACCACTATTACTTAATTCACTTTCTAAACTACAAGAAGATGGTGTTGGTGATAATAATAATTGTGGTATAATATTTGTTGTATTTAATGAACGATTATTTTCATTTAATTTATTTGATGTTGATATAGAAACTGTTGTTGTTGTTATTGTTGTTGTTGATTCTAAAAATGGTATTGGTAATGCTAGTGTTAGTTCTTTATCATCAGATTTTTTATCAACACTAATTTTCCTTGGTTTTGGATGATATTTATCAGCTAATCTCTTATAAATTTGCCCTTCTGATGATGTTGTTGTTGTTGTTGATGGTACAATTGCTTTTTTCTCATTTTGTATCGATTCTACAACAGTTTTTGTTTTACAACTAGTTTTATCATCTTTCTTACGGAGTTCATCATCTTTCTGTTTACAACGATCACGATCTCTACCTTTATCTTTACGATCACGTTCCTTTTCTCTATTTCTATCATGATCTTTCTCACGATGATCACTATGTTTCTTATTATCATCTTTAGAATTTTTCTCTGATCTATTACTACTATTGCTACTTCTATCTTTTTCTCTTCGTTTATCATCAATCTTATCTTTATCTTTCTCTCTATCCTTATGTTTATGATTAGAAGATTCTTTTTATCATCTTTATGGTGTGCGCTAGTACTACTACTACTAGTACTACTACTAGTACTACCGCCTCTACTATTATTACTATGATGATGTTCGTGTTTTTTATCTTTATCACGATTAGAATTACTACGATTTGAATGTTTATGATGTTCATCTTTTTTCACATCTTTCTCTTTCGTTTTATTAGTTTCTAATAATTTATTATCAATACTAGATAAAGTATTACCAAAGATATTATTCGATTCGATGATAAGTTTTGTAGTAGTTTTTGTTGATTGCTTATCATCAGATTTTATTGGTGGTGGTGTTGTTGTTGTGGTTGATGATGAGGATGATTTTTTAATAAATTGCTCCTTTTTCTGGCCACTTATCAAAGTAGCCTTACTTTTAGGTGTTAATAATTCTTTTTGTAATTTCTCACGTAAATCATTCAATTCACCCAATGACATTTTTTCAGTATCTAATTTTTTATTATTATTCTTATTATTACTATTATTAATAGTAATACCAACATCGTTTTGTAATGCTTCTAAATCTTCTAAACTAATTGGTGGTTTAGACATATCTGGTTTTATATCAATTATAGTTTTAGATCGTTGTTGTTCATGTTTTGTTTGTTGTTTCATTAAACTATCAGCAGCACTACTATAAATATCAATCTTTGGTTTATAGCTTGTTTCTTCATGTTGATAATAATCATTTCTATAGGTGTTTAAAGAAAGAAAATAATAATAAATCGTAAAATGTTTGAAATTTGTTGTATGTAACACATACCTGTCTGGAATTTTTTCTGTTGGTATAACAACTGGTTTCGTTACTAGTATATCACGTGGTGGACTTGGACTAGATGGTGTTATTGGTGGTGGTGATAATGGTGTTTGTGCCGTTGATGTAGAAGCTACATTTTTTGGTGAATTCTGAGAAAATTTCTAAATAATAATCATATTTATAATAGAATAATTTATTAAAAAAAAAATGGGGAAAATATTTTTATATAAACTTACGACTTTATCATAAAGTTTAAGAACCACATCTTCACATTTCGTTAGAGTATCCAATTTTAATCTGTAATTATCAATAATAAACTTAATTTTATATAAAAAAAACAACAACAACATGTGAAATAAACAATATTTAATACAGAACGTCTATTTCGAATTGGCCGACTTATCTTTAAAGAGTTGTTTCAATGCACAATTATTATGTTTCATTCCTTTCTATACCGTCTCTTCATTCAGTAATCTCTTAATGAAATAAGAAGAAAAACTGCTTGTTTGTTTCTCTATCAACAATCCTGAAAGTTTGAGGAAGTGTTTCATTCACTGATTCTAAAGCACTCCTTAATCGAATCCTTAAAGGTCCAGAGACATTGGAATCCTTACATTAATCATCAAACAGCAATTGAATTAGGAGATCCTTCTCCATCTGGAATTTTGATATAACGCATCCCTCCATTTGAAACTACCGTAGTAAAATACGTCTATGGTATGTCTCTGTTAATAGAGACTTAAGCGGAATGCAGCCCCTACACTATCAATAATATTGCGCAATAATATTGACAATCTCATCATTCTCAATGTATTGATAATTTCAACAATCATCCGACTCCACTTGAGAATTCATCTTCTCTAGCATGTCACATATTAGACAAAGCCAAAATATTGCAGCATATAATTTCACACACTATAGGGACGCCAATGTTCAATATGCTTGTGCAATAATATTGCGCAATAATATTGATTGTGTATGGAGGCCATATTAGTTTCTAACTTTATGCCTTCTTTCTATGGTATACCCACATATAACACAGCTTGGATTATGCGATAGTTTCTTCATTTTTTTCCCTCCATATACTTCAAATACAAAACGACCAAACAATATTATTCCACTATTGACTATTGTGATTTTGTGCAATTTTAAAGACAAGTCGGCTACATCAAAATAAACAGCGTATACAAAACAACTCTATAAACATCAATAATAACGTTAATATCGTCGAAAACTGTACAAAAAAACAAACAAAATACCATTAAAAAAACGACAGGAAACGTAAAACCGCACATACAATTATGATAATGTTCTTTTACGATTTTCTATAAATAACACAAAAACCAGAAGACAAATATAATTGATCACTACTTCAAAATATGGCTCTTATAATAATTATTACGTTGTAATGTAGCGAGAGAATTTTTTTTATATCTGCCCCACCTTTAAAGAGTGTGGAGAAGGATCGAACATTCTGGAAAATTCTAGAATGCCATGTTTTTTTGAACAACAAAATGGCTACCATTATGTTATAAATTAAGTAGGAAAAAAACACCAAATAAATGGGACAACTTACTTTCTCCTTCTATCGGTAATCATAGCATGTAGAGATTCCATTTTTTGTAATTGTTGTTCACGATTCTTCTTTGTTGGATCTTTCAATTGTAATATCATATTATTCAGAAATGGTATATACTGTTGGAGACTTGACATTTTTCGATTATACTCATCCTCCGCCATTTTACTCTTCATATCTCCACTTAATTAGAAAACTTAATAATTATAAAAGATTTTAACAAAACAAAAAGTAAACTTACAGAAAATTTAAAAAAAAAGGAAATTAATTCTAATTTTAACAAAACAAAATTAATTTTAAACACAATATTTCTCGTGAATTTATATAAAAAAAGAAAATAATTGTCTACGTGCTATTAAAATCCACCGATATGGCCGATTCTCTTATACCGTAGCACACACACACACACATGTACACAATACTAAAATGAGTAGCCATTTCTCTATTTCACAACGACCATACCTTCTAATGGTCGTTATATTAGGGGAAACTCATCCACTTCATTCAATGTATATAATGTACAAGTGTCTAATTGCTATTTTAATTATTAAACTAAATCTACACAGTAATACTTAATTAACGTTTTCAATATAAAATGAATTTCGCCTATTTAAGAGTTTATTCTACAAACTTGTGTACGACAGACACAGCGCCAGGCACACTATAAAATACGACGCATACCCGAATCAATCTATACAGTATATAATCCTTTTGTTATATGTATATACATATTCAATAATTAAAGTCTATCTTCTATTAATATTGAATATAATCGAAATTAAGGGCGCACACTATAAATGCTTTTTCTCTCTAACAAAACAAACACACAAAGAGGAACATTTATATATATTTTCCGCCTTTCCTGTAGAGTCTTGTTAGGGCCACACAACAGAAAAGATCTCTATGTGTTTGTTGTTTGTTGTACGACGATACGAATATGGTCGGTTTGTACCGATTTATAAGCAAAACTGGTGGGAATTGAAACGATTGGATGCTACCACTGAACCTACTGAAGGTCAACATAGTAGTGACAATTATCGTCTATAGCACACAGTTGTCAAATATTTAGTAAAAAAAATATATATATATATCACACTTACGTTGGAAATTGTAATCGTTTTCAAGAAGAACGTTTCCAGTGCGATATAAACAACAAGACTCTAGATTCATTTGTCATAACAATATCAATAGCAACATTCTGTTTCTGTTTGTTTGTGTTTGTGATACTCCCACAGTTTGTTATTTAAAAGGCAATAGACAATCGATAGTTATGTTGGGTTGTCGGTATTCTACTCAATAAGGTGAATGACTTCTATCTCCCTTTAACTCAAATAATCACTAATGGCGTTGCATTGTCATCTGCAACGCCAACTCAATTCTTGACCGTTAGCATCTTGAATTTTCGTCTCTTTTGTAAAATCTTTCTAATTTCGTATGGATTTATCGATTGGGATTTAGTAAATGTGTGTGATTGACAGGATAATTCTGGAAAATACAGGAAAATTACAATTTTTGAATTAAAATTGATCGAATCTAGTAATCATCAAAAACAACTGCCATTCGATTTTCAACAAAGATGGCCGGCAATGGCGTCATATACAACAAATTTTTTCATTCCATTAAAGTTTTCTAATATGTAATTCACTTATTTCTCCACATTTCTTCTGTATATGCAGAATTTCTTCGATTATATACCCATTGTTGAAATTGCAATAATTGGAAGATTACAGGAATTTGGATAATTCTGGAAAACAGAGGTGTTTTTTATAAATAAATAAATAAATCAGTTATTAAATAGAATTTTCGTTTTTAATTCAATAATAATAAAATTCGCACAATTTCACACAAATAATTCGAAATTAATTTGAATAGAAACGCATGAAACGCAACTTTCACACCCATAAAAAAAATATGGCGACTAATTCGTGACGTCACTCGCATTACCAACTTCAATCCGCCCCATAAATAAACTTACTAAACACATTACTAATTTGTCTGTTTCTCCAGACCACCGAAACGAAATACAACAGTATTTAACGCAAAATAAAAATAAATCTCATAAAAAATCAATAAAATAACCGCATTTATACCACAAAACAACACGCTTTCAATCATATGACGTCACTAATATTGCCAACTTAAGCCATATAAATTTACCAACAATTTTTTTTTACAAAATCTAAAATTAATATTAGAAGCTAAATAGAATTACCATCAAATAAACAAATTACTTAAACGGAAAATATCGGCTTTTACACACCGACAAAAAAAAAACAATAAAATGTTAGATATTTACACATAAACAGTAAAATTTGTAACAGACGCACAAGACGCGATTTCTCGGTAAACATGGCGGCGACTTGTGACGTCAGTCGCATTACCAACCGAAAATCTTGGAAATTTCCGTTATTTCATTGCTTAAATCGAAATAATATCCGGAAAATGTTCGACCATTTCAACGTAGTTTTCTTGTCACTTTTCTTTTGACTATCATCGTTGACAATTGGTGGATTTTCATCAGAATTTTCACTGCAGCACCATCTATTATCGTCAGTATCAACATCAGTAGTATTTGAAGTAGATGCCTGTTCGGTGCTTAATTGATTTGTACTCCATTTATTAGCAATATCAGCTAATTTCTGTAATTCTACCAAATAATCATTGTCTGGGCCATTAAATACATTGAAACTCACAAACTCTTTATGGCTATTTTCATTAGTTGCATGTACAGTGGATGTTTGTATTTGGGTAGACGGGGCTGCAATTAGAGGATTATTAGACTTTTAAAATATACAGAGTGGTTCGCTAAAAATCCTTCATTTAAACTTACGTATGTGGAAATGGGTCGGATTTGGTGATTTCGGGCCCAATGCACGTCGTAAATAATCTTGATTATTCAAATAACTGTACTGTTTTTTAAAATTATCAACTCTCTGTTGTGCTTGTGGCTTTTCCGTTGTTGCTGCAGGTGTGCGAAACTAGAAAAATGGCGGATAATTACCAAAATTATGCAATTTTATGTTCTGTATAATTACCTGTACGTCATCCAGATCAGTGACTTTCACACTTTTCTTATCCAATAATCCATCATTGTGTTTCTCTGTAGTTGTTGTTGTGTCACATTCAATATGCCATAAATATGGTGATTTATAATAAATTTCTTGTCCAGTTGAAAGTCGTTGTGAACATTTCGAACATTTAATGCATGATTGATGGAAACGTACAGCATTCGATTGACCTTGACTAGTCTGATCACCGCCAAGCCTACCAGTATTGATTTCCAAGAAATCATTCGTAATCACTTTTTTACATTCATGACATTTATAAGCGATATATTTACGAAAATCGCGATTGCAATAGAGTTTTTGATTGAAAAACGTATAATTATCAAGTGGTAATTGCTGTTTACATATGTGACATTTGAAACATTTCGAATGCCAACGATGATTGAATATTGTAATCATTGGATAATCGTCAATTGTTTCACAACAACTCGTACAATCTACAATCAGAATAATTGAATGAGCTATAGAAGTAAATTAGTGTTTTTGAGGTTATACCGCCATTTTGAATCAATGGTTGACATTTAAGACAGATGAGCTGGTCGCCATTTAGGAACACCATATCGTCATTCGGTTGTGATTTACAATTCGAACAAATGAAACATTCTTTATGGTAGATACGATCGAGAGCTTTGATATACTTGAAGAAATAATTGAAAACTTAATTGAATTACAATTAGAAAAATGTATGAATTACTTACATCTCGTACGTAGCGTTGACATGCGTTACAACGTTGACCGTACAATTTCAAATAATCATCAACACACAAATAACGATTCGTATTCACACAATAGAACGAACAATTTACCAATAATTTCAAACATTTGTCACATTTAAAACAATGCAAATGGTGATAATGCTGTTTGAATTTAATGATTTTACCATTGATGCAACGTTTCTCACAACTATTACAAAAAATCGCCGATTTTCGGTCTGCCATTATTTGAAACAGAACGGTAATCGGTCGACGTTTGGATAACAAATGAACACGTTTTACGAAAACTATTGCGGAAATTGTTTGGGGAAATTGGAAAGTTGAACATCAGAGACTTTTAATCCTTTGTTCACAACAGGTAGTAGTCATAAAAATACCGATATACCTGCTAAACGTACTAACGGTAAATTCAACCCTTTTTGCCAATGCAAAAATTAGAAATTTACATGACTAGTTGGAAGATTTTGAGAACAGCTTTGATTAATTGCAATTTTGAAATTATTCTAATTAATGAATGGATCATCCTGTATTTTTCGATTAGGAACTTTATTAATTGAACTAAATAGTTGGTATTGCACGCTATTCAGATTTGCAATGTTGCCACTGTTACCACAAATATTAACGTTAATTTTCGAATAATTATTGGATAATTATTGATGAAATTCGTTACAATTTGATGTTTTAATCCATATTTAAGTTGTGAGCAAGAGTATAATGATTCAGATAGTTATGGTTGGTTTGTTATAAATTTGTTTATATTTGGAATATGACAATTCGACATTGATGCACGCTAGTATTTATCTGCAGCTTATACGACCAGTAATACGCGTTTGAGAAATATCAATTAAATATTCACAATTTAGAAGAATTTCGTTTTGATTTGACCACCATCTGTTATTTTATGCTTATAAAACAAATTGTGTATAGTACAAAACTAGTTTTTATTATCGAATAATGTTTATTATGTATTGATAAGATTGTTGTGTTTATAATGGGAAAAATTGCAGAATATTAGAGGTGGCAACGGTTATCCACGTTGGCAATACCGGTACTCGTCTGATCACCGAAGTCAAGCAACGTGGACACGGAATAATATTTGGATGGATGAGCTCCCATAAAATCACACTTTCGGATGATATTTACTATAAATCCCATTCCAAATGTTGCCCCAATTCCGTGCACTGTTGTCACACTAAACTTTTTTTGCTAGCCCTTAACAACGCATAAATTAAAATCATTGTGGAGATAATTATGATTCTGTTTGTTGTTGTTTATATTTAATTATTTAAGTATGAATATAAAAACTAAACAGATCTTTGATGTACACATAATGCTACGGTCAATCTGACTGAATACGCCTGCAGATCGAAGGTAGACTGCGGCCGCAGAAATATCTGGTTCTGCCCAGCATATTTGATTAACTGGGTTAGTGTTGCAGTTGGCATAGGGACAAATTGGCGTGCCATCTGTCGACAATTTCAACTATTTCTAGAGTTGTTCCACTAGCTAGTGCACGAACAAGTGGCAGTTTCTGTCCCTACATTAATTGCTTATGTCTTTTTAGCCATCTACAAATTTGCTATTACGTTTTCTTTCAACAATTTCAGTATGTTTCAATTTCACGCGTATATACCATATCCACGATTCTAATGTCGAATTTTGCAAAACTACTGGCAACCAAATATTTCAAAAGTCCCTAACTTTCCCCTACTAGTTTAGGAAAAAATGCGTATGTTATATTGGTACTATTGCTGTTCACCGTGTAGCATAGATAGGTTAGTGACAATTCTGTCATTTGAAATTCGACGGTGAAAAGCAGGGGTACCAATATAACATCCGCATTATTTACTAAACTAATAGGAGGAAGCTAGGGACTTGGTTGCCAGCAGTTTTGCAAAATTCGACATTAGAATCGTGGATATGGTATAGCTCCATGTTGTTGTTCTTTAATATAGATCTAAATCAAATCGTATATAATTGTATACGATTCATATGTCTACCTGTAATAAAGGAATTAGTGGTAAATTTACCTGTTATTTTTGTTTTATTACACAAAAATTAGAAATTTACTTTGATAGAATCATGTTGAAATTTTCGAATTAGGGATTTTCTTAATTGAACTAAATAATTGGTATTGCACACTATAAAGAGTTGCAATGTTGCCGCCTGTTACAAATATTTTCGTTAATTTACCGATTGTTATTGAATAATTTTATTGATGAAGTTTCTACTACAATTTGTTGTTTTCATTATAATTTGAGACGCTTTTGTTGTTTTTATTATAAATTTGTTTATATTTGCAATATGAGACAATACGTCATGGATGTGAGCTAGTATTTATCTATAGCTTATGCAACCAGTAATACACGTTTTGAAAGTATGAAATATCCACATTATTTTCTATTATTTCTCTACTAGCTCGTATTTTACACTTATAAAACAAATTGTGTAATGGATAAAATTGGTTTTTGTTATTGAAACCATATTGATTATGGATTGATGAAATTGTGGTGTATATAACGAAAAAAATTGGTCGTTCTAATAGGTGGCAACGGTTATCCACGTTGGCAATACCGGTACTCGTCTGATCACCGAAGTCAAGCAACGTGGACACAGTTGATCCATGGATGGGTATGCTAATTCAACATGTATACACATTTACTAAATAAAAATGAAAAATTCCTCTACATATCACATAGTCGAAAATTTGCGAGTTCTTGTTATTTATTTAATAATTAGAGAATACTATTAGTGTTTATTACATGTGCTCCCATTACCAATGTATCTAGAAATCTGTGCACTGTTGTCACCATATAATTTTTTTTTTAATTCTACTATTATTTAAATTATGCTGAATATAGAAAAAATTATAAATTGTAAACAGTGGCGGTTGTTGTGGGATAGAACTGCAGGGAGGAAGGGCCACCTGCCACTGCTGCGCTTTCCAGTCCCATATCAAAATTGATGTGTTTATACATAGACTAAAATAAAAGACGCCTGTAACTCATATTTGCTCCATGTGCAATTTATTTCCGGCTCTTGTTGTAAACACTTTTTTGAATCCCCCTCACCGACAAAATCGACACTACTCTTTTATTGCAGCTAAATGTGGTGGCGCAACTGTCGAGAGAACAAAAAGATAAATAACTCACGTGTGCCCCCGCCGATGACAGGGGGCGGCGTTAAGGACACTACTGGTCAAATAAATCAGTCCTAATCGATTTAAGTCGCATCCAACAGAAAAAAAATGTTTTTTTAATTACTTCTTTATTAACCTATTTATAAAGAATTACAGTCAAAAATAAGCCTTAAACATTCATCATATCTCTATTATTATTATTATTATTTATTGATAATTAAAAGAAAAACGTTAGGATTTTTTTTGGTTTAATCAATTAACAAAAAAAAAACCACGAAAAGTTCAAGCTGAATTCTTAAGAAAAATCAACAAAATTCAAGCCTATTTACAAGTCTAAACGAAATTAAAAAAAAAAATAACCATTTAACTAACACATGAAAAAAATCCCAGTAAAAAAAAAGAAAGAAGAGGGAAACCCCGGATAAACTCATCATTATATATTTGTGTGTGTGTGTGTGTGTGTTTTTTCCAATTGTTTAATTAATAAATGTTTAATCATCAAGATTATGTGATAGCAAGAAATTCGCTGCTAAATTCTCATTTTTCTCACATGCAAAATATGCTTGAACAACTAAATGTTCAGGGAAACCTAATGCTTTTAAACGCTCAATTGCATCTTTATCTTGTGGTGTAAATTGAATTGTCATTTGTGGTGGTGGTGGTTGTTGTTGTTGTGGTGGAGATTGTTGGGGTGTTGTAATAGCAGCAACACCACCACCACCACCAGATTGTGCCCCAACACCACCACCACCACCACCACCACCACCACCAGTAGCTGGTTCATTTAATAAACGCACAAAACTCTCCTGATTCTGTGATATTAAATTCAATAATGCCGGATTCGTTTGACCTAATTGTTGTAAAACAGCATTCAATAATTGCGGATTCTGTTGGACCACTTGTTTCATTTGTTGGAATTGCGGTTGATTACGTAAAAAGGCTAATGGATCATTTACATCCGATTGTCGCTCATCAATACCTGACATACTTGGCGTCTATTATTACAACAACAATAATTATTTAAAAAAAAAGAATTAATAAATAACTAATTAAATCAAATTCAAATCTTACAGTCTCTTGATCATCACCTAATGTTGGTATACCATTTATTAAATATTCAACAGCTCTATCCGGATTATTGAAACTGGCACGTAATGCTTGTTCAACTTGATCACGTGGATAGCCCATATCGACAATATTTTGTACCATACCCTCATATTCTTCACCCATTAATAATGTCGATTCAGCTGCACTACTCAAACTTGATGTTGTCGTTGTTGTTGTTGCGGTTATTGTGGCTGTTGTTACAGCAGACGTAGTTGTTGGTGTTGTTGCAGCAACTTGTGTTGTTGCTGTTGCAACTTGTGTGGTTGCAGTCGCTGTTGCTGTTGTAATTGCAACACTCGGTGTCGTACTACAATCAATAAAATGATTAAACATCAACTATCTCTAACAGAAAAACCCAATAAAATCAACCTCTGTGTTGTTGTTGTTTCACTAATTGCAGTATTATCAGGCTTTGATACCATTATAACAATGAATTTATCCTCTTCAATATTATATTCAGATAATAAAGCATCATCTTTCAGTATTTTCCCTGTACATATACGAATTCAAATAAGTATTTTATTGAAATTGTGAATAATTACTTAATCATTATACCTCTATAAATTAATTTTTGGTAATCCCAACGGTATTCTTTACCTTGTTCCCCTTCTATCTGCTGTTTCAAATCTTTAACCTAAAAATCGAAATTATCAACGCAATCCAATTTATTGGGCAATTAATTGATGAATTGTTGATTTAGTTGGATTTATGAAACTTACCGATTTTGTTGGATCTATTTGAATAATGAAATTCTTTTGATATAAATTCTTGACTGTAATCTTCATTTTTTCCGGGTTGTTTATTTTCATATATATATATATATATATATGTAATTATATAAACGAAACAACTAAATTACGTTGATTTAATTAATTGATTTTCTTTTTTTCAATTTAATTTGATTTAATAGCGATTTGTAGCTATTTTTGGCTAAATTATTCGTATCAATGATGTAGCACAACTGACACATTTGACGGCCATATCGTAATGACATGTTGGCCAACATGAATCAACGAAATTCCCCAACATTGGAGATGATCATTTGCAAATCGATACAAATATTGTGCGATTTTGATAAATTCACTCAATTCCCATGCAATTCTAGCTATATCTACCCGCAAATAACGGCGGTTTACGCATGTTTCATCTCGAAATTTGTGTGGGTTTGATCGATTTGAATTGATGGCAGAAATCGATGTTAATGTCACAAACTATAGATGGTTCAATCGTGATTTATTCAATTTTACCGATCGAAAGTAACTAGGAAAATTTTGACATTTTTGCGGGAGGATCTTGTAAGATTTTTTTGATAAATTCACTCGATTTACATGCAATTCTCGCATTATTTACCATAAATGGCGCGTGTTCAAACTTGAAATTTGTGTTGGTTTGAATTGATGGAAAAATTCAATGTTCATGTCACAAACTCTAGATGCTTGCGCCTTTGGTGATTTATTCAACTTTACCGATTGAAAGTAACTAGGAAATTTTGAAATTTCCGCGGGAGAATTGAGAATCTAATTATTTTTTTTGGAAAGGTTTATTTATAATTCAAAAAACGATTAATTTATGACAAGACTAATTTCACATGAATATCCAATCAATTAGATTGTTAATTATTATTAATTTCACCTACAATGAGATTCTTACTAATATCGAAAAAATATTTCTAATTTTTGTTTGTTTGAAACTTTTACAATAAAAATAAAATAAAATAATAATAATAATATCAAATACACACAACTCATTATCTTAATAATAATTACAAACTACATTTTATGTTTTATAACAAAAAAAAATGATGGGAGGGTGGTGAAGAGAACTGGGCAAGATTTCTGTCTTTGTTAATTAAACGAGAGAAACAAAGAGAGAGAGAGATGATTCGAACGGGATGGGACAACCTTTTATTACGTTAAACGTAAATCAAGGGACTGATTGGATGATCTTTATATAACTAAAATAATTTGTGGGTTTTTTATCCAAGCAAAAAAAAATGGCACGACGAATATGTGTTTGTGTGTTTTGTTCTTTCAAAAATCAGTCTGTAAAAATAGATTTTTTTTTTGGTCAAATAACGATGAAAAAAAGTCAATATTTGTGCTGTTTTTCTGTTGTTGTTTCCACCAAAAAAAAGAGAAGATAAACAAACAAACAAAACTGCAAAAAATCAAAATTGTTCTGTTGTTGTTTCTTAAGATTAGAAATTTAATTTAAATTAACGTAATTTTAATCGTCTTCCTCATCCTCATTGGCATCATTGTCATCACCATCCTCATCGGCTGAGTCGCGGGGTTCTTCCTTTTTCGGCCGGCCACGTCGGCCTGTACCTTTTGTCTTCGGTTTGGCGGCGGAATTCTTCTTTTTCGTTGAGCCTTTTGGCCGGCCACGGCCACGCTTTATCGGTACTGCACTCTCATCATTCGAATCACCACCACCGCCACTACTATTATCGTTCGGTTTTGTTGCTGCCGGTGATTGTTGTTGTTCCTGCATGAATTCAAAAAAATATATATATATATATAGAAATAATTCAATAATCGAAATAAATTGAATGTTATTTACTTTTCGTGGTCGTTTTTTGGCATCAGCTTTATTGATAACATCGTTTTTTTCGATTTTTTCCACTTTCTCAGCATTAGCTTTACGGCCACGTTTTGCTGGTGCTGCGTCGTCAGACATGCTGGTTTTAGTTTTTTGTTGTTTTATTAATTTTTTTGCTAATAATTTATTGTCTTCACCAAACAAACAAAAAAACGTACAGCAACTGTAAAGAAATAATGATGAAAATTTAAATTTGCCGCCTTTTGATTACAAACAGATTGATAATAATGTGTTTCTTTATTGCTCAGATAATTTTTGGATGCGTTTCCAAAGTACTCTACGAAGAGTTCGTTTGCGATCTGAGAGCAATAAAGAAATACAAGTTGCTCGAATCCGTGTGCTTGTCGAAGGTACCCCAATAGAACACACAAAAGTCAAAAAGTTCTCGATTATCCGAACATTTATACAATAAAAAAAAAATTTTTAATTGTTCGAGATCATACCCGAGCAATTACTCGAATCGTTCTGCAACACAACGCAATATTCCAAAACCAAACTAACGCCATCTAGTATCCAGTAGTAGTAACACAATACAACCATATTGATAATACAGAAAACTATATTAATAAATAAAATAAAAAGAATTCAATAAATTTTTGAAATATTCCAATTAAATTCAATTAAAATCGCAATTATTTAAAGAAAAATTATAATAATAAGAGATAAAACGATATTTAAATGAATTACGACTTTCGAGAAAAATCAATAAAATAATTGTGTGTTGTTGGTTAGCCGGTGGTTGAGAAAAGGGGCCCATTTATTATTTTTAATTAGAAACAACGGATAGTAGAGACGATAAAATCTGGAATTCTAATTAAACTGGAGAATCGAAGATATTTCCAAGCAACAATAATAAAAGCCAAGTAGAAAAAATTGATAATTTTATCGCGGCGAATAAGATGGGGGGGGAGGGAAACAAAACAAAAAAAAACAAAAGAAGAACCCGACAGACACCGCCAACTATTCTGGCAAATTCATCGAAACAAATGCATCATGTGAGTAATATAAACAATAATAATCAAGTAGACAATGAAACGAAAATAAGCGAAAAATTAATTTAGAAAAAAACAACAACAACAATGCGTTCTATTCGAAAGCGTATCTACCCGCGCGCGCCATACTCAAAATAATACAATATTAAAATTCTCCGGCTACACCCAAATAATTTCCAATAAAACGACAAATCGTCGAATTTATCTCACAAGACATCAATAAACAATGGACAATTTCCGATAATTTCCAATGGAAAACGATCAACGGATCCAACACGGACGGCATTGAAAAAAAAAACAAAAACAATTCAATCGAAATCAAGTAGTCTGTGGCTTGGGTTGCAGAAATCGAAGCGGCCATGGCTGGCGAATTTATCCAATCCGTGTGGATGTTACAAATTCGATTGCAGGATTTTTTTTCGATTATAAATAAAATTGCTGGAATTTAATAAAAATCCGATAAAATTAACGTGGATATTTTCAGATTTTTTAGTGAAATTTGCGAATTTTTACAAAATTCCCCCTTTAAACACCAATTATTTTTATAAAATAAAAATCGACTTACCCGTAACAAGACTTCAATGAGCAGTGTTATGTAGTTGGAAAGCGTTCCGTTGGTGGCGCTGACAGTTACCGCCAAAACCTCACCGGCCAATCACCATCCAGCATCATGAAAATAAACAAAACACCATCCTTCTCTCAACGGCTACTCCGTTTTTTTATACCTTCTTCCATCTTAATTTCTATTAAAAAAAATCACACCCCGCCCCCCTCCAGCCACACACGATTTATTATTTACGAGGGGTTGTTTTCGTAATTTGTCTTTCATCCCTTCGAATTAAATCCAACAATAAATAATGCTGGAAAAATTGCGAGTTTATTGCAAATCTAGGCATCTGCTGTTTAGTTTTATTTTGTTTTTCGAACAATCAAAGGTATACCGATTGTGGTTATTTGACAGAAACGCAATTGTTTATCAAATTTATTTTTATTTTTGTGATTATTTTAAATAATTATAAACAAAGAAATTATTCATTTTCTTGACTGCGTAATCTAGCATGTCCGTTTGTTAATCTAATCGATAATTGTTGGGCCCTTTCAACAATATCTTTACGTTTCTTTGATGATACACCATGTGCAATTTCGCCACAATATTTACGATTTTGCATCATTAAAACTTCCAATTCCTACAATAAAAACAAACAACTAATCAATTGATAAAATCAAACTAGTTTAAACAAAATAAAAATGCATTATTACAAAAATTAACTCAGCAAATGTTTGTCGACATGTTTGTTAATTCAGTCGCAAATTACCAAAAAAACCATCATAGTTAACGAATTTCTAATGGGGGAGGGAAACAACAGGGGACTTACCCGAACGTTATGTACCAAAACTTTACGGAAACCAGTTGGTAACATATGACGTGTCTTTTGATTTGAACCATAACCAATATTGGGCATTAAATATTGCCCTTTAAAACGTCTCCTAACACGATTATCGATACCTTTCGGTTTACGCCAGTTTCTCTATAAAATTGAGGTTATGTGTTCTGTTACATTGAAGTTTTTTGGGTCAAATTGATTTGTTTCATACCTTGAGTTTGGAATAACGATCAGATTGATGCCGTATAAACTTCTTTGTACGTTTCTTAACGATTTTCGGCCTGTAAACCGGTCGTATCGCCATGATCACCTGAAACCAACAAATAGGTTATGTTGGATCACTGCACTATAAATTGATGGTATTTGAAAAAAATCATCGATATTCTGATAATTTACGGTGGTTTTAATCGATTTCCATTGGAAATCCACCAAAATACTTACGGATTATTTGGAAATTTTAAGATAAAAATCGTGTCGATGACACAGACAACACGATCGACCACTGACACTTCAACAAAAAGACAGTTGGTAAACTGTGAAAAATTAAAGTCACTAAATTTGGCGGCAATTTTCAAATTTTTTTATTGTTTAATTTCTAATAATAAATATATACAAAAATTAAATAGAATAAAAATCAATCTGTATCTTCTTCATCACTGAAATACGTGCTTTTTTTGATTAATTTCCGTGGTGGTTCTTGTTTGGCATCGTTATAATTGCCGGTGGCTACCCGATAACGATATTCGTTCAAGTCTTGTGTTTCTTGCTGGAATTTTTTTTTGTTGGTATGAATTATTGATTGAAATTGCGTTTAATTTGTTTGGGTGTTTTACCTCTAAGGCTATAGCTGCACTAAGCGTTTCCGTATCGGATTTCTCATCATCGGTACTTTGGAAATAATCGCGTTGTTCCTGTAATGTCAATTTGTTTCAATTGTGTTCGTGCAATGATGAAAATTGTGTTTACATCTGTTAAATTCGTGCTTAACGGCTTCTTTCTTTTGCGTATCTTCTTTGGTGGTGGTTCACGTTCACCTAATAGATTCATTGAACATTTATAACTCAAATGGCCACATTCGCCACATTCATAACATTTACTTTTATCAGGATAGTTTCTACGTCGTATAAATTCAATTGTACGACCATTATCACGTGCTATACTCGCTTTTAATTGTCTACCGAACATCTGGAAAGTAATGATTTTGATCAAAATTTTAGTGATTGCTTTTTTTGGTTTACATCTTTTAAGTTGGTTTCTTCCACACATTTTTGTGCATCTTCATATTTTAAATATAGAATAAAGGCCACACCTTTACTTTTACGTGTTTGACGATCTTTCAGTATTGTGATTCTGGAAAATAATTGTTTGAATAATCATCGATCTGTGTATAACCTCACTTTTTGTGTATACTTGATAATTTTGCCGAATTTCTCGAAAATCTTATGTAAATCATTGTTTTTCAAATCGAATGGCAGATTCGATATGTAAACGGTACTTTTGCTTGGCACTAAACCACCACTCATCGTTGATTTATCAATCAAAACAATCAATTTGTTATTGTTCGTTGATTGTTGCTGAGTTCTAACCTCACTTTATGTTTGAGATAGTAAAATAACGAAATAATCAAAGAATTACCTGTATAATTGCACTGGATTTTAACACAATGATTTACCGATTGTTAATTTGTTGATTATTTTGTTATTTTAACGTTGAATAAACAACAAATTATCGAGTAGTTTTTCAAATTTATCGCCATTTTGAAGCGACATCTGCACATCGCAATGGCAAGTAGTTGATGATTGAGTGTACATCACGATTGTGAACGGTTTTATACTTTTGCTGTACGTAAACAAAATGCGATCTTTAACACGTTGAAAATGTGACAAATACAGATGTTAATGGCAGTTGTCCATCAAACAAACTGCACCATGTTGAAATTCTACAGCTAAACGACATTTTTAACAAAAAAAACATCTGATACTTCGTATTTTTTTAAGGAAATGTGGCCCTTTCTGCGTTGATTTTTGATGAAATCGCTTGGAAAAATGGGCACATTATTAACAGGAGACGTGCGGTAACTGAAAATACGGACCAACGTTAAATGCAATACCGTTCTTCTTTGCGTGCATTTAAAGGGGCCGGACATTTTAACGTAAGTGGGGCGGTGAGTCCTAATTAATTATCTTAGAAAACGCAAATAATTTGTCTCACGACCTTAATAAACGATAATCATAAAAAAGAAAAAAACAGTTGAATGTTTTCGAAGGCAATCAGTAATATCAGGTGTACACAAAGTTATCAATGAAATTTACGAAAGCGCCATCTGTTGTCCACGCATATAAACTCGGTTACTATATAAAGACTGTGACATGCAAGTCGATTAAATTTAAAAAACAAGAGAGATAGATAGATACAGAATTATACGTTATAACTTATAGTAATTAAGTTGTGTATTTATTAATTAAAAAAGGAAACAAAAAGAGAAGAAATTACGTTTCCATATCGTCTTTATCATTATCTTTATCACCATCATAGAATTCATTTTTTGCTTCAATCATTTTATCATCTAAATCTTGATTGATACGCACATCTGGATCATTACAAATATCATCATCTTTAATACGTTCATCTTCTGGTATTGCATCACCTGGTACATCATGCATTTGTACACTAGGTGAATGTTGGCACATTTTCAAATTATCACAAACAAATCTAGAAATTCAATAAATTGATGATTAAATTAAATTGATTTTGTTTTTTGTTGTTTACTTTGTGATCGCTTCTAAATATTGTCGACTATTTGCATTTTCTTGTCTTGTCACAACTTCTGGATGTAATGTGAAATCAGGTGCAAAGAATTCCAAATATTCAGTATATGGTAATTCATTTGATATTTGTTCATCAACTAATAATGATGTTTCATATGTCCAACAACGTGCAACATTACGTAATGTATAACCACCACCACCAACAACTAATGTTGGTACATTTAGACTTTTCACAAATTTCACACATTCACCATGCCCTTTTGTACTTAATGAGAAACAACCTAAACGATCATTTGCCAAACTATCAGCACCACATTGTAATACAATTGCTGTTGGTTGAAAGAATTCCATAACACTGGATATAACCGGTTTGAATACCATCCAATAACTGACATCATCGATACCTTCTTTCAATGGTACATTCACCGAATAATAACGGCCACTTTCTGCACCAATCTCATACATATCACCTGTACCTGAACACAATAATTCGTGGTTAATTTAACATGTCTCTACACTGAATGTGTCTCACCTGGAAAGAAATAATTGCCATATTTGTGGAAGCTAACAGTCATAACGCGATCGGTTAGATAGAATGCCTCCTGTACACCATCACCATGATGTACATCAATATCAATATATAAAACTCTTGCGTGATATTTCAACAATTCCAATATACCAATAACAATATCATTGACATAACAGAAGCCGCTCGCTTCGAATTTCTTTGCATGATGCAAACCACCAGACCAATTAACAGCAATATCACAATGATTATTGTTCAATTTCATTGCACCTTCCAATGATGCCCCTGTGTACATTGAACAGAAATCAAATAGTCCCCAAAATACAGGACAATCATCGCCAACATTATAATGGCTTAGATGTTTTGTGAAATTTTGTATATTTTGTGGTGTGACCTTTTGTAAAAAATCAATATATTCATCGGAATGGAAACGGCACATATCATGGGCATTTGCTTTGTATGGCCGATAAATTTGCATATGCTTATGCAAACCATAATTCAACACTAAACTGTGTATAACAGACAAACGATGTGGCTTCATTGGATGGCCTGTACCATAATGGAAATTACCAACATCCGGATTGAAGAAATACGATACTTTATGCTTCGACATATTCGATTGTTAAAATCTCTTTACACACATATATGAAATACAAAAACAACACGACGATAAATAAACGTTTTGTTAACCAGAAACGATCGTCCATTCTATGCCATTTTTGGATTTTCATTAATAATTTTACGTGGAAATCGTGGACAATTTCTTTGGGGAACACTATAAACAAATCACACTGGCGGCTGTCAAAAACAAAACACAACTGTCAAACATTTTAGGGATATTTCGGACAAAACACCACTACCAATCCCGACTATTAATAGCTCAATAAACCAATTTTAAATTGAATTGATTTGGCAATTAAACAGAGAAAAATGCGGCACGAGTTACAATTAATGTTGCATTCGAGCAATGATTAACGTTAATTAGCGACGATTTTGTAGACATTTAGTATCAATCTGAAATTACGATGCTAATCTAGGGATATTTCGGAAAGTTCTAGTACCAACTTAAAATCAAATATAGGTATTTGTCGCTCCAATTTGATTTAGGGCAGAGCCCACTACCATCTCATCTATTTCAATCAGGATTTATTCAAAATATGCCCTCAATTAGCTTTGTCGTTGTTAAAATTTTATTATTAATTAAGACAATAAAATGGCTTTATTTATAGTAGCGATTGAATTTCAATTAATAATTATATCAATTAGATTACAAACTCTTTTATTTCGTTAATTATAGGGATTATATAAATACTGCAATTGAAAATTCTGTTTGTTTTACCATCCCGGTGTTGTATTGGCTAATCGTCGAATTCTCCTTGTATTCCTATCTTGATCGCGTATTTTCTTTTCCATTTCGGCATCTGTTAATGTTTCTAAAAATGGTGCCCATTGATCACTTTCACTTGGTGTACGAAATGGTACTTCAACAGTTGGTAATGGTGCTTCACTATATGCATATGTACGTTGATGCCATGATAATTGGCCACGTATTGAATATGCAATTGCTGTAACAAATTCACCACCTAAACCTAATTCAGAACATAACATTAATGCAAATTCTTCTGGATTATTTTGTTTTTCACTCATATCCCATTCAACTTGATCAACTAATGATGTATTACCAACATGTATATTTAATTTGATGATAACACGTTGATCAGCACTATCTTCAATTATACTTGATGGTTCTGTTGGGAATGCATCTAATTGTTGACGGATAGCTTGTGCTATTGCCGGTACAAATGTTAATGGATTCAAATCTAAATCATCACATAATACTTCAGAGAATTGTTCTGGTGTTATTAAACTTTCTAAAAATAGATAAACAAAATATAAATTAAAAATAAAAGCTACATTTGTACGAATTTGACCCTCTACCCATAGGTTGGGATAATTATATTCTGTGGGCTAACAAAAATGGGAATGGATCACAAAGATGCTTCTTCAATGTCCACTGTTGGAAGACCGATGGAGCCCGGTCTGGAGTGATGCCCAGGTTTGGTTTTTGAAGAGGATTCGGAGTGGTAGTGGTTGAGACTCGCGCCCTCGGCGCAGAACCAGCTCGTAGCTGTCTCGATCGTGGCAGCAGAGGTATAGACAAGCATCGTCTCCACCAATAGCTCCGAGACGAATTCGTAGCTAGCCCCTTTGCCAAAATCTAGCGATGCTGGTCGGGCATTATCTCGTGTGAGTTGCGCCAAATGGCGGATATCACACGTAAAACTTTATTCGTCTTGT
This sequence comes from Meloe dianella, assembly GCA_028455855.1. Lineage (NCBI taxonomy): Eukaryota > Metazoa > Arthropoda > Insecta > Coleoptera > Meloidae > Meloe > Meloe dianella. The sequence goes on along the minus strand of JAPTHL010000043.1, from coordinate 516,150 downwards.
CTTGTACAGGCAATGAATGCTAAAAAACTTCTCGACTCAAGTAAGTACTGAGTCTTCTAACTGGACATTGTCCAGTTAGATGCCATCTCATGTGGATTGGACGATGAAACCACCGTATAGTGTGACTTTCGCAGCTGTTGAAGCAAGGAAAAGGCTTTTCCGAGAGATACCTTCTTTCTTTAGATGAAGGATTAAGAACAATGGTGTGGTCGCAGTTCAGGAGGGTTAAAAAGGAAGAACACTCCCCTATAATCTAATCTAAGAATTACCATTCTTGTTCCATGTGAATGTGTCACGTAATTTCTGCCCTTCAATTTCCATATCTAAACGTATCGGTACTAAAATTTCACCTTGACAAGCATTTTGTAAATTCAATTCAGGATCAGTATCATCAAAACATAATGGAAATGTGCGGACTTTCTTTGCAGCAACACGATTACGATTGATTGGTGTTGCTTGTGGTACAGCATCTAAATGACTTGAATTTGGCAATGATGGTACCCATTGCATTGATTTTTTTGTTTTACTTTCACGTGGCATTGGTGGATCAGTTGTATGTACAGATACTGCCTTATATCTACAATAATAAAAACAAGACAACAACATTAACACAATGTAATGAAGATATAAAAGAGAACAATCGTGTTTACTTGTCATCATTGCCTTCGATAATATCCTCAACTTCTGATGCACGCAATAATGATACACTACTAGCTAATACATGTTGACTTAAGCCTAATTCAATTAAACGTTTACGCTCCTCATTCGTTATTGAACGCCTATACATTCCCGGATATTTTTTATATAATGAACCACGAAATAAACGTAAATAATTACCAACTTCTGAACCAACACAATAATATTCACCATTTTCCTCTAATTGGAATGTTATCGGTTTCTCACCGAATGTACGTAACGCCATGATTTTCCAAAAACACCACACACAATTTAACAAAGCAGAAATGAACGAATTTTCCACTTGTTTCGATGAAAATCAATTGGAAAACGCACAACTGAAACAAACGATGCCGACAAGCCAGATTTGACAGAACGACTAATTATAGCCCACCACTATCAGTGTTGCCAATCGCACCATCCCAAGAATTTCCTAATTATTTCTTTTGATGATTCAATTGGTAGAAATTTGAGTTTTATTGAGTTAATTGTGGAAATTTCCCAATATCTTCTGTAAATAAACAAAATATTAACGAATTTTAATTAATTATACAGACTCTATTAGAACAGGATCGCTCAACAACTCTATTGTCTTGTGACGTCACAGCAAACGTAGACAACCAACAATACACAACAAGTGACTATATCAAAGGATTGAAGGAGGACCGCTGCATTTTGTGACGTTGCTAGGAGACCCTGTACAAGTCTCTTCAAATTGAACGAAATTTGCAATTCTTGGTGTAATTAACAAAACCGAACGTTAGCTATTAGTAGCCCCGTGTACTTAAATATGAATTATTTACAAACAAAAAAAAATATGGTTAAATCAATCAAATTATTGATGAAATTAAATATCTAAATCATCATCAGGATCTTCTTCATCCCAATCATCGATATCATCGAATGTATAATCGATGGTACCACCGGAATTTCCATCTTTTAAGTCCCTAAAAAAAAGAACAAAAATGAACAATTTCCTAATTAAATTCTATAAAAATTACAAATGCTTTGGTAGATATGGTAATACCAAATTATTTCGTGATTCTTTATCTTTGTCGGTTAAACTAATTTTGAATGTTGATAGATTTTCGGGTAATTTCTCGATAATTTCATCATTTAATTGAATTGTAGTTTTATCGATTTTATTAACAATTAAACGTCCATTTTCAAACCGAAATTCTTCAATATCACGTAGGATTTTCCTATTTGTCTTTTTATAAATATACGATAAACGTTTTTTTATTGTACGATGATGATTATCATTGAATTGTCGTTGTAATTCAATCGAAAATGTTGATAAATATTTGAAATATTGTTGTGTAGATTCTTTATTCTCCAATAATAGATCTGTATGTAGAACAGTTGTAATTTGACGAATATCTACAAGATTAAACGTGATTAAATTGATGGGAAAAAACGATTTGGAAATCAAACGATTACGATTCGAATTCTTCAATTCTTGAAATATCCGATACGTACTACCTAAACCATATTTGATAATTAAATGTGCTAATGAATCAAAAAATATACAACAATCACGATTTGTTAATTCCAATAACATTTTATCGATATTTTGAGTTGTTTTCAACCAATCACCAAAATCACTGGAGAAATCATAACATTTGATATTTGGATATTGTTGTTGGGTACGTTTAAAATCTCTCTGATAGATAAAATAATAGCATTGATGATTTGTTGAACGCGATTTCAATAAATAATCGATTAATTCATGTGCTTTCACATCAACTGTATCTGGAAAATTGTACAAATTTAAACGAATAAATTAGCAGTTTTTATTATAAAAACGAATTATACCTTCAATTAGGAGAAATTTCGAGTATGGAATTGTGTTCAAATGTGTTGTTAACATTATTAAAAAACACCTTTAAATTGTTGTTGTGGAAATGCTGCAATCTTAGAAATTTCAGGTTATGTCTGATTATTCGTAGCCCAAATAAAGAAAATTTATAATTTAATTTAATTATATCCTAGCAGCTAATTAGGTGCTCAATATTAGTGATTCAACCCCAAATTATGCCAATAACACAAATTTGATTCAATTTTCTCATGTTATAGAATATATTTCAACATTTATTTGATGGGCTATATTTAGATAGATTGAGAAAATAGCACTAGAACACCCTAAATAGTACCAACTATCTCACAAAATAATCTCCACAATAATTTTAATTATCTTACAATTAATTATATAGAACGTATGCTGGAAAATTCTCAAATTTTCCATCGAAATTACTTTTGTTTATTCGAAAATTGCTTGTAGTTTGTTCATATTCAACGATTTTTCTTATAATTGTGTTGTAAACTAGTGTTATTAGTTTATGTGAGATTGGTAGTTGTGATTACTCTTATAAGGTTTGTTCCAACTTACAAGTGTGTATCGATTTTGTATTTCAATTAGGCGTGTCTAAACGAAATTATCGACTAATTATTTCAATAATTCCATCGCTGCAATCAACTTATTTGCCTGTCTAGAAACACTCTCAATAGTTCAAACGCATATGAACGTCAGAAAATGATGAGGTTGTAGCAGATCCGACAAGACAGTGTGGGAAAGTGGAGTATTTGTTCTTGACCATTTTTCTAAAATTTCCATCAAAAGAGAGCAAATACACCTGATTTTTAGTATCATTAGAATCATATCAATTAGATGAACAAATAAACTGTTCTTTATCAAACGTATCCTACTAGCAACTCCCAACCCGATGGTAAGAACAAACGCTATAAAAACGCAAAGTATACAAAAAAATCAATCCAAAAAAAAACAAACAACTCATCACAATCACAAATAAACAATCAAAATCACAAGCAAATTTTGAATTTCTTCAATTAATCCAAAATAAAAAAAAATCAAAATTTTACGATCATAGCTACATTTAGACTACCATCAAAGTGTCACTAAGAAAAACCATACCAACACAACACAAAATCACTAATTTCGATTATAATTTAATTAATCGAAAAAAATTAATTATCAATTACATAGATATGGATAATTACGCAATTTATTGTCGATATAATTGTGATAGTGGTGTGAAATTCGATAAGTATCTATGATATTTGGTGATTTGGCCAATAATTCAATGGTGATTTAGTGTGGTTTCATCGCATCAAGTTGGTAATAGTATTGACAAATTTCCCATAATGGCGGAAATTTTCCATTGGAAAAACAACAAAGCCCAATCGTAATAATTGTGGAATCGATCACACCCGAAAAGAATGTCTGAAGCAAGTGGAAATGTGAGTATTCCTTAATTACCATCAATACTATCAGATTGTTTGGTTTTGTTTTTATATCGATGCATCTACCAATAGGAATGTACCAGTGATAGTGAGAGTGTTGAAGATGAAATTGAGCCGAAATTGAAATACGTACGTTTATCGAACGATCTACAAAAGATCTTATTAACATCCTCTGTCACATGTATTGGTGTACATTCGAAATTTTTATGTATCGGCACAAATTGGGGCCATATTTATTTATTGGACCATCAAGGCAACAGTATCGAAAATCACGAATTATTACGTTCACATACAGTCAGCATCAATTATATATCGATTGATAATAGTGGTGAATATATCGGTACATGTAGTGATGATGGTAAAATTTTCGTACACAGTTTATTTACAAAATTAAATAATATCCAATTGAATATTGGACGTTTAATTAAAACAATCGTCTTAGATCCATTCTATTATAAATATGGTGTGAATAAACGTTTTATAATTGGCGATGATAAATTAACATTATACGAACGTACATTTTTGGGTAATTTACGTTCAACAATTTTATGTGATAGTGAAGGTTTAATTAAAAATCTATGTTGGGGTGAAGATTTTCTAGCATGGTGCAATAATATTGGTGTACGTATATATGATATTAATTCGAAATGTTCATTAGGCTTAATTAAATGGTATGAACATATTGATAATGATGATAATCAACAACAACAACAACAAATTGATAAATATCGTTGTAATTTATGTTGGTCAGATAAACGTACATTATTAATTGGTTGGATTGATATTGTACGTGTATGTGTTATTAGAAAACGTAGTAATTATGAATCAATTAATCGTGATTTACCTGAATATTTCGTTGATCCAATTGCAACATTCCAAACGGAATTTTATATAAGTGGTATTGGACCATTAGAACAACAATTAGTATTATTGGGTTGTCCAAAAAATGATTTTGATGATGATAAACAACAACAACAACAACAAAAATCATTACGTCCACAATTATATATAATCGAATATCATGATAATGATTATACAGATATATGTACAGATTGTTTATCATTACGTGGTTATGAAGAATATCATATTAATGATTATCATTTAAATGTTTTATTAGATGAAAATCGTTTTTTTATTGTTGCCCCAAAGATATTGTTATTGCTAGTCCATATGATTTAGATGATCGTATACAATGGTTTATACAACATAATAAATATGAAGATGCATTAAATATATTAATTGATAATAATAATAACAATACAAACAACAATAACAACAAACAAAATATATATAAACATACAATACAATCAGTTGGTATTGATTATTTAGATTATTTATTAAATAAACAAATGTACGATGATGCTGGTAAATTGTGTTTGAAAATATTTGATAAGAATCCAACAATATGGGAGGAACAAATTTATAAATTTGCTAGTGTACATCAATTAAGATCTGTATGTACATATATACCACGTACAATTGATTTTAAATTAAATCCACATATTTATGAGATGGTATTATATGAATTTTTAAAATTAGATTCAAAAGTATGTCATTGTGTTGTTGCAGTTTTTTTGTAATTTTTTATTAATTCAATTAATTTGTAGGGTTTTTTGAAATTGGTTAAAGAATGGAATTATGAATTATATAATATTTGTGCTGTAATTAATGCTGTATTAGAACATTTATTAATATGTGAAAATGATAAAAATATTTATTTAGAAGCATTAGCAACATTATATAGCTATCAAAAACGTTATGATAAAAGCTTAGCAATGTATCTTAAGTAAGTATTTTAATTACAATTAAAATATATTACAGTCTCGATTAACCGAACTTATTATACTGATTACGATAGTAGGTTCAGTTAATCAATGCTCTAATATGATATTAGATTAGATTATAGGTGGGGGTAGGTCTTATTAGCCTCCTTGTATTGTGATCTTTAACACTGCTTTTTTTTGCAATCTTTTGATATGCCAAATTGTGGTTCAAGTAGCATTTTCAATCTTGTTCCTCTCTGTGCTGAATCTGTAGTTGTTGTTGTCTTTCCTTCCTGCCAGTACAAGCATTCTTTTCATTTGCTGCATCTTTTCCACATTTTATCTGGCTTATGGCCTCAGTAAGCCTCCCTGAACTGCGACCACCCAGTTGATTTATTGTTCATTACACTTCGTCTATTGATATGCCAGACGGTAATTCGATTATCTTTCAAATTGTGGTTCGTGTATCATTTTCAATCTTGTTCCTCTATGTGCAAAATCTGTAGTTGTTGTTGTCTTTCCTTCCTGCCAGTACAAGCATTCTTTTCATTTCCTGCAGTTTTTCCACATTTCTTCTGCCTTGTGGCCTCAGTAACTTCATTGGCTTTTCTTTAGCTTTCCTGAACTGCGACCAAGCAGTTGATTTATTGTTCGTTATCCTTCGTCTATTGATTTGCCAGAAACGATAACTCCTATGCCAAAAATTGATTGTCTTTCAAATTGTGGTTCAAATAGCATTTTCAATCTTATTCCTCTCTGTGCTAAATCTGTAGTTGTTGTTTTTCCCTTCCTGCTCAGTAGAAGCATTCTTTTCATTTCCTGCAGTTTTTCCACATTTCATTTGCCTTTTGGCTTTTCTGTAGCCTTTCTGAATTTGCGACCAACCAGTTGATTTATTGTTAATAATCTTAGCCTCCTTGAACTGTGATCTTTAACCCTTTTTTCCAATCTTTTGATATGCTAAATTGTGGTTCAAGTATCATTTTCAATATTGTTCCTCTCTGTACTAAATCTGTAGTTGTTGTTGTCTTTCCTTCCTGCCAGTACAAATATTCTTTTCATTTCCTACAGTTTTTCCACATTTTATCGGACTTGTGGCCTCAGTAACTTCATTGGCGTTTCTTTAGCCTTCCTGAACTGCGACTACCCAGTTGATTTATTGTTCGTTACCCTTCGTCTAATGATATGTCAGAAAAGGAAACTTCTATGCCAAAATTTGATTGTCTTTCAAATTGTGTTTCAAGTATCATTTTCAATCTTGTTCCTCTCTGTGCAAAATCTGTAGTTGTTGTTTTTCCCTTCCTGCTCAGTACAAGCATTCTTTTTATTTGCTTCAGCTTTTCCACATTTCTTCTACCTTGTGGCCTCAGAACTTCATTGGCTTTTCTGTAGCCTTCCTGAATTTGCGACTAACCAGTTGATTTATTGTTCATTATCCTTCGTCTATTCATATGCCAGAAACGGATAACTTCTATGCCAAAATTGATTATCTTTCAAATTGTGATTAAAGGATAATTTTCAATCTAGTTCCTCTTTGTGCTAAATCTGTAGTTGTTGTTGTTTTTCCCTTCCTCCCAGTAGAAGCATTCTTTTTATTTCCTGCAGTTTTTCCACTTTTTATTTGCCTTGTGGCCTCAGTAACTTCATTGGCGTTTCTTTAGCCTTCCTGAACTGCGACTACCCAGTTGGTTTATTGTTCATTATCCTTCGTCTGTTGATATGCCAGAAACGATAACTTCTATGCCAAAATTGATTATCTTTCAAATTGTGGTTCAAGTATCATTTTCAATCTTATTCCTCTCTGTGCTAAATCTGTAGTTGTTGTTGTATTTCCTTCAGCTTTTCCACATTTGATTTGCCTTTTGGCTTTTCTGTAGCCTTTCTGAATTTGCAACCAACCAGTTGATCTATTGTTCATAATCGTTCATCTATTGGTATCCCGACTAAAAGTTATATTTCTTTCGAAATTGATTGGAAAGTCTTATGCTAATCATTTAGCCAGTTTTTTTTTTGAGATAGTATCTACTTAGTTAATGCCCAATTAGAAGTTTTAATTCGGTCCTGTTTAGCTTGAGAAGCTTTTAAGTAGTCTTAGATGAGTAGTTAATAAACTTCTTTGCTTGTCACCTACTTGGATACTGGTTCCAGTAGAGTACTTTTGTGCTCCATTTGCAACCCATTGATTTCCTTCCTGGCTTCTGTGGGTGTTTTTCGTTAGCCCACAGAATGGCTCCGGATCTATGGTTAGAGAGAGAACTCATAACACCTATTCTAGTAAAGAGATTGTCGGCTATTTCATTTCTAGCAAATGCGAAATTGAGATTTTTTTCTTCATCCATTGCATATTATTTTAATTTTGGTCTAAATTTTTTTTGTTTTTAGATTTTTGGCTTTATTTGTTCTTCCATATTTTAAATTATTTGATTAGATTGGCCTTCGTAGCCTTCTTGAATTGTTACGAAAGTAATCTCTCAGAGAGAGAGTGACCTTTTGCCTTACTTCAGTAAGTGGCAAATATAGTATGCATCTCTCGCATTGATTTGCCCAATTTTTTGCAATAGTATCTAATTGGGCAATGCCCAAAATTTAATAAACTTCTTTGTTGCATGTTTGGACATTGTCTCTACATTAGAGTATCTTTCATACTCCATTCTCACCCATTGATTTCTTGCCTTTTGTAGGTCTTTGTTAGCCCACAGAATAGTTTAGGATCTATGGGTAGGGAGCACTTATTCTAGTAAGGTCATCTCGGCTATTTCATTTCCAGCAGATCTCTAATGCTTTGGCATCCATGCAAGGGGTAAATTTTCGATTCAATGCTATACGCCCTTTTTTAGAGTTTTTAGAATCGTCTATCAGGACACCTTTGAGGTTTCTTCTCTAGCACACATTGCTGCAAGAGTTTTGGGGCTTGATTAAAGGGTAAAGATAACCACCGATCCAGGTTCTTATCCAGTTTTATTTGATACAAGCCAACTTAAACAAGAAAAAGTCGATAGTGTATCAGAAGAAATTTTGGTTGTGGCTTTTTTTTTTTAAACGCCTGTTGTTGTTGTTGCAGACTTAAGCACAAAGACGTATTTACTTTAATACAAACACACAATTTGTATGGTGTTATCCAAGATATGCTTATCGATTTAATGGATTTAGATTATAAACAAACAATTCAATTATTATTAGAGAAGAATACATTGTCATCTGATAAAATTGTTGAGAAACTTCGTACAAATGAATTACATTTATATAGGGTAAACTTTAGAATTATTCATAATTAATTAATTAATTAATTAATTGTAGTATTTGGATGAGTATGATAAGAAGAATCCAAAAGGTAAATATCATAAAGAATTAGTACGTTTATATTCGATATTTGCACGTGAGAAATTATTACCATTTTTAAAGAAATCTGATCATTATCCAATACAAGATGCATTAGATATATGCCAAAAAGATCAATTTTATCCAGAAATGGTATATTTATTAGGACGTATTGGTGATACGAAAATTGCATTAGAATTGATTATAACAAAATTAAATGATATGGAATATGCAATTGAATTTTGTCAAGAACATGATGATCGTGATTTATGGAATGATTTGATTAATTATTCATTAAAACATCCACAATTTATCACATTTCTATTAAAAACAATTAGTACATATGTTGATCCAACAATATTAGTGAAAAATATTGATAATAATCTTATTATACCTGGTTTAAAACAATCGTTAATTAAAATGCTACATCAATATAATTTACAAGTTAATGTTCAAAATGGTTGTAAAAAGATTTTGGTTGCTGATTATTTTAATTTATTAAAGAAATTAGTACGTACACAACAGAAAGGTGTTGCAATTTGTGATGAGACAATGTGTGGTGCATGCCATCGTTTAATTATCGATACACGTAATAATAATAATAATGCAACAACAACAACAACAAATATAACGGTATACAATTGCAAACACGTATTCCATCAGGATTGTCTACCGGAAAATGTCAAACAGTGTGGTATTTGTTATCCAATCGATTTAAAATCATAATTCATGACGAATATTTCTTATATTTATTACACAAATTCATTCATGTATCTATAACAAATGTATAAAAAAAACGTATACAATTGGTACTCTTTTTAAACTATGTTTAACGTAATTATTTGTGTTTTTTTTTTGGGTTGTCTGGGTGATTTTTTGAATGTTCCGCCATTAAAAGCGACCTCTAACAGAGATTTGCGGTAGCAATTTGGTGTTTTTGTTGTGGTCATGTTGGTGTTGATTCTTTGAAATTGTGATTTTTTTGTCAAATTTGACGATTTTAATTCATCCTATTAATTAATTGATTAATTATCTTTCGATATTTATTGATTTAATTAATTTTTGTGGTGAATATTTTGAAATTGGAAAATTTGGTTGGTAATATTATAGAAATTGTTTGTTTTTATAGTGTTGGTAGTAGTGTTTTCTAATTATTCAAAATGGTGGTTTTTCAAATTTTTCAAATTATTATTTTTTTTTTGGTAATTTATCTTTGAATTAATTAATTATAGTTGATTGATTTTAATTAATGTTCGATTGTTTTGTTTTTTAAATAGTGTTGTGATTAGGACGAATTGATAATTTCAGGTATGTTCATTAATTATTCCTTTTATTAGACGGTTTACAGTGTGAATTATTATTCGATTTGGTGTGTAGTTAGATTGCGATTGAAATAATTCGATTTGAATAGGGGGATTTATCTGTTTTTCTCATTTACTATATACAATTGGTCTTGTTTTACACTGTTACTTTTATCTAGAATCTATCGTGTAATTCGAGGGATAGATGTAGAGTCTACAAGTAACACGATTTCTTTTGTGGTAACACTTATGGACTGTTAATGGGTCCGATTCACGCTCCAGGTAATCCTTGAGGAAACAATGTACGGTTCTGTTTTTCTGTATTTGCCGAGCACGTGTGTGTGTGGTCAAAAACTGCGTAGTTTTCCCGGATTGTTGTGAGTAGAATTGTCCCCGTTTCTGTAGCCACTCTAAGCTACAGTCAGCGTTTCACAGGGTGTGTACGCTGACTGTAAAAATATTTCTGTGATAAAATCTGAATAATAGAGTTATTTGGGCTCTTCTGGAGGAGTTATTCAGACTTTTCCAGAGAAATATTTCCACTAAGGCGTGCTTTTTCGTGACTGTCTGGTGCAGTAGCCTGTGGCTTGAATTGTTATCATCGCCGTTCACCCGTGAAACTGTACTATACGCAACCTGTCTCTAATGGCACAGTGTCAGGGTTCTCATGGTTCTGTAAGGAAGATGGCAGAGGACCCCCGAACTGCGGCTCTTCTAGTGTCGCAGGATTGACGACCCTGTTGGTTTGGGTGAACACTGCAGAACTCAACTGGTACCATGATTGAGTCCCTCGGAGTAGCGGCCAGATTCGACTTTTGATGTTGAATTCATGGACGTACTGGTTGAGACACGCCGCAAAATAGATAGAGTTGAGTGGTAGTAATTGCTATCGACGGGTGAGCTACGCCAAATTAGCTCGGACAGATGTTTCGATAGGCTTTGCTATCACCATAAGGCCCGATGAGTCTGCAGTTCTTAGAGGATTTGGTAGCTGGGCCATGTTAGTTGACCCATAAATGGCAGATATCGCACGTTAAATATGAATCTAATGGAGCTACTCATTGGAACTTATCGTTTTGACACGCTTTTGCTTATCTGTGATACCATTATAAATCAAACAAGAGCCAAACTATCGACTGCTGTCTACCAGCGAACTGATTAGTATTCCCAATCGTATGTGATTCCCTAAGAACTGCCGGTGGGTCAATGGCGGAGTGGATGTATTTTTTCTCACTACCGCTTGTTGTTTCCAAATAGTTCGGTTAATCAACACTCCACTTTAATCTAATGGTATCAAAACAAAAACAGCGATCCATTCGATTATAAATGATTTTGAATATTAATTAAATAACAAATTACAAAATAATGTTAGTAATAATAATAATAATAAACGGAAAACAAAGGATACTTTATAAATAATAATAATAATAATAATAATAAAATTATTTGTTTAAAATGCGGAAAAACAATTCCAACACAACAGTGTGATCATTAAAATTATTTGATGTAATTCGATGTAATACAGGTATCAATTCATTATCAAGACTTTTCATATAAATAGGTGGTAATTTCATATTATTACTACCCGCTAAATATGAAACCTATGAAAAAAAACAATTAAAAACAATTAATTTAATTAATTATTAATTACATTACTTACATTTTCAACATGCAATGTTGTTCGTATACCAATTTTATAAAAATTATTACTAATTAATAAATCTAAATATTTAACAAGTGCATTACATGTAGCTTTTGCTATATTCTCTGATATTTTTGATATATCCACATTATCATTACGTACATTATCAATTTTATTATCATTATTATCAATGTCATCACTATTTTTAATTATAAATACTTCACACCAACGTATTAAACGTTGTCCATTATTATTTATATAATCTTTACCATTATGTACACGTATTGATGGTATACCATTTAATTGTTGATTATCAATTGGGGATTTTACACTAGAAACAACCAATGAATCAATTAAATAAATAAATCGATGAAGTCCTGATGGGAATATTTCTCTGAAATCGTCTGAATAACACATTTAAAAGTTTTAATTTCCTTTTAAAAGTCGGAAAAACTTAAGTTGTGGTAGTTATATGATGCCGCTCCTAACACGGTGGTTATCCTAGATCGCCGTTTGTGCGCATGCGCCATAACAATATTGGTTGGCGTCAGGGGAGGAGGGGCAGTCTAGAATCGGCACCATATAACTACTTGAGTTATTTGGAGCCCTTCTGGATTTTCTTTGAGAAATATTTCGATCAGGAAGATGTGTTTTTTTTTGTTTTGTTTTCTAAGATACTTTAAATTGAAATTCGTATCAGCTTCAGTCCATAGAATTTCAACAATTTCATCTGTTTTTGCATTAATACAACCACAATTGATTGTGTGATTCTTCATATTACGTAAATCTTCACGTATTTTCAACATATGATCGGGCAATATTTGTATCATTAAACCATCTTCAACGATATTTGATTTGGCTGTTAGGCCACTTGATGTTTTCAATGCACCATTGAATACAATAAAACTAGCACCAGTTGCTACAACAATAATTAATTTCAATTAATTTGATCAATTAAATGGTAGAATTGTACATTTTCTTGGTTTATTATGGATATTAATAGCGTGTGTTGTATATAAATTCTCATTATTTTGTGTATCTTGTATACAAACTAAATGTGAATCAGTTGACATATTAAAATTCCCACCGAATGCCAATATAAAATCACTTGAATTATTAATTGTTTGAATGATTTGTTTATAACGATTTTTTGGTATTAATATTTTTGTAATTTTCTCTTCCATATTAATATATAAACCATTGATTTTCGGTAATGTATATGTGTAATTGCGGAAATCAGCTAATAAATTGATAATTGTATGGCCAATTTCAACAAAACAACTATCACGATAACGATATGATATTATTGGACATGGATAATAACGATATTCAGCACCTAAACGTAATAATAAACGTAATGGAAACAATTTCGCCCATGGTGTTTCCCATCTACAATCAATACAACACAATAAAATAAGCAGTGTTTTATGTGAAATACGTTACCGATGTATTAGAATACCAATCAAATACGGTTCTTGTGGTAATAAATCATTTAAATTCTGTAAGCATTGAAATGTTGGACGTATAAATAGGAAGCCAGCATGATTTTTCGAACCTAGGAAATTCGCATTTTCCAATTGTTGTTGTTGTTGTTGATATAATGATAGATCCATTTCTTTAATTGTTAAACCTTTGATGGCATTTAAATAAATATTATTTATATAAATAAATATATCGATTGGTATTAAATGTTCATTATCTAATAATTCTAATAATAAAACAATTTCATCTTGTCCAACATTAATTAAACCATTTGTTATAAAACACCATATATATTTATTTATACAACAATTTAAATTGATTATATTTAAATTTAATGTTAAATTTAAATTAATTGCAAATATTAATTGGTTGTTGTTAATTTTTAAATAATTAATTATATCACCATTATTGAAATTTTGATAATTGAATTCTTCATAGATACGTTCAGTTTTATTAAATTTAATTATCGGTGGTAATTTATCTGTTGTTGTTGTTGTTGTTGTTAGGAAACTTTTTGTTTCTTTATTGATTTCCGGCAATTCGTGTTGTTTTGATGATTGTTGTTGTTGATAGCTGAAATCGTTATCTAAATTTGTTAAATCACTACCAGGTCGTATACCATCACAAAACATCACACTTTTATTTCTACGTGGTCTATTATTGCCATTATTATCATTATTGTCTGTTGTATTATTGTTTTTGCGTTTTAATACACCAACAGGTACCATCACAGATGGTGTTGGGTTTATTGTGTTGTTCATTTGTTGATGTGGTGGTATTGTTGAACAATATTCTGATGGATTATTTGGATTTGGTTGTGGTTGATTTGGTGGATTTTGATCACTTGTACTCGGTTGTTGTTGTTGTTGGTCGAATTTTGTTAATATTTCATAACATTTATTGCATACTCTTGCCAATTCATCTAAATAATTCAATTTCAATTTTAAATAACAACATTTCGAACACAAAACTAAACCACAAGCACGACAATGATGCCGTCGTTTAATTACTGTAAATTTAATATTGCAATGTAAACAATTTGTTGTTACATTATCGGGTATCCATAATGGTGCTTGATTGCCTAACCATTCATTTTTATCATCGTGTTGTTGTTGTTGTTGTTGTGGTGGTGGTGATTCTGTTGTTTGATTGTCAACAGCATCATGATAAGTGTCTGTACTGACTTCATCTTCATCAATTGTTTGTTGTTGTTGTTGTTGTTGTTGATTATCTGGTTGTGTTAATTCGTTATGTTGTTCGTCTTGATTTAATTCAGTTGTTGATACGTCTGAAATTGAAGCTGTTGTTTCTTCATCATCAACATCATCATCATCACTGTTAGTTTCACTATTATTATCATTATTTGTGTGATTGATTTCGTGTTTTTCCTCTAATTCTTTATCGATATAAACATTGTTGAATGGTGTTGAGCCTGGATTGCCAATTAAATCAATTTTTTTCTCTGTATTTTCTATATTCGTTGTTGTTGTTGTTGTTAATGATAAATCTTTGGGTCTATCAGGTGTTGTTTCAATGTCTTCTATTTGTGGTTGTTGTTGTTCTTGTTCTTCTTGTTGTTGTTGTTGAGATTCATATTCTAATTCTAATTGTTCTAAATACTGATTTAATTCACTATCATCCATTTCTATATCATCTTTAAAGCCAATTTTATTATCTTCCATATTTTTATTATTATCATCATTTGGTTTTTCTATGATTTCTTCATCAATATTTTCCTGATTTTCCAGTAATTGATTCATATTTTCTATTTGTTTTATGTCTTTTTCATTATTTTTATATTCATCAATACTATTGTTATTACAATTATTATCATCATTATTATTGTTATTGGTAATAGTTATATTAATAATCTCTTTTTCCTCTATTTGTCCTACGTTTTCTTGTATTTTAATACTATCCCTATTATCATTATTATTATTATTGTTGTTATTGTTATTGTTATTCGTGATATTTATGTTTGTATTATCATTTTCTGTGTCTTCTTCTTCGTGTTTTTCTTCATTTTCTTCTACGTTTTCGTTATGTTCTTGTATCGTATCTGTTTTATTTATATTTTGTTCATTTTCGATATATTCACTTTTATCAATTTCAATGGTTTCTTGTTGGTTTTCAATGATTTCTACGTGTTTTTCTTCAATTTTCATTTGATTCTGATCAATATCATCATTAATTATTTCCTGATTAATATTATTCGTTATATTATCAACTGTTTTTATATCACTATTTAAATATTCGTTTAGACTATGGAAAACATTATTAATGGAATGTTTGGTTGTTGTTGTTGTTGTTGTTGATGGTAATGATTGTGTTGTTGTTGTTTTATTAAAATTCGTATTCGTTGTTTTAATTGTTTGATGCCGTCCATTATTATCAGTTAATTCACTATATTCAAAATCATTTAATACTTGATCTAAATCAACTGTATATTTATCCATTTAAACTTAAATTAATTACAATTTTTAATTAATTACGTTTTAATTATGTTTAATTGGGGAAAAAAACCCAGAATTTTTACTAAAACTTGATCAGCTGATTTGAAGTTGACATTTATTTGACAATTGACATTTAGTGATAATAAACTGAAATTCCCCTAGAATGAAGTCACGAAAAAGAACTAATAACTAAAGCCGAATTCACAAATATTGCGGATCTATCGTTTGTCGCTTCCGTATAGAATCAGTGGCGTAGACTGGGCATTTTTTTTGTGATCTAACAATAATAAAACAATTTGTATACGATTAGTTTATTATTGTAGCCAAAACAATCCTAGTTGGAATTCTAAAATCTATTAATTATTGTTCTTCATGTTTGTGTTGATCAATACAGAGTGTTTAACGTGAAAATAGAGACCAACGTTGAATGCAATACTGTTCTTAGATTTACGTGCTTTTAAAATGGTCGGGTATTTTAGCGCAAGATTTTATATTGGTACTCCTGCTTTTTGCCGTGTAGCATAAATAATTCTGTCATTTGAAATTCAACATTAAAATCGTGTCTAAACTGTTCAATAAAGACCGGACATTGGTTCGAAACAAGCAAACAGCATTAATAAAACCGATACATTTTGCCCTTTCAACATGAATGCTCTGTAAATGAAGCTCTGGTAAATTCCAGCACTAAGACATTCACTACCACGCTACGTTATTGATGCGAGTCATTAGAGCGACTATACAGCGATCGATCGGGAGATTTTTGAACGATTTGTATGCATATAAAGCAAACATGGCTAGCATATGGACAATTTAAGGTTGGATTTACGAATTTATCTGCCTGTAGGCACTTTTTCAAATGCTGCCCGTAAAACGTCGAACTCTGAAAAAATGTGATTTTAAAAATTACGATTGCTAGACGAAAAATTACAATATTTGTTTTTTTTTTGGATGATTTTGATGAAATTTGCTGTTTTCCCACAAAAAAATCGCTATCCTAGATGCTTGCTTAATTTGTCTAGTGATAATTGCGGCACTGCGACCATTGTGACCGCACCCTAATCGAATACAGATGAACACGCTATTTAATCTACAACGCATTTGAACTACTCTAAAGCTGCAAATAAACAAATAAAACGTTCTAACAAAACAAACACAAATAATTAATGTAATAAAATTGGACGAAAACCATCAAAGATTCTCAATAATTATCAAATTATATAATTTATAACAATTAATTTACAAACAATTATAGTAGTTCAAATACATATGTGTGTCTTAACCTAACATTTTCTGTTATCTAACCAAGAAAATGTCGTTGGTTTCGAGAGTTTTTCCAAATATTTTAAATAATTTCCGGTAAATTATCGACTAATTGCCAAAGTATCATTGTTTGAATAATTAATTTTGTGTGTATTGCAGACAAATCTATGAGATATCAATTAGAACACATATACGTGATCATTTTCCACGTCCAAATGAACGTAAACGTATTATGAAGCATGGTTGGAAGAAACGTATATCGACAACAGGTGGACGTAAAGTTCTAATGAATCGCATATTGAAAGGACGTTACGTTTATTCGCATTAATTTTGAATTGTTGGAAAGAAAAAATCGGTTTAAATAATTATTTTCTCATTGTATCTTTAATCCATTTTAAATGTTTTGCAACATCTGTGAAAACAACATAATGTGATGGATCACAAATACCATATCCTTGTAATGCAACACCAACACTAACTAAACCACGTATTTGCCAACGATTTGTATTTGTTATCGGTAATAATAAACCACCACCACTATCACCATTACATACAGATGTGCCATTTTGATAACCAGCACAGAAATTCTTTTCGAATGTGAATCGTGAAAAAAACTCCCTATTTGAATAAATACAATTAACAGTTGATATAATTGGCATTTTTGTTTGCATTAAATCATTTGATAATTCACGATTCTCATTAAAACCCCAACCAACAACAATACCATTTTGTCCAACAATATTATTTAAATTATTATCGATATTATCATCCCATAAACAACATGGACGTACATAATCAGTTATTTGGATTTGATGTGATAATTTCAATATTGATATATCATTAAATAAATTACTATAATTATATTGTGGATGTATGAAAATATCAATCACTTCAATATCTTGTACTTCTGGACCGAATTTCTTCAATACATATTTACCTAATGATACTAAAAGATTACTGGGATTGATTTGTTGATTTGTTTGTGGTTTGGCTGTACAATGGGCCGCTGTTAAGATATGTTGTTTTGATATTAATGTACCACCGCATGTATACATTAATTCACTACCATGTGAATGATATAAAGCTGCATGCCATGGAAATTGGCCTTTTGTTGTATTTTGCCCATATGATATTAATGGTGATGGTTGCATTATAATACGGCCACATTCATTGTCATTTAAATCAATTATTGGCAATTGTGGATGTTGTTGTTGTTGTTGTTGATTCACTGAAAAATCACCAGGGAAATAATCAGAATTCATGGTGATTTCGTCAATTGACAAACCATCATTTGTTGTTGTTTGTTGTTGTTGTTGTTGGCCTTTATCTTTATTCTTCTTCTTATTATTGCCATTATTGAAACTTTGTGGTGGTCGTCTATAATTATAATTAAATTAGATTTGATTTGTAATTTGTTTTAGGATAGTTTTACTTGTTTTGTCCTGGTGGGATTTTATTGTGGCCTTGTCCTCTGAAATACAAAAAAAAAAATTGTTCCAGAGCCTAGAAACGTAATAATTTTATTGCAATCACCTGTTGTTGTTGTTGTTGTTGTTGTTATCGAGTCGTATTTCACTTAGATGCAATGTTGGTTCTGTTGCTATTATCGTTTCTGATTGATTACAAATTGTTTTACCATTTAAACGTACACTGGTCACACTTGGTATTTTATGATTTTGTTCGTAAAGTACAAAGAAACGTACAGAGACTGGTGGGCCGGCTTCTAAATGATATTTTGGATTTCTTATAATAAATTCACGATTATCAACATTTGATGAATTACCAAACCAATTCTGAAATGTTTGTTTATTGTAATTAATTTTTTTTTTGTCGGATTACTTCTAGGAAATCCCCGGTTTCTCAGACTTTTCCAGAGACATATCTCTCCACCAAGAGATTTGTTTTGATAATGATAGCAAAACTTACACCAAGTTGTAATGCTGGCTCATCTAATATGATATGAATCCATATACCATTCAAATCATCATTTGTTTGCAATGATAAGATGCCATACCATCGATCATTATCGTTATTTGTTGTTTCATATGTGAATACATTTGGACATGGTGATGGTTTTTGTGTTGTTATCAATTGAATAAATACACCAATTATAATGGTAATTAGAAATTGTATAATTGTGGACATTGTTTGTTGACTTCGATATAGGATCACGACCTTATTTTTATTGATAACACTTCGATTCGACAATAAATCTAGAATTTCCCAACAAAAAACAAACAATAATCATCTTTTAATTAATTTATGGATGTGTGGAGAGGAGAGAGAGAGAGAGAAAATTATATAAAAACAAGTTCTTGTTTGTGTTGTTTCCTTGGCTGAATCTTAATTAAAATTTTTTTTAATGGTCAAGGTTTTTCCACACAAACAGACCGTAAACTCATCAAAAAAAAAATGCGATAGTTTTGCCCCAATTAAGGTGGACATTTTTATTTTATTTACTTACATTTCTAATAACCGTCCGTTGATGATAATTAAAAATAATCACACATGTTGTTGATGATGTTTAATCGAAGAACTGATCGAATTCGAAACCTGTTCACCAAAAAGTTTTGGTATTCCCAAATAAACGTTTATTCAAAATGATTCCGTTATCTAATATGATAATAAATATAAATAGATCATTATTAATTCACAAAATTAACATACTCGATGATTTTTCTATTCAATTAATGGAAATTTAAATAATTTAAATTCAAATTTAGCGCCAATTACAGTTTTCTATCAAAATAATTTGATAGTTGATCCACTGCAATCATAGATGTCGCCCGTTATTCAACTATCTTTTCTACTATATCAATAGATTGACTCATTAATTTCGTAATTAAATAATTAATTATTTTTTTGATCAAATTTTTGTTGTTGATTATTTTTTTAATTGATTTTAATTGAAATTATTGTTGATTGGGATTATATTTGAAATTGGCGGTGGAAATTTTATGTGATGGCGTTGCTGGTTTTTGTTATATCCGGTATATACGTGTGTGATATTTGATTGGTGGTCATCTATCCACCTCTCCTATTCGACATTTCTACGACACGAAACCAAAATGCCAACTTAGATCGTATTATTATATAGAACACAACAAATGATTGGTTGATATTTTACAAATCGAAATTGTGATTGGTCAATTCATGTATCCGATACAATAACACTATCTTTCTCTAAAATCAATTTAATGTCTATATCCGACTTTGTACGAGTTTCCATTTGTGGTCTCATCGCCAAAGAGAACAGTCCGTGGTTGTAAATGTTTAATTTTTTTTTTTTAATTATTTTATTTATATTTACAATACATTTGAAAATGTACAGAAATATTTTATTATTTATATGACTTGAAAAAGACACAATTAATTTGACCAAAGAGAGCGACAATTTCTTTTGGTTGAACATAATTATATGCGTAATTATTAGAGATTTATCATAAAACAGAGATTAGGTCTTGTCCTTTATCAAGTTGTAGAATTTTTCGAGATTGCTTGATGAGAAACGAGGACAGGACGGAATTTTGATTTGAGAATTCATCGATCATCATCACATATGGACAGTGTTTATTAGTGATTTTTTTTTAAAACAGATCATGCTAATTTATGTAAAATCATCGACTTCTACGTTCCAACAACAGTGTTTTTATCTATAATCTAAAGGAGAGAGGATAGCAAAAATTGCATAAAAAAACATTAAATATTAGACGAAACGAGAAAAAACGGGCCATTAGGCTGTTTTTTTCTTTGTTTTTTTTGTTGTCCGCCCAACGCCCAACAACAGTCGCCACATTTAATCTCGGTACATTGGGGGAAAAATGGCGTTCGTACAATGTTGTGACAATGATCGAAAAAGGTTTGCATTTATTAAAAAAAAAAAACAAAACAAACGAACACAAAAATTTACCAAATTATCAACGGATTATAATTTTCTTTAATTTATGTTTTAAATTAAGTTTAATTGTTGCCACATTTTAGAGCCTTTTTGTTTTTTTTTTGTTGATGTATTGCAACAAAAATCGTAATTTCTGTGGTTATTTTTATCGACAAGGCTGTGAAATATGTTGGAATTATTATTTGGGGGGCCGCAACGATTATTTTTTTGTTTGATTGGGGGGTTGCAAATGTGTATTGCCCCCAGCAGGATGGGGAAATGCGCCATATTTTTGTTTTGTTTTGTCTTCATCCATTTTAGGATTTTGCAGAGGCAACATGATCGTTAATCTAAAAATTGAGAAATAACTTCCAGATAATAATTTTAAACATATTTCCATCCGTAAATAATGGAAATTCGTAGGAATTTCATATTTTTTTTATTTGTGTTTAATTATCATTTAGATATACGTTGATATTAATAATTTTTTGATATATCTCGCCGCCATTTGTGTATCTTTTGTTTTCTGTTTGTTTTCACATCAAATGGCTGTGTGCCAACAAATTCGATTTTTTGGTTTTGATTTTATTTTGATATTTAATTGCATTCAACAAATTTGAATAATGTTATTTCTGTATAATTATTTATAGAAATTTTTGTTGTTTTAAAATAATCCTTTTATCTAATTTGTCTATCGATTTTTATCAAAAAATTTAATTTCAAGGTCATCTAATGATGGGCACACATCCATTTGTGATGACGTCATGCAATCGTTAAGTTTACAATGTTTGGGGGAGGGGTTGTGTGAAACGGATGTTGAATAATGCCATCTATTTGTGGATATTTCAATTAAGGAAATTGGCGCTAATTTTAAATTATTTTCTGTTTAATAGTGATAGTGTTGTTGGAGATGATGAGAAATTCGAACAAACCACACAAAATTGTGATGAACAACAACAACAAGATAAAGAAATTATCGAACAACAATTAGATGATACTGAAAAATTCGATGATAATGATGATGATGATAAATTGTTATTACAATCACAAAATGATGATTTAGAAGATGGTGAAATTGAAGATGATGATGTTGATGATCAAACAACAACAACAACAACAACAACAATTATACAAAATGAATCAGAGAAACCTAATAAAAAAGAACCAAATGAATCTTCATCATCAACAACACCAACAACGACAGCAACATCACAAAAAAAGAAAGATCGTGATCGTGGCGATAGAAATCGTGATCGTGAACGTGATCGTGATAGACGATCACGACAACATGATGATAATAATACTACAACTACTACCACCACTACTAGTAGTAGTAGTAGTAGTAAAAAGAAACATTTAACAGAAGCTGAAAAGAGTATTTTACATTTACGTAAACGTGAACGTATGCAACGTGAACGTGAAAAATGGGAACGTTATAAAAAAGAACAAGCAATGTTAGATACACCTGGTAAGTTAAATTAATTAATTAATTCGTTCGAAATAATTAAAAACAAATTCTCTTTGTAGTTATCGACGATTTTGCCATTAATTTAGAAAAACAAATTGCCAGCGTTTTAAAGAAAGACAAACAAATTAGTGATGATGAAAAAGATGAAGAGAAAAGTCGCAGTAGTAGAAAACGTAAAAATCGCGATAAAGATAGACAAAAGGTGTGTGTGTGTGTTTTTTTTATCAATATAATTATTATAATCATTAATATTCATACAAATTTCTAGAGTAAACAACGCCGTTTAGAATCACCATTAAAAACTGATGATATTGATGAGAATGAATTATTAAATATACGTGGTGGTAGTCCAATTGAATTGCAATTATCACCATCACAACAACAACAACAACAACAACAATTACAAAAAAGCGATGAATCATATGATACAGATGATACATCAGATGATCCACGTATTGTACGTGATCGTGATCATCGCAATAAACGCGATTATAATAATAAGAAACGTCGTACGACACGCGATCGTGATCGGAAATTCCGTGATCGTAGCCGTGAACGTGACCGTGATCGACGCAATGAATTACAATTGAAAGATTCACAAGGTGTTTGTGTATTCTTTTTACAAGGCAAATGCCAAAAGGTAACATACAAATTCTTGATTATTTTTGTGATTATTTGTGTTAATTGTTGATTATTTATAGAATGATTGTCCATATTCACATGAGGCAGCACCACCAATGAAATTGGAATTATGCAAATTCTATTTGATGGATTGTTGTGCAAAAGGTGATAAATGTTCATATATGCATTCAGAATTTCCATGTAAATTCTATCATACTGGTTTACATTGTATACAAGGTGATAATAATTGTAAATTTGCACATGGCAAACCATTAAGTGAACATTTAAAACAAATTTTATTCAAACATATTGAAACAGCACCAAGAGAAATATTGGGTACCGGTTTTCCACGGATGAGCCGTGAAGAGGCATTAACAAAAATCAATATAACACAACATAATTTATTATTAAAAATGAATATATTAAATCCACAACAACAACAACAACAACATGAACAACAAAGTTTCCTATTAATACCGGAATTAATTGGTGATAATAATAATATATTACAAACAATTGGAGCAACTAATAATTTAACAACAACAACAACAACAATTGTACCACCACCACCAGCAGCAGCAACAACAACAACAAATAAAAGGAATCGCCCATCACGTTGGCAAGATCCAGATCCACCAACAACAACAATAATAACAACAACAACACAACCGGATTTAAATACATTCAATATAAAACCATTTAATCAACCATTTGATCAAGATATGCGTATTAATAGTAATGGTGATATTGATATGAGAACATTACAATTACCAACAATTATTAATAATGTATCAACAACAACAACAACACCAACAACAACAACAACAAATCAATTATTGAATCCATTAATAATTAGTGGTGGTAGTACAGCATCATCGATAAATCAAATACAATTGTTACAACAACAACAACAACAACAAGATGTTGATATAAGAAATACAAATTTATTGGGGATTAATTTCAATAATCCAACAACAATCAGTGATGTTGATATAAGAAATGATCCAAGATTATTAGCAACGAAAGATGTCGATATACGGCAATTACCTGGTTGTTTTGATACTAATTTACAACAACAACAACAACAACAAAATGATCAACAAACTGATGATACAGAAGATGAAATGAATTTACAAATTGACACAACTGTTATCAATGATAATAATAATAAATCTGATAATAATAATGATGATGATGATGATGATGATAATAATAATGATGTTGATGATGATGATTTACCATTAAATCTACCAAAAACACAAAGAGATCTATATTTACGTATACAATCACAACAAAAAGAACCAGAATTGAATCAAGATACAACATTTGATTTGGATGATAATATTAATTGGTATTCAGATGATGATGATGATGATGATAATCGTTTAACAATTAAAGAGAATGATCATGATGATATTGTTAAAGATAAAGATGATATTGGTGATGATCATAATGATGTTGTTGATGATGATGATGATATAAGAAGGTAAGTGATTTTGATTATCAATTTTAAAATTGGCGCCATTTTTTTTTAAATGAAACACGGTACCAACATTAATTTTGAAATTTCCCTAAATTTACAAAAATCTTCGGATTTCTATGGGTCGAGGTATGGCAAAGTCGTTGGCTATTTCATTCCTGGTGCCCTGGCATCCATGCAAGGGTTTTTCAGTTTGTTGCCCTTTTGCCAGTTATTTCAAGGATTGACGACATTCCCAGAAGGGTTTTGGACTCAATGCCTTTCTTATATGTCAAGATGTATATCTGTGTACCTTTGAGGTTTCTTCTTAAACACTCTTTTAGCTGCTATGTCATTTTGCAAGAGTTTCGGCTTGCATTATGATAGGTGACTTTTTTAAGGCTAAGGATTTTTTTATAATTGGGTCTGTGGATTTTTATGGCAGTTCCTTTATTTGTTTTCGATCCATCTGTGTACGCCAGATGGAAGATTTTGATGAGAAATTCTGGGCATTTTTGCTTTAGGAATTTTCTAGGTGTCTTTGTCAGTTTTCTGGTTTAGAATTTTGAATCTTGGGACAACAAGGGAGAGGTCCTTCCTTCCATCCTTCCGCTCTTCCTTCCATCCTCCCTCCCTCCTGCTCTTCCTTCCATCCTCCCTCCTGCTCTTCCTTCCATCCATTCTCTCTCCCACTCTTCCTTCCATCCCTTCTTCCTACCACTCTTCTTTCCATCCCTTCTTCCTACCACTCTTCTTTCCATCCCTTCTTCCTACCACTCTTCTTTCCATCCCTTCTTCCTACCACTCTTCTTTCCATCCCTTCTTCCTACAACTCTTCTTTCCATCCCTTCTTCCTACCACTCTTCTTTCCATCCCTTCTTCCTACAACTCTTCTTTCCATCCCTTCTTCCTACCACTCTTCTTTCCATCCCTTCTTCCTACCACTCTTCTTTCCATCTTTTCTTCCTACCACTCTTCTTTCCATCCCTTGTCTCTCCCACTCTTATTTCCATCCCTTGTCTCTCCCACTCTTATTTCCATCCCTTGTCTCTCCCACTCTTATTTCCATCCCTTGTCTCTCCCACTCTTATTTCCATCCTTTCTCCCTCCCTCCCACTCCTCCTTCCATCCTCTCTCCCTCCCACTCCTCCTTCCATCCTTTCTCCCTCCCTCCTTTCCTTTCATCCTTCCCTACAAACATTAAGGAAAATTTTCACCCTAATTTGTCAAATTTTTGTATGATTGTTCTTTGTTAAGTATTCTTATCATTATTTTTCTGGAATTTTTCCAATTATCTAGAAAAAATGGCGTACTTATTTAATTACAGGGACATTTTGAGTATTACCAACATAATTTCCAATTAATTTTTGCAAAATCTTGTGAATTTGGGGTGTTTTTTTTTGTTTTTGTGTTGTTTGTTAAAGACAATACATATTTACAGGTCGTACCAACTTTATTAATATTAATGTTACTAAATTTTTTTTTCCTAAACAAATTAAAACACTTTTCTAATGATTGAAAATTCCGTATAGAAATGCAAATAATCCACCTTCTTTATGATTATTATCATCAATGTTATTATCGATATTATTATCAATATTATTATTGTTATCAGTTGTTAAATGTGTGGCAGGATCTGGATTGGGACAATTATATCTGGTATTAATTTTCAAAATATCACCACGACTAAAACCATCACGTTGTCCCATTTTAGCTTTTTTACTAGGATCCTAAAAAACAAACAACAAACAAATAAGATTTATTACAAAATTTTACAAAAAAAAAAACAAATCTTACCAATGGTACAATAGTTGATTGTCCATTAATTGAAAATGCTGTTGATGAATAATGTAAAACTGAATTGAAATCATATAAAATACCATATGAATTCGTTTCATTCATTTTGGCTTTATTAAAATTGTTTTTATGTTGTTTTTTGATATTATTCCATATAATATTAACATAATCATCACGTTCATAACGATTTTGTTCATGTAAAAAACCTAAACAATGCATTAATTCATGTAGAATTGTACCAATTTTCGTTGTACAATATGGTGAATATAAATTGATCTCTTGTTTTCGACCAATACGTCCAACTAATGACCAACAACCACTATTACCATTCACAATATGTATATAATCGATATCACGTTCAGTTTTCGGTTGAAATCTGTCATTTGTAAATTAATCGATTAATTCTAATAAATGTGTGTGATCGTTGTATTATTTACCTGATGCACGTGTATTTGTGGTAGATGTCCATTGCTTTATTGATCATATCAATGTCTTTTTGGGGAAATGTAGGATCGATTGTATATGGTACAATACCATTGGGCCATAATGTTGTTGGATCAACTAAACCATTACGTTGTTTTATTGTTGTTGGTAATAGAATATCACCTTCATAATAACCACTCAATTCTTCTGGATTCTGTGTGGAATTCTCAAAGATTTCCTTATCTCGCACAATCGGTACGTTATAAATCGATTGTAAATCAATCTCATCCTCATTAAATAATGGGAAATTTGTAATATTTCTAATTAATAACAATAGAATTAAATGGATTGTAAACATTTTTTTTTATTTTTTGGTTGTCAAATGATTGTATTTGTAAGAAATTTTCTTTATTTATATCAAAAGTGTTGTGGGGAATTGGGGCAAATTTTGCATTTTTTTTTAATTTGTGTTTACGATAAGATTTGGATAATTTATGTTAATTTTTGTGTGTTTTCGTTGATTACAGTACGAATATTATGAGTCCACCACAAATTAAATCGATTGATGTTGTTGAGAAATTGGGTGATTTATCAAAAATTGATATATCAGCTGAAGTGACAAAATTATTAACATCAATTGGACAAACTGTAACGACTGTACAAAAACCAGTTTTAAGAGATCCAAGACAAGCTGCTTTATTAGCTAGTAGTAGTAGTGGTAGTAGTAGTAATAATGATCCACGACGTTATCGTCAAAATTCAACAGAAGAACAACAACAACAACAACAACAACCGAAAATTAGTATTTACGATCAAGGTAATATCAATGATAATAATGGTGATACAACAACAACAACAATAGATGATAATAGTGGTCATCGTTCAGATGTTGATTTACGTAATTTCCAATTACCATTTAAAAGTATGCAAAATTATACACCGGCAAAAGAAATTGATGCCAGTATAAATACACATATACCAATACAATGGCATATTAATATTGTTGATATACCACGTCCAGATTATACTGGTTTAAAATTAAATATACAAGATGCTGAGAAAACTGGTGATCCACGTTTAAAAAAGATATTCCGTTTGAATAATGATGATAAAGATAGTCCAACTAGTCCGTATGCCAGTCCAAAATCAAGTGGTGTACCACCACCAACACCAACAACAACAACAACAACAAGAGTTGATCCTAGATTGAAGAAATTAGAAGGAACTAAACAACAACAACAACACCAACAACAAGATTATCTAAACAGCACAAATAATCTAACATACAATCAACAATTGAATATATTACAAAGTTCAGTATTCTTTCAAAGTTTAACAAGTAATCAAAAATTATTATTAAATCAAGAATTATCAATACGTAGTGAACAAAATGGTACAAATGATCCATTATTAATTAGTTTATTAGCAAATTTAAATTTAATACCACCACCACCAATACTACCACCACCAACTACAACAACAACAACAACACCAACAACAAACAATACAACAGCAATCAATCTATTAGCGAATGTGAACAAATTAAATCCGTTATTATTAAATCAACCACCGCCATTAATGACACAAACAATAATACAACCGGGTTTATTAGGTGCTGCACCTGGTATACCGAATCTACCAAATGATTTCCATATTAATTTCGATCCAAGAAATGGCGGTCTATTAGGGAATGCACCACCAAATACATCAACAACAACAACAGCAACATTACCACCACCTTTTGTCACACAACAACAACAACAACAACAACAATACCCACAAGATTTGATCAATGATGATTTCTATCAACAACAAGATAATTACAATACTAATAATAATAACAATAATAGGAATATTAGGAATGATCGTAATGATAGACGTAATCGTGGTGGTGGTGGTGGTAGGAATAATTTCAATCGTAATAATTCAAACCGGAATTTCCGGAATCGAAATCGTTCAAATCATCATCGCAGTCAAACACCACCGTGAAAAAAAAATGCTCAGATTTTGTTTGTTTTTTATTTTCAAAAGAAAGACTGAATTTTGTAAATATTACGTGTTGTTGTTGTTGTTTTTAATTAATTACTAACAAATTTGTAAATAATTAATGTAAATTTTTTCCGTTTTGTTTTTTTTGTTAGAAAAACCATTCCTTTGATAGTTTAAGGAAAATTCGCAATAATTGTATATAATTAACAACATTAATTAATTAATTAATCAATCAATTAACAATATAGTGATTGTCTAATTCTATGAAATTATTTATTTTAATTATGTAATTTGATGTATATTATATGGATTTGTTTCTGTTTTGTCTTTTTTAATTTGAATAAATTAATGAATAATCATTTATTTCTATAAAAACAACTTTACAAAAATAATTTAGTTTTTTTGTTTTAAAAAAGCAACAGCGGAATGTTGTCTAACTTGCCTCATTGTTTTCCACTGTGAGTTCCGATAATTTCCCGGTGATTTCCGCGTCCTCCTCCGTTACGTTACCATCATCGTCGCTATCGTTGAAGATTTCCTTATCACATTCGCCATTATACAATTTGCATTTGGTTTGAACAATGTCTTTGGCTTCCTCGAATTTATCTTT
This sequence comes from Meloe dianella, assembly GCA_028455855.1. NCBI lineage: Eukaryota > Metazoa > Arthropoda > Insecta > Coleoptera > Meloidae > Meloe > Meloe dianella. The sequence goes on along the minus strand of JAPTHL010000043.1, from coordinate 486,751 downwards.
GAATAAATTTGCATCTAAAACAACAAACACACCGATTAGTGAACGATTGGTGTTGAACGAAATTCTAAACGAAATTAATCACTGTCGATTGTGGCGAATTTGATCGCCAATAATTCAGCTTTCGGTTGTTCATCAGCAAAGTCCGCTGGCACCGTATAGAGGAAGGCCTTCTCATTGTTGATGAACGGCTTCATTTGGATCCAGGGTGTGATGAAATGATTGGCGCATACTTTCAATGTTTTATCACGACGCATCACAATTCGCACCGAATTATTATGGGAATTCTGTAATAGTTTCAATTCACCAACACCACGCTCCTTCCATTCGGATGGTTCATCAGTTTTATCAAAACGATACAATTTCGCACGCATTTGCAACAATACGAATTCATCCTCTTCGTTCGTTTTAATTTCGACTTCTGGTAATTGTAACAATGGCTTAAATTGTGGATCGTACGTATCGTTATTGTCATCTGAAAACGAATTTTCACTTATTTTACGTGTACGAGCATCGATTTGATCGTTTTGCGTCTCCTGGAGAAAATGCACGAGAACAAAAAAAAAAGAAGTTAGGTTATGTTTACAATGTTCGATTATTATTTGTTATTAATCACGATATTGATAACGGATCGATAATAATCGAAATACTTACGTCTGACATTGTTTTTGTTTGTTAATTGTTGAAATTGTTTTTGCTCAAAACGAAATTCTGTTTGGAAATTCGTTAATTTGTTAACCTACAAAACTTTCAAATCAACAATCGCTACCAACTTAATAGAAATAAAACTACATCAATAATCACAAGTTAAAGGCTTCTCTCGTTATTTTAAACATTCAAATCGTAGAAATTTCGTAGATTCAACGAGAAACACATCAAATATTCGTTGTTTTTAGCCGAATTCAACAAAATATCCATGAGATTTAATTTGTTTAAGTTGGTATTGATTGATGTCAATACGCGTAAACAGTGGCGTCACTTACAATTTGATTGATTACGAATTTCGAAATAACCATAACTGACAATTAAACCAATCAAAAAGCGTGTTTACCGTTAGATCTGATCACAAAACCCACCAATTTATACAACACATAGTTTGGTGGATGTGAATTTTTTTGTTGTCGTGGCATTAGTGGATCTACACCACTGATTATCTGGTGATTTGACGAATATACACCTGTTTTAATTTTTCTAAGTTGGTATTTGCTGGTGCTGATACGTTTGAGCAGTGGCGGCACTTACAATTTGAGTGATTACAAATTTCTAAATAACCATAATCGACAATTAGACCAATCAAAAGTCGTGTTTACCGTTAATATTGATTGTAAAGATCACAAAATTATTTAATACGTAGTTTGGTTGATGGGAATTGTTGTGTTGTCCGGCATCATTGGGTCTACACCACTGTTTATCTGGTGATTTTCGTGGTAATTTGATGTGAATCACCAAACGTATAGTGGCGGTAAATTTGAAATTTCACGCGAAATCAGCAATTTTCGATAACTTCATCAACGAAAAAACGAAAATGTGGAAATTTGTGTTGTTTTCAACAATTATTACAGTGATTTATTGTTGTAAATCACCGAAAATCGTTGTGAATACAACAAAATACGAAAATCAACGTTTATTTAGTGGGAATCGTCAAGAATTCGTGATTGTTTGTGTATTTTCAATACGTTGCATTTCTAATGATGGTAGAATTTCAATTAACAACAATAAATTAATTGCAAAATCAAACAATTATGGACAATTATTGATAATTGGTCAAATTGCACCAAATAAATACGAAATTAGTTGGGTGGAAAATTGGGCACAACAATCAATTAATTCAATTAAAATTTTTAATGCTAATAAAGCTATTGGAACAATAATTATTGAGAATCTACAATTAATAAACGATAATTCGTTAAATTATGGAAGAATTATACGGATTTTCTTTATATTTATTGCAATTTTTGCGATTCATTTAAAATATAAAATGTAAATTTCTGTGGGGTATTTGATTTTGTTAAGTTTGGCACCACTACTACACAGGGGTATTCCCCCATCCCTATCTATATTCGAGCAATAAAATTAATAAAACAAAAATTGTGCTTTTCTTTTTTGTTGTTGATCAGCTATACCACCTCCAATTTTTCTAAAAACTATCACATAGAATCAATACAAATTACCAGCTAAATCAATTTGGAATATTGGTGAATCAATAATCGAATTAAACTGGAATTGGTTCATTTGTTGTGGCTGATAATGCCATTTTCGATAATGTTGATAGACTACGCCTAGGAAAACTGTTGCTGCTGGCAGTACCACTCTCTGAAAAGATCTTCCGAAAACTGCAACATTTCAAATAATTACGATCATAAATTCGAATAAATTTGATGAGAAAGTTTGTTACAATTTCCTTATTCCAGAATCTGTTGATTTCTTCCATGGTGCATCATCCGGTTCATACGGTAACGGACCTTGGACTGGGGCATCTTCTTCTTCTTCATCATCATCGTGTTGTTGTGCACGTTTCGGACGATACGTTTCCAATTCATCTTCTAAATCACTAACGCGCGCCTTCAATTCATTGCGTTCATTCAAAATATCTTTCAATTCTTGTGTGGTGAAACGTGGACGATTTGGATCATCCAAATCATAAACGGCTTTATTGCACGGTAATGGTTGATCACACTACAATCATTTAATGTTAACAAATCGATGAGTAGAACACAAATGAAGAAAACTACTTTAACCAGATCTTCATTCTCTTTCTGTGCTAAACCGAGTTGTTGACGTAGATTCGATATGTCCCTATGTTGATCCTGCAATTGTCCCAAGAAATCAGCGCGTTCCTCACACAACGTCCGTACTTGATTTTGGAATGTTTTATGTTTGCGACGTAATTCCCTACTTGTGCTTGTTAAACGTTCGATTTGATTCCTCAACTAGAAAACAACAAATTTGAATTTCGTTTCGATTGGTTCAATAAATAACAATTACGTTATCAATATCACAGCATTTCTCTTGTAGTAATTTCTCTTTCATACGTATTTCATCGCGTTGTTTCTCTAATGTTGTTTGTAATTTTTGTAAAATCACACCATGATCAGATAAATGCGCTAAATCAACAACATTATCACATGTTTGTGGTCCAATTGGATGTTGTTTGGTTAAACGGCGATTCTCTTCTTGCAAACGCGTCACCATTGTTAATAATTCATTTGTTTCAGTACGCCATTGTTCCTCGATTAATTCTAATTCTTTATCAAATTTCTTACGATATTCAGCCTTTTCTAATTTGTCATTTTCTAATTGTTTGATTTTAAATTTTAATTCGTTCATTTTGATATTTTCCCGTTCATTTTTCGTTGCCAATTGTTCTAATAATTCTAATGCATTTATAACGCGCGGCATCAATGATGTTACAGCATCAGCTGTGTATTGATCGATGATCTTTTCACATTCTTTACCAATCTCTGATGCAATATCATAAACATCAACAACTGTTATATCATTATCATCAATATCAATATCCATATTATCACTATTATATATACGGGGCATATATCTTGTTGTTAGATATTCTAAAAATTAAAATTTATTAATTGTTTATAATTAACAATGAAATTATTGTTATTTAAATAATTTTTGTACAATTATTGATTTTTAACTGTAATCACAAATTGACAATTATTGCAAATTCTACCAACTAACAAAACTAAAGACCCTAACACGCATCGAACAATATTATAGGGAATGATAGGGGACTTAATTGGTATATGTTGGCAATCTATCAATTGATGTGAATTCAAACATAGGCGTCACTTATAATAACAAACGAATTTCAATAATACAAACTCATTATAATTACAACAAAATCAATAATTACATCAATATTCAATCATAATTGTCTGATAATAATTGATTATTGTTGTCGAATATCAGCAATATTATATTTTATTTAATTTGTTAATTAGAGTTGAATGAACGCCACTGGTGAATTTCGGAAAAACTAGTGATTTTATTCCTAATCTAGGGATATTACTAGAAATGCGATACTAATGGTTTGTTCACACGAGAATTGGTTTAAAATTTCCAAATTTCCGATGAATTCCGGAATGTTTCTCTAATTAATTCCGCTTATTTCCTGTCTAATTGTTTAATGCTACTGTGAAATTAATTTAATTGGCAATAGAAGTAATTTGATAAAGGGGCGCTATATTTAGTCGGTGTGTGTATTTTTGGTTATCCGGTCGATTTGCGTCATTCCGACGTAATTTACCTTTGGGGAAGGTCAGAAGTTGCATTTGGTGCACGTTCATCTTTGTTGCAGTTAAGTCCTGAACTCTTAAGTAATTCAGAAATAAAATGTTGAGTCGCACATTGAGACCATCGTTGATTTGTGCAAGAAATTTCAGCACAACCAAACAGGTGAGTGATGATAATCCCTTATCATTGGATTACGTATATTGATAAGGCATATAATTATTTTTTATGTTTGTAGAATAATGTTAAAGTGGCTGTAGCTGGAGCTGCTGGTGGTATTGGCCAACCATTATCATTATTATTGAAACAATGTCCATTGGTGACACAATTGAATTTGTATGACATTGTCCATACACCTGGTGTTGGTGCTGATTTATCACATATTGAAACACCGGCACGTGTTAATAGTTTTCTAGGACCAGATGCGCTACAAGATGCATTTAAAGGTGTTGATATTATTGTGATACCAGCTGGTGTACCACGTAAACCGGGCATGACACGTGACGATCTATTCAATACAAATGCATCGATTGTATGTGATTTGGCAACAGCAGCCGCTGCTGCTGCCCCAAATGCTATGATTGCCATAATATCGAATCCTGTTAATTCGACTGTACCAATTGCTTGTGAAATTTTAAAAAAAGTAACCAATTTACCACATCAATATTTTAATTAATTAATTGATTAATTAATTGATTGTGTTGTATTTATAGTGTGCCAAATTGGATCCACGTCGTGTGTTTGGTGTAACAACATTGGATGTTGTACGTGCCAATACATTTGTAGCAGAAGCGAAATGTATTGATGTTGCCAAAATGAAAGTACCTGTAATTGGTGGACATGCTGGCATCACAATTATCCCATTAATATCGCAAGCACAACCGTGTGTTCAATTCAATGATGATGAATTGAAAGCGATCACACAACGTATTCAAGAGGCCGGTACTGAAGTGGTGAAAGCTAAAGCTGGTGCTGGTTCAGCAACATTATCAATGGCATATGCTGGTGCACGTTTCACCATCTCATTGATACGTGCGATGAATGGTGAATCAAATATCATTGAATGTGGCTATGTACAATCTGATATAACAGATAGTAAATATTTTTCCACACCATTATTATTAGGGAAAAATGGTGTTGAAAAGAATTTAGGGCTTGGTAAATTGAGTAAATTCGAAGAGGATTTAGTTAAGGCTGCTATACCGGAATTACAGAAAAACATACAAAAAGGTGAAGATTTCGTTGATAAAAATTAAAATTAGTTGTTTTTTTTATAGTCATTGTATATTTTATATAATAATAATAATAATAATAACAAATAAATTAATTCAAATTTGGCACTCTTTTGATTGGATTTATAATCAATCTACTCGTCGCTAGAGTGCGCTAGTTCGATAAAATTGCCAGATTTAAAACTAGATTCGAAAACAGGTAGAGCGCGGCATTTTTAAATAAAACAGTGGCGTTCGTCAATGAAGAACATATATTAATGTTGAGTGTTCCAAGTTTTCGCTGCTTGTCAGAACAAAAAAAGACGTAGTTTTTGTTGTGTCAATCATTCGATTTTACACGTGGTTTCTCTTCTATTTCAATAAAATTATGGATAAGACTCATTGATAATCGACCAAATCGACTTGTCTCTTGTTGTCGTCACGTGACTGAGAGATATCACCAGACATACCAGCTTGACATATCTTTTAGATAGTTTTTAAAATTGAGTAAGTTGGGAATTTTCGTATTATTGTGATTGTTTCAATCTTCAATTGAAGAAATCAGTAAAACACACATAAAAAACTTGTTGCGTACGGTGCGTTTTGTGTTGGCTAGTGAGCGTTCACCTTTAGAATCCAATTAGCTATAACGAATTGTCACTAGAAGCCACTACTATCTACAACCAACTAGCGACATCTATTGAGACTACCAAGAAACTATACTCCATATAGTCAATGAATTGAGAAATAAATACAAAAATATCCAAATATGCGTCTAAATAGTCAAAAATCGTAAATAGGTAACAATAATTACAACTGAACAACTCGTTTTAATGATAAATTAAAGCATAATTACAGATTCCTGTAAATAATACATACTCGACAATTAGTAAGACAAAGATGGAAACACAAGTTAGACAAAGATGCTATCATATAGACATCTTTCTTTTTCATTCTTTATCCCATTTCAATAAGTTTAGTATGTTTGTTTGCGTTCCCTCCGCAATTGCGCCACTTATTAGGAACTAAAGTTGACCACAACACATGCTACTAATGCTTTTAGTATAGGAGTCTCAAAACCTGTTTATAAGACTGTGAACCGTACATATTTGTCTTACAGTTGATATATGTATTGTTATCTATAGGCGTTCATAAGGAATAATTCGTGCTGAGCTTTGGTGTACGAGTACTAGATGGCTCTTCACGTACTGTTCTTCTTGGGTAAAATTGGTAATTGTAGAAACGCGCTGTAATCCTGCCAACTTTTGATCGCTATGAAACGCTCATGTGCGGAAATGATCACATACTACTCACATGACTGGAATGAAACTGTAAATTAAAAACAAATTTTTGTAAATTTGCCATTTATTCAATGAATTACAAATATTGATAGTAATGGAAAAAAAATCAGAATTGTTGAATTTCTCTATGTTACGCCTATGTCTAATACGTCATCACAATTTGACAGTAGCACAGGCACCAACATAATCAATCAAAAATCACTAGATAATTGTCACATTTTTGACAGACAAACATTTAATTAATCAAATAAATAAATAATTAATCAACAATTAACAAATAAATAAAATGGATGAATTCAAACATAGAATTCTAAGTCTAATCAACAAACAGGTAAGAATCCCCTTTTAAATCACACAATAACAAAAAAAAACCGAAATTGCAGGGCGATGGTAATACGACCAAAATACCATTAATGGGTTTTTCCGATTTGAATCATCAAATATCATCAACATCAAATGATCATCAATCATTATCAATCAATAGTAAAACCGTAACTGTATTGAATCGTCCATCCGATCAGGATATTTTAGAAAGCATTGAAGCGGCATATTTCTCAATTGATCCCAATTACGATATTTGCCGTTATGAATTGAACAAATTAAAAGAGAACGAACAACAATTGGACACAATTAACATCCAACAGATATTCAATAATCTGAAACAACAACATCAAGTTGTATCGAAGAAAGTCTTGCAACTAATCTTAGAACAACAACAACAATGCTTCGATGAATTCAAACAAATCGAAGTGATCACTAGTGAAATCACGAAAACCATCCAAATATGCCAACACAGTCGACGAAATCTATCCAAAATCCATTTACAATACAAACAATTATTGATAATATTGAATAATCAACGGAAACGACGATTATTGAATCGTTTATTGAATTATTTGAAAATCATCCGGCAATTAAACAATTTCGATAAATCCATCGACAAATATATGAAAATTGAAGATTATTCCAGTGTAATTATCGAATTGAAACAATTAGAAATGATCGCCATCAAATATCAACAATTCGCCTGTATACAGATGTTGTTAAATAAATTCCAAGAGATTTCAGGGAATACCGATGGACAATTGGAGAGTGTCTTAACGAAAATCTGCTATCAATTCAACAATCAACACTATGAGAAACTGATAAAAGCGTACAAACTGTTAGAGAAGCCCGAAATCACCATCATCGATAATCTACATGTGAATTATATTACGGCCATTTACAATAGTTCAATCCAAATCGTGAATAAATATGCAACAATCGATAGAAATGTGAATATTTTAGAGAATAATCGTAATCAATACAAGATTCTCTGCCAGAATATCGACCAAAACGTATTCATACCGTGCCTAATCGATTTATGCAAAATCTTATTCGGCATCATCAAGAGCTACCATCAGTTAATCAAATACCATCAAAGCCATATTGAACGGAATCAATTGAAATTAACGCAGAATTTAACGAAAATCTGGGACGATGTCCAAAGGAAAGTCTCAAATCTATTGATTAACGTTAATTTGAAACAATTGAAATTCGAACAATTCGTACAAATTTTATTGATTATGAATCGTTTAATTAAGATCGGCGATGAATTCTGTCAAAGCAAATCAATTGATTTGCAACAATCAATCAAACAACAAAGCATCAATTATTTCTTCAATTATCACAAATTATGTTTGGATGAATTACGTATATTTATTGAGAATGAAATGTGGGTATGTTTGCCAATTAAAAACAATTTCGAATTGTTGCAATTGCATGAATTCCGTTATTTGCGTAAAGATTTGAAGAATTTCAATCAATCAGTGATCAATGGTCAAACAACAACAACAAATTCAGATTATTGTTCATCAATCCATTCGCAAGATAGTTGTTGTAATTATTTCTTGAAATATTCAGAGAATGGTACACCATTTGATGATTTAGATGTGGTGAATTATGCAACAATCATCAATAACGATGATGGTGATCACGAAGACATTTTATTCAATTGTGAAGATGATTATCATTCAAATGATGATGATGATGATAGTGATGATATTGAGGAGATCGATGAAGATAATGATAAATTAATACGCAATAAAAAACAACAAGTATTTATAACAAACACAACATTAAGTATAATGAGGCAAATTGGTAAATATCTACATATGTCGAAATTATTAAAACCAATATCATATCAAATTATTACGTGTATGAATCAATTATTTGATTATTATCTATTTTCGATACATTTATTCTTCGCATCAGATCTAGTAAGCATCATTATTATTATGATTATTATGATTTGTTATGATTATTGTTATTATTATTGTAGACTATATCGAGTGCAACGTTGTATTCAACTGAATTATCAATGACATTAAAACGTATTCAAGATACATTGATATTGGATGATGTTATTGTTGGTATTGGTGATAATATCAATGATGTTAATTGTGATTATATACATGATAATAATAATGATGTTGGTGATGTTGATGATATTGATTATTATGATAATTATAATAATAATAATGGTGGTAGAATACAAAAATCTAAATTATCAATGATTGTTAATTTAAAACAACATGATAATTTATATGGTTTAATTGAACGTATAATTGCAAATGAAAGTTTAATTTATTTATCAAAACAATATCAATTATTACACGATTATTTAGAATTTATAATACCGCAAACAAATAAAATTATGTTACAACAATTTTTCAGTCAGGTAAGTCCGTTATTGTTTTTACAAATATCTCTCTTTGTTTAAAAATATATACAGGTTTGGCTTTGTTATCTAGAAACATTAAAGTAACTAGAATGTGAAAAAGAGATGGGCTGTTTACTAATTCTATTACTATTTATCTCTTTTCCGCACGTGCATATTATAATGTTGTTTCATTTCTTCGATTGTCTCTAATTAAATGTTGCTAGATGAGTTTGGCCATGCCTGTATATTCAATTGTAGTTGTGTGAAAGAGTATATCCATGATTCTGATGTCGAATTTTGCAAAATTACTGCCAACCAAATATTTCAAATGTCCCCAATTCTCTCCTATTAGTTTAGAGAGAAATGTGTATTTTATATTGGTACTCCATATCCACGATTCTAATGTCGAATTTTGCAAAATTGCTGCCAATCAAATATTTCAAAAGACCCTAAACTATCTTCTACTAGTTTAGAGAGAAATGTGTATTTTATATTGGTACTCCTGCCGTTCGCCGTGCAGCATAGATAGATTTAGTGACAATTCTGTCATTTGAATTCGACATTGATGGATAAAGCGATTTTCCATTGATGTGAGAATTCACATACGTATAACGGTATGTAAAATACGCTTCTAGCGTCAAATATGCATAACAATCGATCTTACGACTTTCAAATAAGTTAAAAGGAGATATAAGAGAAAATAATAGGCGAGAAATTTCGTTTCCTCTCTCACTCTCGTGGACGAAAATATACCTGTTTCTTTTTTTTTGTACGTATTTAGATCTTTGGATCGTACGGTATAGTGCGTAGGTGTGCGAATTGATATGGCGCAATGTAAAGCTCGCTGTTGTAACCGTACCGGCAATGTCGTGTTGGTTGATCGAAAACATGCGCTTTTCCACACTTAAAACAGACAAGGTAGAATCATTTAATTTTTTTTTTGTTGTTGTTGAAAAGACATGACTTTTCTGCAACGCATTTGCTGTTTAATTATTTTTCTTAAGTATCGTTTGAAAGTGGCGATTAGATGTGAACGTAATGATATTCCGCAATGTAAGATCTTTAAAATTCGCTGGAAATTTCTCGAAAACCGTGCACTTTTCCACACTAGACGCACAAGGTATGCGGTATACAATTTTGGTAACACTTTTGATCGGTATGTGTAAGTCTCAGTGGTTCGATTCCTGGTGGTGGTGGTTGTGATGTTCACTTTTTTTTTCATTTTCAATTTTAAAAAACCTAAAGCACACAGTGCCGTAACTAAGGGTTGGGCTACAAAGGGCACAAACAAATTTAAATCCAACTCAACTTATCTACTGACTACTTACAAACAACAAATTATCAAATGAATGAATCGAAACAAAGGATAAACATTAATTGAAAACTTCTATTTGATTAATGATAAAAAAATAATTCATAATTACGTTTATTTATTTAATTTAATAGCAATTAGAAGATAACCACCTGTTGTCATATTCATTTCTGGATGTGTACGATTTTTTAATATTTGATAATTACGCATAAAATTATTAAGAATTTTAATTGATACAAATTGATTTGTCTCTTTTAAATATTGATATAAATCGATTAATGGTTCTTTTAATGGATTATAAACGATTAAATTGCGGTTATTCTTTAAAAAACTTTGTAATTCTTTAACAATATTCATTGGATATTCTTTTGTTGCTATGATTAACGAATCAATTTGATTTTTTAATAATTTACAAGCTTTGATGTTTGATTGTTGCCAATTCTCTAATTTTATACGTTTCTTGTCTGGTTCTTCTTCACCACCACCATCATGTGATTGTTGTTCTGATTCAATTTGATCGTTATCATAGCTCGATTGATTTTGATAGAAACAACGCAACACTGAATAGATATTAACGTTGATGCAACGTTGTAATTGTTCAAAATCGAATTGCATCGCTAATAACGCTAATTTTTGACATTCATTGCCTGGATGTAAATAAATTAAATGACCATTCGTATTTCGTCCAATTAAATTTAATATTGATGCTGGTAATAAACCATTTGTACCACAATCATACAATAAATGATTACCATTTGTATGTATATTGGAATAAATTAAAATTTGCGATAAATCATCTGAACGTATACATAGATTTTTATTTGATAATATTGATGATTCAATACGTGAAAAAATGATTGTCAATAAACGTATTGTTGGACGTTTAATTTCAATATATTCAAAATATTTCGTTGCTTTCTTTTTGATATATTTCTCTTGGCTATATTCCGTTTTTTTATTGAATGTTTTCGAATTGTTTATTAATTTCTCAACGATTCGATTCGAATTGAATTGTTCATCTTTTAGTTTTTTGATATCGAATTGTGTTAGATTTTGTGATTGGCCATCATCATTTATATTACGATTATCTTTACCGCATGCATCGGCATTTTTTACTAATCTCTCATCGTTATTGATTAACACTTTTTCTAATTGATAAATATTATGATTACGTTTATTATTACCAACACCATTTTTGATTTGGAATGTATCAAAATAATTTGCACCAATCACATTATCCATTGATATATTGAAATTGCCCAATATTAACGTACCATTCTCTTTTAATTTATGTAATTTGTAGTAATTTTGTCGTTTCACAATCAAATAATCACCAATTTTGATTTTATTATTACCATCAACATGTTGATCACCCATTGCGATTGAATTCAACGAACATAACCGCAATGTTTACCACAATTACCACCAGAGTAGTTCGTTTGTTGCATTTGGCAACATTGTGATTTGTGACGTGTGAACCAATCCCGTAACACATAATCGCAATGTTGTCACAGTTAATGTGCGTGTGTGTGTGTATACAACACACAATACATTAATTTTTGAACATTTCTTATACAGGTGGTGTTCGTTAAGTTTGATTGTTGTGTGTTCTAATTTCAGAATATCGTCAGTGCTGCTGATTTACGTAAACCAATTTATATGTCAATTATATCCCATATATTCGATTTACGTCAAATCTTAATACAAATAACGAAAATCAATTGGGATATACGTGATGTGATGTCACAACATAATCATTATATTGATATAATATTACGTGATATACAATTATTTACATTACGTTTAAATCAATTAATTGAACAAAAGAATTTATTATTAACAAATGATATTTATTTAATATTATGGGAATGTATATCATATATTATCACACATACATTTGTACAAGGCTATTGTGATATAAAGAAATGTTCAAATGGTGGACGGGCCTTAATGCAGTTAGATTTTACACAATTTCTAATCAAATTTGAGCAAATCACGAATTTACGTCCAATACCACATAGGGAATATGTTGAAAATTATATAAAAGCCTATTATCTACCCGAAAATGAATTGGAGAAATGGATACGTGAACATACGGTAATTAAATTTGACAATGAATTAATTGCGTAATTAATGAAACAATTACAGGAATACTCATCGAAACATCTGTACGGTTTGGTGTGTTGTGCTTGTCACAACAACAAAAAAACCAAACAACGTTTATTGCAAGTAATCGAAGACAATGAGAAACAACAACAACACGACAACAGGTAGGCTATGGACTAAGAGACGTATGTCGTTACTGATTTGTCGTGGTACTACTACAACAACATGGAAATTTCCGTTGTATTCCCAATTGACATCCATAAATCAATACGAATCCATCTTGTATTCGATTATAAATCATATGATAAGCTCTATGCCAATTACAATTTAATTTTAATAAATTCCGATGCAAAAATCGCATAATTATAAATAAATATTCGATATTGTGATTATTGATTAATTGTTGGAAATATTTCATTAACATATCAATATCGTATTGTTTTGGTATTAATTCGTTTTTAAACCAATCGTACAAGATTGAACGTAATTCATTTAGTTTTAAATTGGTAAATGGTGATAACTCTTCTTGTGATCGATCACGATCATCAATTGTTAATTGATATTCATTGATGATTTCTGTACGTATATCGTGTGGTAATTCATTCAATATTTGATAATCGATCGTGTCGTGGTGTTTTTTGATTGGATTCGTATTAAAACGTTTCGATTTGTAGAATTTATCGATAGTTTTATTCGATTTGTGATTCTCCGGTAGTTGCTCGATCAATTTCTTGATATTATTATTACAATTTAATTTCGTTTCATTCTTTTCTAATTTATTTAAATGTATACCAATACCTCTCAAATCAGTGATAATTGGATTTAATTTCTCATACAATAATTGGATATGTTTAAATAGTAGTTTTGGATCGTTTATACCATGATTTAATTGCATTGTTTTATTTATAGTATCACAAATGCCATGTCCTAAATATTTTGCTGTTTGAATTGGCGCATTTTTCGAACGTATCATTAGTTTCAATTGTATCGATTTTGTTCTCATTCGATTATCATTTAAACGTTGACAAACTTCATTTGTTAATTGTTGTAAAAATTGTAATAATTCCACAGAATTAATAAAACGTATACCATAATTAATTTCAGCACTAATTGATTTCCGTTCATAATTATAATTTAATTGATTTGTATCATAACCATTCGATTGTTGATAGATTTGTTCACCATATTTACAACCCAATTCACGTTTTAATAAATCAATTGTTATTGTTTTATTATTGATTAGATCACCGCATGTGTTGATATTGAATTTGGATAATTTTTTTATTGTTGCATAACCAACACCGGGCAATTCATTGATTTGTATATTCATCATGAATTGTTTGAGATTATCCGGTTTGATGTGGTACCAATTTGATGGTTTCGCTTGTTTTGTTGCTAAACGTGCTTGTAAGCGATTTTGTCCGAAACCGGTTGAACAATGACATTGTGTTTTGAGCAGAATTTCGTTGCGTATCCATTCTGACCATTGTTGAATTGTTAATTTTGTTTGTTGAATTATCTCACTACAATCAACGTACATTTCATCACAACTAACAGCTTCAATATTTAATGTGTATTCAATTAATGTATCATAAAACAATTTCGATACAATACGATAATCATCGAAATTATATGGAATTGTTATTAAATTTGGACATAATTTAATTGCAGCACCTAAAAACATACCATTTTTAATGCCATATTGTCGGGCAATATAATTACAACTGGCTATTTCAGAGAATGATGAATTTTGTTCAATCAATTCATTATCTAATAATGGACGTTCAAGATTATTGTTGTTGATTTGTTTAATTTGTGGATTACGTGCATGTGTGACAGCAATTGGTAAATCTTTCAATTCTGGACGATTTCGTATACTAACTGATACAAAAAAACAATCCATATCGATATGCATTATAATTGGATACACATAATTTTCGTTTATAACGATTTGTTTTTGTTGATTGATCAATTGTTGTAATTTTGGGAATTGTTGATTTGCCTCTTGTCGTTTTCTTGTGATCAATTCTTTATATTCTGTACCCAATGTTGCTATTAAATGTAAACGGGAATTTTGATAGAATTCTTCAACGAAATTCGGATCTGAAGCGGTTTTTGCTGGTTGTTGTTGAATTATAGGGAAATTTAAACGTGGCTGTGTCACAGTTTGATTCGTGTATAACAAATAACGTCGATAATCCAATAATTTACCCAATTCGATACTATCAGTGATCCATGATGGTTTCACAATCGGTATCGTACCCAATTTGTTAATCTACAACAAAACCAAACGATTATTATTTAAACATTGCAAATTATTGTTTTGAATTACTTTAATATTTGGTAGATTTGATGCAATTATGTGTGTGGTCGAGGAATTTTGATAAATCTGATAAACACCGCCATGTTGTTGCATTAATTTTTTGATTTCATCACAATTTGGATGTGTTAAACCATTCACAAATAAACGGATATTTTCAAATAGATTCGTTATTTGTTTGAATTCAGTTGATTCATGATATTGTTGGATTAATTTCGATTTTTTCGCTTCCATATAACCACCCTAAAAAACATTTTTTTTTTTGATTAATTCGTAGATTTAATTAGTATTGAATTTTTTTTAAAACAATACCCAATCGGCAAATCCATTATTATCGTCGTTATTACGGGATCTTTTCTTTTTATTCATTTTATTATTGTTTATAAAAATTATCACCAAAAGCTTTCAACAAACAGGTTATGTTTGGAATAAGGCCATCTTGGTGATGTTTGTCAAAACCAAATCAATTTAGCCAATCGAGAATCGTAAAAATAACCATCTCCACTACCAACATATACAACGGAAATATCCATAACAAACCGTTTGATTCGTAAACAATCTGTGGTGCTATTGAGATTGTTCGGTTGGCAATAGTTGTGTAATGACGGTTCTAATTTTGAAAATTGAAACATCGACTAACGGATTTTTTGTGTGTTTAGTTTAATAATTTCCAATTTGTCGGTTTTAATTGGAATCCAATCAAATTATCGATAATAGAAGAATGTCGTCGTCATCGAATAATTATTCGCGCAACTATCAAAGTTGTCGGCGTCGTTTACAGAATACGTTTGAAAATTTCTCAAATAAATCAACAACAACAACAACAACAACAAACTATCAAAATGCTGCAAATAACAGCAATAATAATAGAAGCGTATTGTCGGTAATAACAATTCAAGATAATACCAGACGTATCATCCGGAATAGTAGTGAACGGTTAACGAGAACAATCAACACAGTACGGACAACAATCGGGACAATAGCACAGGTAATTCATGCAAAATTTTGATCAAATTAACGATAAACTCGTTTTTTTTTTTGGTGGGTGTGGGGCTGTGCCAACTACAGAAGTTTCGCATATCAACAAAACGCCGTGAAATATTGAAAGATGGACCAATAACACCAACGAATAATACACCACATACATTTGCTAAACAAATCCTGGGACGTACACCAACCAAACTGTACAGTCCGTTCGGTATTGATGATACACCACGAAAACACAACAACAATAAAGAAAATCACACCCGAATATAATCTTGGAAAAAGCAACAATAACAATTTTTTTTTACTTATTTATTCTATTTATTTGTATCGTTTTGTTAACATTTTTTATTGAAAAAAATGTAAATTTCCCATAAAATAATACGGATGTGCTACATTTAACGTAGTGTACGTATAGGCAACCAATAATACATTGCCGATAACTAAGGAGAGGATATCCGTCTTGTTTACGTATTTGTCATAGTGATTTGCCACGGAGTAAGTACGACGTTTATCCACACAATTTCCATCAAAATTATTGATTAATATCCGTGTTTTGTTTCAATAAACGATCAAATTACACGATTAAAACTGATAAGATAAAATTTATCTGTTTTTACCCAATTGTCTATCAAATCCTTCAACTAGAAGAAAAAAACTAAGAACAAAAAGGTAATTATTGTTAATTTATTAATGATATTTATTTAACAGTAATCGATATAATTCGTATATCATCGAATGGTTTATCCGTTTTTGTGTTTGTTTTAACATTACTAATATTTTGTACGACTTCCATACCTTTATAAACACGCCCAAATACTGTATGTTTATTATCTAACCATGGTGTTGGTATTAATGTAATGAAAAATTGACTACCATTTGTATTTGGACCGGCATTTGCCATACTAACAGTATATGGCCGGTCATGGCGTAGATTTGGACGTAATTCATCATCAAATTCACCACCCCATATACTTTCACCACCTGTACCATTACCAGTTGGATCACCAGTTTGTATCATAAAACCTTTAATAACACGATGGAATATATGGCCATTATAATAACCATTTTTACAATGTATACAGAAATTCTCAACGGTTTTCGGTGTATCATTTAAAAATAATTTAATATAAATATCACCAAATATCGTATGGATAATTGCATTCTCATATAAACGTTGTATTGTTGGATTCTCAGTAATTGATAATTGATCCTCTTTTGATGGTTTCTCATTAAACACATCACGATCTTGTAATTGTTGCTGTTGTTGACCATTCAACGTTGTGATTGTTGTTGCCAAATCATCTGGATCACGACGTGTGAATAGATAGAAACGTGCTTTTTTATATGCTGTACATATAATTGTTGGATCTGGTTGGATTGCATCCAATGTTGGATTATTTGATGCTTCTATTTCTAATGTTACAGCTGCTTTAGATTTTTTCGCTGAGCCTAAAATTTTGAATTTTTTGTTTTTTTTTTAGATAATGTCCAATAATCATGATGGGAATGTTGTATTTGAAATGCAAATTGATAAGAAGATGTTTCAACAATTATTAAACGATAATGACGCTTTCAAATATGAGAAATCAATTAAACAAGATTTATTAATTAAACATTTAAATCAACAATTAATTAAAACACAACAAATCAATAAAGAATTATTGGATAAGAATTTCGAATTGGAACACAACAATACGAAATTGAAACAATTTAAATGTTTATATGAGAAATATTGTATTAAAGAAGATATTAATACAAATGATAATCAATTGTTGAAGATGAAAATTAGAAAATTAGAAGATGAAAAAGAGAAATTATTCAATGATTTCGATAAACAAAACAATCAATTCAATAAAACATTAAACGAAATCAAACACTTCAATGATAATAAACTAATAATTGATGAATTATTAGTGAAAACTACACAATTACAAGATGAATTAACCAAAAAACAATACGAATTAAATCAAACAAATCAAAAATATCTCAAATTAGATATTGTCAATGTGAATTTAGAAACAATCAATAAACAATTAAATAAACAATTATTATTGATTGAACAGAAATTGAATTGTCAAGATTTGGAACAATATGAATGTGATTTGTTAAAATTGAAATTACAAAAATTAGAACAAGAAAAACAATCATTAATCAATGATTATCAACGTGAAATTGAAATTATTGGCAACAATCAAAACAAATCAACAACAATTTCGTATACAAAAAAATGCATTGAAGACAATATCAAATTATTGAAACAATGGTTTCAAATCGAATTAAAACAATCACATCTAAATGGAAGAGGAGACGATAACAAGAAATTATTAAACGAAAAAATCCAATTATTAGAACAGGATAAGAAGAATTTAATTGATGGCTTCGAAATGGAACGCACAATATTTCGACGTATATTAAAAGAGAATAATTAAACCCCCACCACCACACACAAACTAATACTAAATCGATTATCCGAACTGTACTGGTGCAAGTCAAATAAATTCGGATAATCGATTCCACATTACCTTGATATAATGCCAGATTTAATATGCGTAGATTCTCATTTTTCCCAATAATCCGTACACATTTCTTCGTATATAAATTGATCATTTTGATGCCCAACAATGTTGAATAGATTAGAAAATTGCCACTATAATCAAATAAAATATTTATGTAATTAATTGAATCCGATTTTTCTAAATCACGTTCAACGGCCATCCGTCTACCAAATTCCATATTTGGTAATTGTTGATTGATTTGTTGTAATTCAGTGAAACGTGGCAATGTCTCATCCAATACTAAAATCTACAAAACAATTAAATGATTGATTGAATTAATTAATTAGAGTGCACTACCAATTTGCCTGTTAAATAATTGAATAGTCGTATGCGGCGATCTGTTGATATTGTTGCAAAACGTTTACCATCTGGTGAATATGTTAAACAACAAACAATTGTTTTATGTTTAACGAATTCGTATAGATTCGTATCTAATTTCGATGTGAACTTCAAGAATTTGGGTTGTATTTGAAATTGATTCTTTAAATTCGACCAATATTCCAATAAACCAGCTTTATCAATCGATATAACCGTTTCATAACGATAATTATATGCTAATAACTGTATTGGATGTTGATGGATATTGTCTAATATTTGTAATGGTATTGTATTATCCGATTTACAATCGTATATCATGATGTTCGTTGTATTTGAATCGGTGATGGCGATCGTTTGTATTGGATCACCACTATTATGTATCCATTCAATTTGATTCGGTATAAAATCGAATTTGAACATATTGATCATATCAAAATTGATAATATCGTAGATTTTGATTGTTTTATCAATTGAACTCGAACACAACAATGTACCATCTTGATTATTGCAAATTTTGATGATCTGTTGTAGATGACTGCGGAAATGTTTCACAAATTCAATGCCATTATCGATTTTCTTCCAAAATTTCAAATGACCATCATGTGATGCCGTTATAATAAAATCAGTTTTCGTTATTAATACATGCGTGATTATATCACGGTGCATATAACTTTTCTCATACGATTCAGCATTTGGTAAATTATTTAAATATAAATTCTCATGCAATAGATAACGTGGCTTCTTTTTTAATGGTTCACCATTATTGTCTTCTATTGATTGTTGTTTATCGATTGGTATTGATGGACCAACAAATTCTGATTCGGCATCACTCATTTTCTAGAAATAAATTAAAATTAATTGGAAACAAATTGATTAACAACGAAATAACAAACAAGAAAAATCTATGGTTATGTCACTGTATCAACGACGATTGAACTATTCAGTGTTGCCAACTTAATAATTTAATTTGTAGTTCAAAATGGACAATATATATATATATATATAAAATTTTGGTACGTTTTTTTTTGATTAGATTTTACCTGTCTTAACAGTCTGCGAAATTGGTGAGATTTTAGAAAATTTCATTGAATTTAAAGTGAATAAAATCAATGTTTTACAATAGTGGGCCACATTTAGACAATTGTAATCGGCTTCATTGAGTACGTCTACACCACAGGTTGGAGAGGTAGTAGCTATTATTGAAGTTAAATGTGGGGGCGCAACAGTCTAGGGAACGAAAAAAGTAGGACATAGATGAAAATGTAGGTTAGAAAAACATAAATGCAGTTAACTTATTGTGCTGAAAATCAAGATCGTTAAGAGGATTTAAATATGGGTCGTTCATTTGTTCGAAAGTTGTTTGTTTTTTATTATTATTTTTTTGTTTGTTATCAATACAGAAAATGAAACACAATCGATTGTTGGTTATTTTGTATAGAATACTCTGCAACACTCTTAGCCAATTATTAAGTATTCCAGATGAACGTACTATAGACATGTATTGAAAAAAAATCTGGGAAAACGTACAACAACCATGGACAATTATTAAGTAAGCCAGATGGACGTACCATGGACATGTATTGAAAGAAACGTGGAAAATCGCATAATCGAGCACAATTATTAAGTCACTTGGTGGACGTACCATAGACATGTATTGGAAAATTATAGAAAAAGCATACTCTACAACAACTATGGACAATTATTGAGTAACCCATATGGGCGTACCATTGACATGCATTGAAGAAACATGGAAAACCGTGATAGCATGGCAATCGCAAATTTTTTCATATAGTCATCTTTGTTTTGATTTTCGTTCCTTAGATATTTGCGCCACTTATAGCGCACTACAGTTACTTACAATAACGAACTCATGTTATAGCGATGCTTTTAGTATCGGAGACCGATTTATAAGATCATAATCAACACCAAACATGTAAATTTTACAATAAATCATCAGATAATATCGAAAAATCGATAAATTGTCATAAAAAACGCAATAATTTATTAATAAAACATGATTGAAACAATAAAAGAGACGTGATGTAAACATTGTCGATGAAGTTCCAATCGTCCACCACTAGAGGCACTAATCAAATCACCAAATTTGACACATTTCCAAACAATGACGTAGAAGTGTATAGACTGCTGCATTTTCACCCTTAAGTGTGGCTATGTGGAATGACGATGATTCCAATTACAACAACAGTTGGGAAAATATCGATTTGCGTTAGTTAGAGGGCTGCTTTAGTTTGTTTGAGTTATATAAGGGAATCATGTTGCAATTTTCCAATTAGGGATTTTCTTAATTGAACTAAATAATTGGTATTGCACATTATTAATAGTTGCAATGTTGCCGCCTGTTACAAATATTTTCGTTAATTTACCGATTGTTATTGAATAATTTTATTGATGAAGTTTCTACTACAATTTGTTGTTTTCATTATAATTTGAGACGCTTTTGTTGTTTTTATTATAAATTTGTTTATATTTGCAATATGAGACAATACGTCATGGATGTGAGCTAGTATTTATCTATAGCTTATGCAACCAGTAATACACGTTTTGAAAGTATGAAATATCCACATTATTTTCGATTATTTCTCTACTAGCTCGTATTTTACACTTATAAAACAAATTGTGTACTGGATAAAATTGGTTTTTGTTATTGAAACCAAATTGATTATGGATTGATGAAATTGTGGTGTATATAATGAAAAAAATTGGTTGTTCTAATAGGTGGCAACGGTTATCCACGTTGGCAATACCGGTACTCGTCTGATCACCGAAGTCAAGCAACGTGGACACAGTTGATACATGGATGGGTATGCTAATTCAACATGTATACACATTTACTAAATAAAAATGAAAAATTCCTCTACATATCACATAGTCGAAAATTTGCGAGTTCTTGTAATTTAATAATTAGAGAATACTACTTAGTGTTTATTACATGTGCTCCCATTACCAATGTATCTAGAAATCTGTGCACTGTTGTCGCCATATAATTTTTTTTTTAATTCTACCATTATTTAAATTATGCTGAATATAGAAAAAAATTATAAATTGTAAACAGTGGCGGTTGTTGTGGTGTTGTAATAGCAGCAACACCACCACCACCACCACCAGATTGTGCCCCAACACCACCACCACCACCACCACCACCAGTAGCTGGTTCATTTAATAAACGCACAAAACTCTCCTGATTCTGTGATATTAAATTCAATAATGCCGGATACGTTTGACCTAATTGTTGTAAAACAGCATTCAATAATTGCGGATTCTGTTGGACAACTTGTTTCATTTTATACATTTTCACCCTTAAGTGTGGGTATGTGGAATTCATTTTAATGATAATTCCAATGATCTTTGTTCATGCCATAATCTAAATCATTGTGATGATGATGATGATTCCAATTACAACAACAGTTGGGAAAATACCGATTTGCGTTAGTTAGACGGTGCTTTAGTTTGTTTGAGTTATATAAGGGAAATGCGAGAAGAGAACGAGATAGATGATACGTACCAAATTTTAGATGATCAAATGAAATGTCCGTGAACAATGAGTGTTATAGAGAAAATGTGATCACGGGATGAAGTGACAATGTGGAAATAAACGCATCGAGAACCACCATATAAATATATTCATTGTAAGAACACCTTGTAGATTATAGTGGCAATTATTAGGTATGTTCCCACCCACAATTCTAGATTGTTTGGTTGATGACTAGACTACGCATGTCTAGTTAGACACTGATCACAAAGTACTTTCAAACATCACCAGCTGGACCGCATTTCTATTGAATTCATTCAATTTACAGTTTCTGATGAGAGTATATTTGATTGTCTTAAATCAATCGTCCCGTTTTCCATTACCATCTGCTACCGTGTGGAAAATGAGCATTTCCGAAGCATGTTTTTGGAAATCTATAGATTTCAACCAATGACAGACGTTTTAACATGTTAGGTATTTAAAATTGTGGTTGCTTAGCAACATCTACACATTAATGCAATTGAGTACTTTCGGGTGCCCAACACACGATGGAATGTCGGCTGTATCCGTTGGATCGTAGAAAATCGTTTTCATTTATAGTGCACTTTTCATATGAAAATTCACGAGCCGAATGGCTCGATGGTTAACGATAGGGATTTACGCGTAGAAGTCCGGGGTTCAAACCTCGGCACGGTATGAAAAAGGATTTTCAGAATTTTCCTCTTCTTATAACCTAAATTGTTAATTTGTCCATGCCACAAAGTACATGGACCAGTTAGCAAGATTTAGAATGTCCATAGCCCCCCCCCCCCCTGCAGGTCCCTCATCGTAGAAAAAACGTCTAGAATTGGTGAAATGAGCAGTAACCATCATCCATAAAAGGGCATAAGCGCCCCCCAGGGTTTGGTTGAAATGAGCAGTAAGTAAGTAAACCATCATCCATAAGTAAAAGGGCATAAGCGCCCCCGGGGTTTGATTGAAATGAGCAGTAAACCACAATCCTTTTTTCCTTTTTAAACATAAAGTTAAACACAATAAGAAATATAAAAAAATCATAGTTTAGAAAACACGCTTTAATGGTAGACTGAACCGTGATGTGAACATTATATGGTGTGCCAGCGCGCATGGTCGGTTGTCTCTCGCACAATTCTGACGTCACGTTGGGGACAGAGTTTGAATGAATGTATAGGGAAAAACTCTTTATTTGAATCTTTGTAATAAAATTAAAGTATACTTCTGCAAAGAATCTGTTAAAACAGAAAATACAAGAAAATAGAACTTTTTTTAACAATCATTTCACAAATTATATAAATACAAGATAAATAATACAAATATAATCAATATAATCAATTATAATTACCTAATATTGAACGATTTTATTCATTTTTCTTGAAAATTTTCTTTGACAGTTCTTAAAACTAATTTTTTTATTTAATTCTCGTAGTCTTATATAAGTTCGAGTTCTTGCTAAACACAGAAGAATTTCCCTCGGAATCACAATTCCATTTGGTAGTTTTAATAATGTACAATCAACAACTTTATCAAATATTTTACTCTCTTTTGAGAGAGAATTCTTATGGATTGAAAGAAATGCTTCATTCAAAATTTTCGTAATTTCAATTAACGATGCACTAGGATACATTAAGTGACTTCTGGATAAACACAATATCCAATCTGGCGTGTTATTTGAATTTAATAAATAGGTCTTCTCTCCTAGTTGATGTTCAGGATATTTAGAACAAAATCTATAAGCGATGTAGCCAGCTAAATATTTCAATGCTTCCTCATAGACTGTATGGGAAAATGAAAACTCTTCGAAATTTTTTAATAAGTTCTCAAATTCTGAGTGTACTCTGATATTAGTAAAATCAATTTCTGGCACAAAGTCATTTAAATCACAATCAACAAAATCATTCGATTGTAGATGTTGCTGCTCAACATCTTCTATTACCTCATCATTCTGAAATATATTTTCCAACAGATTAGATGATATACAAGTATCACCCCTTAAATCATCTTTTAGTGGTTTCAACAAACACTGCTCGTTAATATTTTCTTCTGTGTTTTTACAGGATGTAAAAACAGCGGAAAAGAAAGTTTTCAATCACGTCTTGATTAATTTTATACGTGATAATGTAATTAACATCATACAAGTTTTTAATATAATCGAATAAATTAATCAACGATTTATTATTAATAATAATTCCTTTTTGAAAAGGAATCATTTTAATGTGTTTACCCACAATAACGTATTTTATCAAATTTGTCATTCTGGACAATATTTCTGTCTGATTAGACAAATCAACACCAAAACCATTGACTCCAGGATGAGTGCCATATTTGGCTTTAGAATTAAAAACATCAAACCAATCATTAATCAATTTAAAAATGTGAGATGCTTCTTCCCAATCAGAATTACTAAGGAAACCACGTTGTCCACACCACTCAATAGCTTTTGCCGTTGTATTAGAAAACAATTGGGCAGCTGGACGTACTTTCTGACGTTCCGATCCACGAATTTGCAAATGATATCGGGACAACTTATGAATCATTTTTAAATCATCAGTAGAAGAATCAATTATTTTTTCCACACAAGATTTATCTACAAGTCTATCACCTATTCTGAACCCTTCATCAAGAAAGTGGTTCCTAATCAATTTCAATAAATGTGGTGTATCTGCAAACACGAAAACTTTACAATCATCATTTTCAGGGTGTTTGAAGAAACAATTGTCTTCATTAATATTCAATTGCGGCCATAACGATTGATTCTTACTTCCCATATCACAAGTGACGGATACCACGATAAAACCAGCTTTAAATAGTTTTGAAATAATATCAAACAAAATATTTTTAGTCATTGCTTGATCAAAATTATAATAAATTGGTTGTTTCCAATGAGCAAACAGTCCTCTAGCAATAGCAACTTGACAAGTCCTGTGAGGGCCCAAAACTTGTTGAAATTTCGAATCGATGCAGATCTTATTGGATATAAAAATTTCATCAAAACATAACGTAGTGACACGTTCTTTATCACTGAAGGTTTTCGATTTAAATTCCATTAATTTCATAACATCTTTTAAAATACCTTGAGAAATATCTAATTTCTGAGCCCACTGTCTTAATGTTGTTAAAGCAGGTAATGGATAACCAGTATTTCTTAAATATCGATAGGCTCTAGGACTCACCGCTCTCAAAGACATTGCTGAAGATATATCTGTTGGATTCCACTTTAAAAACTTCTTATCTGGATTAACGATTCTTTTGATCTGCCCTGGTGTAAAATATTCTTTTAAAATTCGATCGATCTTTTCGGTGGATTTACTTTTTAGTTGAAAATTTTCTTGAATTAATTTAGCATTTTCATTTTTTTTAAATATGTTTTCTTTCTCCAACTCCATTATTTGTTGTTTTAACAAGTAATTTTCATGATCAAGGCTTTTCCTAATAAAATAACGAACGTTAGTTTCTAATGATACTTTATTTAAAACATTTCCTTTAACTGTGCAATTTACATAAGACAAGTTCAGACATTACATTTTTGAATCTTAACTAAAGGAAATGGTCAAAATAGGGTAATGCGGTAAATTTGGAGCGATAGGAAAAATAATGTATGGAGCAATTATCAATGAAAACAATGTAATAAATATAAGGAAAGTAATTTAGAACTGAGGGATTAAAAAAAACATTTTAGTGGTTGATGTATCCCTAGACGTAATTCTTCAAAAGCTCCAATATTAAATTGTGATGGTTTATATGTCCCCGTGAAAAGTAAAAAATAAAGATTAATAGTATCTGTCAGTATGTATTTTAACAGAACTTACGTGTTACTTTCTAGAGAAGTTCCAGGAATACAACAAAAATCTACAGGTGATTGTACCAGTTGTTGAGAAGTTTCTTCTTCTTTTAAAATATTTTGTACTATCACATGATTCTTTCTTTTTATCAAACGTTTTTCTCTTTGATCACATTTTTATTCGGAAGATGTGTTTCCTGGTAAAGGTAGAGTTGGTAAAGCATCATTTTTTAGATTTCGGACATTTTTTGGAGTGTAATTTAATAATTTTTGTCTAAGTGGTACCACGAAATGATCAGAGAGAAAATGAACAGAGCATATTCGAGCTAAAATAAAAATAAATTTCAATGTATCATTTACAGGAGTTAAAGTACATTTTCCTACAATATTTACTTACCTTGTTTAGTATTAAATTTATCATTACGTTTACATGCCAAAACCCATTTTTTACATATATCATCATCTTTCGGAAAACTGAAATATTTAATGTCCGAGCCTTTTGTCTTCCTAGAACAATTATTACAACCAAAAATAGAGCACGATGGCATTTTAACATCAAACGAACAATATTAATAATAATAATAATTAATAAATGATTAAATAAACCAAAGATTGTTAACCAATTAAACAATGTAAACACCATTTAAAGTTAATGTCAAACGTCAATTCTGTCCCCAATATGACGTCATGCGCGACTCAGACTAATATTGGTGCCAGACCCTGGCACACCATATAATGTTCATATCACGGACTGAACTAATAAGTAAAAGCTCCTCACCGGAAGGAAATCGTTAATCCTTCAAAAAGAAAGATGTATGCAACTCTAAAAACTTTCAAAGCTTCAGCTGACATCTACTGATTCTCTATGATAGTATACATTAGAGTGAAACAATGATATCTCATGTCTCCCTTTACTGGGCTACACGTAGCTTATATAATTCATATGGACTGCGCATTGTAATGAGATGAAAAGAGTGAGACAAACCTCCATATAGGCCCTCTTTTTTAAAGCACAGAAATTATAGGCGGTAAGCAGTCTATATACTTCTACGTCATTGAGACGCTTTTAGTTGGCAAAAATAACAAACACTATAGCCAACATATGCAATTATCCCTAAACATTTGCCTAATTCTAGCGCCGAATGAAGTGTTTCTGTTCTATTATAGAAACTATTGCTTCTCTCACACTTATTGTGGTGAATAGTGATGATTGCTTTTTGTTTCATACAACACTCGAACGATGGTTGGTGTTGCTCGTTCGAGCATATCGAGCAGTTTTTCTAATGAATTGATTGTTCGTTTGTGTATTTATGTGTGATTTACATTAACGAACATTCGGCACACTTGTCTCTTTCTTGTTGATGTAATCTCCGATTAATTCATTTTTGTTTCGCTTTATTTGTGTACGAGCACTGATGTTCGTTTCAATATTGTTTTCTTGTTTAAATTTATACACAGTTTTGAATTAGTTTAGTCGTGCTTTCCGGTCTGTTTTTCGATTAATTTGAAATACGCGATGCGTTTGTCGGTCACGTTGCTGATTAGTGAGCGTCCACCTTTAGTAGTTTCGTTGGAACAAACCATACAGACGCTATCTTGACATCATCGGTAGCCAATAAGAAAATGGCGGGAATGCAGGATGCGTGCGATCTTCATCCCCACTGTTATCACCAGATTTTCATCAGTTCTTCGATTGCTATCGTCGGTGTAATTACGTTGTTGATCAGTGTCTCAAAATAAACATAAATTTGGTGAGTGTTTATCTTTATTTATTTGTTTATAATATCATAGTTTTTTTTCTGGCTTATTTTTATTAAACGGGGTGAGATTTGGGTTTGTTTGTTTTTTTTTTGTTTATTTGCAATCGTTGCAGACGAAGTACCGTTGCAGTTCTTATTGCGTCTAATTCCTGGCAATCACACCTGTGTTAGTGTGCTACCACTCAAGTTAAGGCAATTTTCCATTGAATTGTTTAACAATTTTATTAATTTAAACAAAACTCTAACAAATTTATACAAAATCATTAATTTTTGATGGTAATAAAGGGACGATTTTCCTGCAATCTAGTAGCAATTCTAATCGTTTGATTTGCAACACCTAGTTGGCTGTGGCCGTTTTTCAACAGAAACAAAACAATAACGCAATCATGGCGAACTTTTCTAACAAAACAAATTAACGAAAAATTAATAATCATACGTATATTAAATTAGAATTGCAACAATTTATATCGAAAATAACGAATTAACAAATGTTTAATTAGTTTTCTAGTGGTAAAATCGTTGTTTTTCCAATAGTTTTAATTGATTTGAAAATAAAGCACATAGTAGGCTATGTGTTAAACTGACAGAGCAATTTTGGTTAATGCGTCATTTGTTTCCGTTTGTCTTCCGCTAAGAAAATGCTACGCAGAATTATTGAAATTTCTAACATAAAAATGTGAGTTAATTAATCAATTAATTAGTCTTTCTAATTTAATGCAATTAATTTATGGATTTCGGTGATTATTGTTGTGTGTTTTTCTTTCGATTTTGTTCGTTTTTCATTTCTTGTGGATTTCGAACAAGAAGCCGCTGCTGACGTTGTTTTTCAATCGGAAAAAAAACACCCACTGATCGAAAATTAAACTTTCGGGATATTTCCAACAATTGAACAATTGTTTGTCTGTGAGGATTTTGATATAAAAAAGCCAATTAATTGATTTTGTTTTTTTTATTTGGAATAATTTGTTAATTATTTGGATTTTGCTGAAAAGGCGACACGCTACCTG
Source organism: Meloe dianella (assembly GCA_028455855.1). Lineage (NCBI taxonomy): Eukaryota > Metazoa > Arthropoda > Insecta > Coleoptera > Meloidae > Meloe > Meloe dianella. The sequence continues at coordinate 457,639 of JAPTHL010000043.1, read as the reverse complement.
GTGGTGATGTTGAGAAACAGAAATTTATCGGGTGACTTTGTGACGTCAGCAGCAAGCGATGCTAAAGGCGGAAACTCACTAAATAATGTTTTTTTTTTGTTTTTTTTTCATGAAATAATTTCGATTTCATGAAACACTTTAATGCTATTACATTACTTAATTTGATTGTTTTATTTTTCAGATGATAACAAGAGACAGGTACGTGTGTGTCATGTAAGTGATAGTGCAACAGTGTAGTGTCAATGGGAAGCTGTAGGTAACCCAAGGTTTTTTGCTGATGTCAATCAACCCAAGGGTAAGTTTTGTATAATTTTCTGCTCTTCAATTTATTCCATGCTGATATTTCTGTATTTATTGTTATAGTAAGATCGAGCAACGTTAACTACGGAATCCTGAGTCACAATAGGGGTGAGCTTAAATTTTTATTCCATGTTAATTGTGATAGTGTTAGTGATAGTGTAAAGTGCAGTGTTGTAGTGTCTGTGAACGGTTGATGAGAACGATAAGTAGTATAAAATAATAAATTTTTTTAATTTATTAAAGTGAAGTGCTCAAGCGTAGTGAATCAATTGTGATAGTGATAATGTAAAGTGGCAGTGCTATAGTGCCTGTGAATAATTGATAAAAACGGTAAGTATTATGCAATTAAATACTTTTGAATTTATTAAAGTGAAGTGAATTAAATCAAATAAAAATGATGTGCTCAAGTGAAGTGTCATTAAAATAATTCAATGTGCTTAGTGCAAGTGAAGTGTTCAACTGAAGTGTTCAAGTGCAGTGAAAGTGAATTAAACTGTTGTGCTTAAATTTAGCAGTGAAGTTGACAGTGCCGTGATAGTAGTTTACGGTAGTAAGTGTTCGAGTGTGCATGATAGTGCAACAGTGTAGTGATGGTAGTGTCAATGGGAAGCTGTAGTCAACCCAAGGTTTTTTGCTGATGTCAATCAACCAAAGGGTAAGTTTTGTATTATTTTGCACTTCAATTTCTATCATGCTTATATTTCGGTGTTTTTGGTTACAGTAAGATCGAACAACGTTAGCTACGGAATCCTGAGTCACAATAGGGGTGAGCCTAAATTTTTATTCCATGTTAATTGTGATAGTGTTAGTGATAGTGTAAAGTGCAGTGTTGTAGTGTCTGTGAACGGTTGATGAGAACGATAAGTAGTATAAAATAATAAATTTTTTTAATTTATTAAAGTGAAGTGCTCAAGCGTAGTGAATCAATTGTGATAGTGATAATGTAGAGTGGCAGTGCTATAGTGCCTGTGAATAATTGATAAAAACGGTAAGTATTATGCAATTAAATACTTTTGAATTTATTAAAGTGAAGTGAATTAAATCAAATAAAAATGATGTGCTCAAGTGAAGTGTCATTAAAATAATTCAATGTGCTTAGTGCAAGTGAAGTGTTCAAGTGCAGTGAAAGTGAATTAAACTGCTGTGCTTAAATTTAGCAGTGAAGTTGACAGTGTCGTGATAGTAGTTTACGGTAGTAAGTGTTCGCGTGTGCATGATAGTGCAACAGTGTAGTGATGGTAGTGTCAATGGGAAGCTGTAGTCAACCCAAGGTTTTTTGCTGCTGTCAATCAACCCAAGGGTAAGTTTTGTATAATTTTCTGCTCTTGAATTTATTCCATGCTCATATTTCTGTATTTATTGTTATAGTAAGATCGAGCAACGTTAACTACGGAATCCTGAGTCACAATAGGGGTGAGCCTAAATTTTTATTCCATGTTAATTGTGATAGTGTTAGTGATAGTGTAAAGTGCAGTGTTGTAGTGTCTGTGAACGGTTGATGAGAACGATAAGTAGTATAAAATAATAAATTTTTTTAATTTATTAAAGTGAAGTGCTCAAGCGTAGTGAATCAATTGTGATAGTGATAATGTAGAGTGGCAGTGCTATAGTGCCTGTGAATAATTGATAAAAACGGTAAGTATTATGCAATTAAATACTTTTGAATTTATTAAAGTGAAGTGAATTAAATCAAATAAAAATGATGTGCTCAAGTGAAGTGTCATTAAAATAATTCAATGTGCTTAGTGCAAGTGAAGTGTTCAAGTGCAGTGAAAGTGAATTAAACTGTTGTGCTTAAATTTAGCAGTGAAGTTGACAGTGTCGTGATAGTAGTTTACGGTAGTAAGTGTTCGAGTGTGCATGATAGTGCAACAGTGTAGTGATGGTAGTGTCAATGGGAAGCTGTAGTCAACCCAAGGTTTTTTGCTGATGTCAATCAACCAAAGGGTAAGTTTTGTATTATTTTGCACTTCAATTTCTATCATGCTTATATTTCGGTGTTTTTGGTTACAGTAAGATCGAACAACGTTAGCTACGGAATCCTGAGTTACAATAGGGGTGAGTCTAAATTATTATTTCATGTTAATTGTGATAGTGTCAGTGACAGTGTAAAGTGCAGAATTGTAGTGTCTGTGAATAGTTGATGAGAACGGTAAGTACTGTACAATTATAAACTTTTGAATTTATCAAAGTGTTCAAGTGATTGCTAGAAGTAAATAAACGTATGTATCATTTGAGTGATAGTGCAACAGTGTAGTGATGGAAGGAAAGTGGAAAACCATAGGAAACCGAATGGTTTAGTCTAGTTGTTGATCAACCAAATGGTATTTCAGTTTTGTATTAAGACTCATATAAATAATACAAGAGTAGAATGCTTATATTTTTGTGTTAGAACACTGAATCACTTTGGAAATGGAATCCTGACTCATAATTGGGGTGAGTAGATACATTTTTTTTATACGAAAAATGTTATCGATTAATTAATAAATCCATTGAGATGCACGGTTTGTAGTCTTTGTAGCGATTTTAGGATAGATTGTATTTTATTTATATAATAATTGAAAATTTAAAATGAATTTACGGCTTAAATATTAACATAATTCCAACGTTGAGTAAGTCAGGTTGGCCGAGCGGTCTAAGGCGCCAGATTTAAGCTCTGGTTCCCAAACGGGAGCGTGGGTTCGAACCCCACACCTGACAAACGATACGAAAATATCAATATTTTCCTTTTTTTTTCGGATAAAATAACTTGATACTATTGGAATTGTGAGCTACAACTAGTACCACATTACAAAAAAAACTGTACTTCATGTAATAACTGACAGAGCCGGACTTAGGATAAATTGGCACAGAGTAATAAAACCCAAACAAAGTAAAGTAATTGATATTTTTATTGTTCAATTACAATTGGATACGATCATTATTTTAAACAGGTTCACCTAATGGACGTATCATCACCTCTTGTACTTGTACATGTGGTGGAGTTGATAATACATAAACAACAGCATCAGCAACATCTTCACCTTGTAATTTCGGCATTGCTGTCCACAACTTTTCCAAATCGTCATTTATTAATAAATTCGAAGTTGTTGCAAATTCTGTATCAATTGGACCTGGACTAATACTCTAAAACAATACCAAATTATAACAGATAGACTTTTCTACATTTTCGATTACACACAGTCACACGTATTTGACTTTTCATAGCTAACAATTCTTGTCGTAATGTTTCTGTTAATGCTGTAACAGCAAATTTCGATGCTGAATAAACATTTAAACGTGGCACATGTGCAACATAATGCCCTAAAATACTATTAATATGTATAATATGACCATGAATATTGTTTATTTGCATATGTTTAATTGCTTCACGTGTTGCAATATTCAAACCAATTACATTTGTATCAATCACTTTACGCCACATTTCTGTATTACCATTAATTAATGTATTTGGTTGTGATAAACCGGCATTATTAATTAATATTGAAACACTACCAAGATTATCAAAAATCCATTTGAATGCTGATAGAATATCTGATTCAATTGTCATATCGCATTTAATACTAAATAATTCACCACCATTTGATTTCGTTAATTTTTTTGATAATTCATCGATACGTTCCTTACGTCTTGCCAAACCAACAACCTGTGTGTAAGGAAAACAATTAATCGAATCTATGCGTTTGTTTTGTTTTGTTTGTTTTCGATACAAACTTTCAAACCGTTGTTCACTAGAATTTCAGCAATTGCAGCACCACAACCAGCACTAGCACCTGTTACTACAGCAATTTGGCCCTGCCAACGTTCCATTGATAGCACCATGATGCTGTTACAATTAAACAACCACTAACTAACAACTCTCATGATAATACCACCGTTTTATATATGTGGCAAGTGTATTTAAATAACCTTGTAATGGTTTCCAAACGATTTCACAATGTGAAGGTAAATAAACTTGATTGAATTTTGGGCGTGTTCATAATTCATCATGCATAACGATTTGTTTTTGACTGTAACACGGAAAATTACCAATTAATTGTGTTTGTTTTGATCAATTACCAAAGATCAATGCTAACGTATCTTGACACAATTAAATATCCCGCTTAAAAAGCGTTGTAGTTGCTAAGAGCGTCCTCTAAGATAATGGCGCTAGTTGTTCAAACAGGCGCTAAATTCAAATGTTAATCGTTTGTTGTTGGTCACGGTCTTATAAACAGGTCGCTTGACACTCCAATACTAAAAGCATGAGTTCATTATTGTAGTTCCTAATAATCGGCGCAAATATCTAGGGAACGAGAATCAAAAGAAAGATGAATATATGAAAAAACCGAGATAGATAGAGATAGTCACGCCTCCGGCCAACTTAACGATCTAGCAGTAGGTTATTGCATTTATCTTTATCTAACTTACATTTGTATTTTGCTTTTCGTTCCCTAGACTGTTGCGCCACCACATGTAACTTTAATAAAAGCTATCCCCATGCTAGGGTAGTTTCAAGACCTGTTTATAAAACCGTTTGAATTGTGCAACAAGTACTTGAGACAGCGTTGTATTTTATATCAGCTTTGATAGGCGGTAAATTTGAAAATCCAAATGAAAAACATACGATTTATGTTTAGATAAACTGTTTAATTAAAAAAACAAAAGAAAAAAGAAAAAGAGTATATATTTATATTTTATAAATTTTTCTCGATTTCACGTTGTCGCACAAGTACAGCAGTCTCAATTAACCAATGTAACGATTTCAATTTCTCATTCTCATCATTTTCATATTCTAATGTTGTGTAATGTGTTTCATGGTAACTATCATTGCCATTCAAAAAATTCATTTGTTCCGTTGGTGAAATGTGGATTTTCGTGCCAGCTAACGGATGTGGTAATTGTGGTAAATGTGATAATTGTGGATGTGAAATATTACAAAATTGAATTTCATCAAAAGACCTTTAACACACACACACACACATACACATAAAAAAAGATGATTGAAGTTATCAAAAAAAGTTTGGCAATTTACCGTGAATCTGTTTGTAGATTGAATTTCTGATGATCATCACAACGATAAACGAAATTATTATTCTCATTATCATCATCACCACCACCACCACCACCACCATTATAATTTGTGATTAATGATACAGTTTTGATGCACCCATTATACCATTATTCAATTTTTTGCCACGTCTAGAGATTGTATAATGTAATGGATTATGTCCTTCACGTCTTAATAATTCGGGTAATATTCTACGACGTGCATTTATAAACCAATTGCATACTTGTAAGACAGTCAAATCGGCTTCTTGTGCTAATGCAACTTTCTCAGCATCGTTTGGATATGCATTATAACGATGTTCATATAGCCAACGTTTTAAAATTCTCACTGAATGTTTTGGTAAATTACCACGACGTTTCTTCGATGGTGGTTGTTGTTGTTGTTGTTGTTGTTGTTCACTAACTGAATTCGCTAAATTTGTCAATTCTAACAATTGATGATGATGATGATGGTGATGATCATCATCATCATGTTGGAAAATTGATTCATCTTCTTGATAGGAATTATCTGGATAACAGAACCATTCATGATCTGAAGAAAATTCAGACATTTTTCAACAGAATCGTTTTCCATGACAATTTCAATGCCTACTATTATCGAACAAAATTTCTAAAAACGCTTAGCATCAGCGTAAATATGTTTTTTTTGAAAATTTCGCGCTCAAAACTTGAGAATTTCACCAACATGTCAATGATAAAAGAAACCAGATAACATTGCAAATTTGCGTAATATTACGAAAATATGCGCTAGAAATGCCACCAAGACGAAATTTTTGATTATAATTAGCACATATCTGTTCATTAATTTGTAAATTGCACGAATTATTGTTAATAATTAGCGGTATATGGTTCGAATAGAGTGCTACAATTAGCGCAGTGTTACCAAAACAAATCAAACAAATTAAATTCCATAGTTTATGATGTTGCGGAACGCTCTGTGTGATAATGTTGTTTACGGGTGATTATGGTGTTTTATTAAGTTTAAGCCAATATTTACGTACATCTGAAGCGGCTGTAAAATTACTGTTATCGATATTAGCAGGTAATTCCGATATTTTTACTGATTAATATGAGACATAACCTCAATGTTTGAATTAATTCTCATTATTAGAATGAAACACGTAATTTATTATCAATTATTGATAATAAATTATTGTTTTGATTGAATATTGATTGATTGATTTATTTATTTGTTTGTATTGGTGATGCGTACACAATTTGTTTGAAAATTTTCGCGCTCAAAGCTTGACAATACTGCCAACATGTCAATGATTAAACAAACCAGATAACATGCCAAATTTGCGTAATATCACGAAAATATCCTTCGAAAATACCTCTAATTCGTAATTTTGATCATAGTTAGCACATTTTCATTTATTAATTGTGAATTGCATGGATTATTTTCAATAATTAGCGGTATAGGGTCGAATAGAGTGCTACAATTAGACAATTAATGCAGTGTTACCAAAACAAAACAAACCGATTAAATTCCCTAGTTTATGATGTTACGAAACGGTGTTTGATAATGTTGTTTATAGGTGATAATGGTGTTTTATTAACTGTAAGCCAATATTTAGGTACATCTCAAGCGGCTGTAAAATTACTGTTATCGATATTAGCAGGTAATTCCGATATTTTTACTGATTAGTTGTGGTTATGGAACATAACCTCAATCTTTGAATTATTCATTATTCGATAGAAACACGTAATTTGTAATCAATTAATTGATAAGAAATTAGTGAAACATCACCATTGTATTCATTGAATATTGATTTATTTGTTTGTTTGTATTTGTGTTATTGATTGTTTTTTTTTTGTTGTTGTTGTAGGTTATCCGATTGGATGGATTCATCGGAAATTTCTTTATGGGAAAACACCAATTCTACAACATTTTTATTGTATTTTAACAGGTTTTTCTTTAGGATATTGGAATTATGGTTCTGATATATTAAATGCTATTTATGCGATATTTTCAACATATTTAATTTTATTTATATTTGGTGGTACAGTTTTGAGTATTTGTATCGTTTTCATTGGTAATTTAATCCATTTATTAGTGGGTAAATATTAAATAATGGACTGTTTAATAGATGAAACTGTTTTTCTTATACGATTTGTTTCAGGTTATTATTACAACTGTACAAATAATTACGATATAAATTGGACTTTACCACAATGTGTACTTGTTTTACGATTAATTGGTAATTTATTTAATTATTGATATGATAAACATAACAAACAAAAAAAACCCTATAAACATTTATAGCATCAGTATTTGATTTATATGATGGTCAACGTCCATACGAACAATTATCAAATGATAATAAAAAGGTGGCATTGAAAAAATGTCCAAATTTATTTGAATATTTTGCACATATGTTATTTCCAACAAGCTTCTTAGTTGGGCCACATTTCAATTTGAAACGTTATCAAGATTTTGTCAATGGTAAATTTAGTGGTGATGATGATGATGATGATGATGGTGATCCGAAATCTGGAAGAAGCCCACAACCACCACCAAATACATTAAATGCAGCATTATCACGTGCCAGTTTAGGTTTATTCTATTTGATTATTTATGAAATTTTAAGTTTATTTGTTAGTGATGATTATATAATGACTGATGAATTTGCACAATTGCATATTATTTGGAAATTAATCTTGATTGGTATGTGGGGTAGATATACATTATATAAATATATCTCTTGTTGGTTGTTAACTGAAGGTGCTTGTATTCTATTTGGTTTGTTTTTTTTCTCTATCATTTTCGATTATTACGAATTCTTTGTTATTTTGGTGTTTGTTTGTTTGTAGGTGTAACTTATAATGGTAAAAATGATGATGGTACAATACGTTGGGATGGTTGTCAGAATGTGAAAATTTCAATATTTGAAAATACAACCGAATTTAATCATTATATATTATCATTTAATATTAATACAAATCATTGGGTAGCACAATATATTTATAAACGTTTGAAATTTCTAAATAATCGCCATATAAGTCAATTGGCAGCTTTATTCTATTTAGCAATTTGGCATGGTTTACATTCTGGTTATTATGTGTGTTTCTTTTTGAATTTATTGTCATCTATATGGAAAGAGATGTAATTTGCAATTGTTTAAACATATATGATTCTCATTCGATTTGTGTTTGTTTAACACACACACACAAATCGAATGAATTATTCCACATACGTGATTGTTTTATTTATGATTGAATTGTTTAATTTTTAGATAAAATCAATTGTTAATAACAATGTGAAATTGTCGAAATTCTTTGAGGATGGACGTATAAAATTGATACGTCATTTACTTTTGCGTATTTACACATTTGTTTTTATGGGTTGGTGTTTAATACCATTTGCATTATTGAAATTTGAACGTTATTGGAAATGTTTTGGTACATTAAATTATATTGGTATTATATTTTTTGTTTTCTATCCAATGATTTATAGTCCATTATTGAGATTTTTTTTTATGAAACGTGATAAAATGAAAAACTAGTAACTATTATTAGTAGCTAAATTAGCTAGCAGCAACAGCAGCAGCAGCAATAGTATTAATTTTCATGCACAAATTTGATTAAACACTCAAATTTTGCAACAATATTTTAAAAAAAACCCATCGTTTAGCAATTCATTTTAATGTTGGTGGTGTTTTTTTTGTTAAATAAATTTTTTTTCGTCCACATTTTGTTTTGTTTCAGTGAGCTAAAAGAATATGTAAAGAACCGCTCCTGATCTTATCCCATTTATATCTTTTTATATACTTATAGGCAGAGCCGGACGGGAATAAAGGCACCCGAAGACAAAAGGGAATTACAGGAGGCCCCTTTTTAACTTTAATGATTTGGCGCTCGTGGCAGGTGCCCTTACAGACCCTTCCTCGGACCGGTACTGCTTGCGGGCGATATGGAAATCAATAAACTAACAAAAGTTGATACGATTCTTCCAAATTATTGAGTCCAGAAGTCATCGAGTTTTGCATTCACAAGCTTCAACACTTTGTGGTACCCTCAAAGAATCTGTTCATCTTGAAGATAAATTTTATATTAGAACACCTTTATTAAGATTACGTATTAGAAAATTATGGAATATGAAAAGGTATCATCAAGAAGGTTACTGAGGCTATTTAGGAGGTACGTAGATTTATGACTGCTTGCTAGTAAAGAGAAATTGATACCGACAAAAGCTTTTGACACTATGTGAGAGAGAGTATCTTCTACTACAAAATCAAGAAGGTTACTGAGGCTATTTAGAAGATATGTAGATTTATGACTGCTTGCTAGCAAGGGGAAATTGAAACAGGCAAAATCTTTTGACGCTAGAGAGTATCTTCTACTACTAAATAGAAGTAAGAACGCCAAAACGAAAAAGAAACAAATAGAGTAGAGTTTGTGCTGTTCCGGAGTTATTTGTATTCCAATCCAGTCCAGACCGGAGACCTCCCTAAAAGATAGCATTTGGAACAATCCCTGCTTCATACAACATATCTGATTCAATGAAAATCAGGATTCATCACAGGAATAATTCAAGCTTTAATTTTTTGCACAACTCCAATAGGTGTCGAAAAGTGATTTCCGAACTTTAGAAAGTCAAGACTTGGATTTTACGATACTACACTGATAGGCATCTATACTGGCGCTGTAGCTTAATAAATTGCCTACATTCGCTTCTATTTTGTGTTGTTTTCGAACAAAATTCAACAATTAGAAGGCATTTTAATTTTTTTTCTAAGTGATTGATTGTTATATGATTTAGTGACTTTTACTTAGAAACCAGAAGAAGAAGAAGATGGAAAACAATCTCTCCAAAGAAAAACCGTTTTTGTCATTATCGAAATGGTTAGATTATCAGAGCACGAATGATTAATAAGATACTCGTTAGAACTGTTAGGGTTTTTATTCCTTTGATAAATTGCAAATGCTATAATTTCACTTTTATTTAATTCAAAAAAATAATGAACAAAAATGCAAAACTATGACAATGCCGAATTCTATAGACCATAACTATTTTTGAGCTTTCATTATTTTTTACGATTTTTTGGTTTTTGTTTTTGTTTGTTTGTCAATTATCTATTACACAATTTTTAATAATAAATAGATAAAAATAAATAAATATAGAGGGGGGGGGGTGTGTTCTTTGTCGGTGTTTGTTATAGTAGATTTAGTAATTATTAAAACATCAAATTATTATCGTAGATAGGTAACTAATACAGGTGTCGGTTTTCTTTATCAACACTCTCAAGTTAATCCATATACAGAATCGAATAGAATAGAAAACCGGCTACCTGAAATTCTATTTCTTTTTTTTTGTTGTTGTTGGTGTTGTCTTCTATAGAAATTAATGACTTTTGATCGTTTGAATGAAGAATATCCAAGAGATGATAGAGAAATAGTGATAGATGATGATGATGATGATGATGACAAGTCCCAGAAAAAATATAAAGAACTCTATTCTCGAAAAATGTAATTTACTCTTATTTTTTCTGCATATCGACCCAACCCATCATAATAAAAAAAAATAAGGGTAACTTTCACAATTCAACAGACTAAAAAACATGATCTAGTTGCAATTGGTCAACTTCACCACCGAAATGATGTGAACCACTACATTAGAAAGAGACAGACATCCGTATTAATAAGTAAAACAAGGATCGCGACTATGTCACGTGACTTACGTGACAATATAAAATCCACTCAAAAATAATCTTGATAGAAAGGAATGATAGTAAAGAATGTTGCAACTGAATAGAAATAATTAATTCTTAGAAGAGAAAAAAAACAATGAGTTTAGAATCGAAGTATTGTAAAGTCAAATTATTTCGCAAGAAAAACTTATTAATTTATTCTTCATTTCAGAGCTCACCACACTACAATCAAGATTGGTACACACACACACAATCTTTCAATTCATTTCCTATCAGTTTTTATTGTTCATTGCTGCACCCAACAGATGTCGCTTCAATACCCAAAAGTCAAGTCGATCAAATCAAGATCGTTGAAGTGTATGTTTTAGTGTCGGAAATCTTCTCTAATAAAAGTTGTAATGGTGTTGGATAGGGTGCTGGTGTTGTCAGGACCGTGCCAAAACACTGGCGAAAGGAAGCCCAGCTGCTAAATTGATATACGAATGCAGTTTTTTTCCCCTTCGGACGCAGTTTTGGGTGTTTAGTAGATTAGCCACAACTGTACGTATGTAACCTTTATAATATTCCACCCCTTTAGTGATTGGTTATGAAAACGGTATCATAATTATATGGTTGAGAATAATAACAACCGCCCACTATAATTCCATTGTTTTTTTTTTGTCATCCCCCCTTTTATGTCAGCCATTTTCTATCGAATAACATACAGATGGAAATTATTATTATACGGGTGGTCCTTCGACAATTCAGGCCATTGATACGATGATTATGCAAAAAAATTCATAAACTGAACTAAATAAGACCAATTGCCGTTGTTAATTTATTATTATTATAACGACAATAACAATAAAATTATAATAATCATGGAAGATAGTGGCCAGGAATTAGTATTAAGTAGAATCAGGAACAGCTCAAAAATTATGGCGACCTCCAATCCTCTCCTCCAAACAATACAAAACTCAAGCCTAGAACATTACCGAAGATCCCATACCTACCAGAAACTATGGACAACGGAGAAAAACCTAGGAACCATGGAAAGTAGTAAGATATACTTCAAAATTGCAAAAGTCTCACCACCAGAAAGGAAGAAGATGAAGATCATGCTTACAGTTTGGTTTGTTTCGCAACAGTAGATATGCAAAAACCTCCTTACCGTTTTGGTCTACTTCAAAACGTTTGATTCTCCACAACTTTCGTTGTTTCATATTAGAAGCCAAAATGAAACAACACCTTTCCTCTTCTATAGAACACTCATTTCAAATAGTGTAGACGAGAACTCAGAGAACATTGGGGAATTGGGAACTTTGGGAATTCAAGAGAGTTGTCATTAATGATTTTGCTAGCCCAATTTTGCCCGCTATAGTGCAAGATCCTTTACACGCAGATAACTGTTATTGGGGAGTCTTTTTCTCCCCATCATCTTCTAGGAGGAGGAGGAGGGTAGTTTTACTCGCTTATGGCGTGAATCTCTATCCTTTTCTAACAATTGCCGGTTTGTTTTTTCCAATGCCTAGCCGCCATTGTTACTGAGAACGGATATTAGAATCAAACAAAAAAGAAACAACAAAAATTGTTAAATTTCACAATATCGGTCGAAAAATTCGTCGAGCGTAACTATTTAAATTAAATTTATAAAACAGATGGTTATAGAGGAAAACTTTCGCTTCGAATATCTATTGTTGATATTTTATTATATTTACAACAGTAAAAAAAAACTAAAATAAAAATTATAATGAACAGGTGAATATAAAAATTTTAAGTTAGAAAATAATCAATGCAATTCCGGATATTGTCATCATCTCCAAAATGGCGAATGCAAACAAACAATTTCGGCGTGCGTTTGTGTTCGTTCGCATTTTTTCGTTGGGTATGGGCGCCTCTTTATTGTTAGGGAAATCAAGATGTGAATGGTATACAATATTTTTTCAAAAAAAAATTGGGGAAGTACTTGGAATAAATAATTGATTTGTTGGTAACATTTGGAGATGAAGATTCGCTTTAGAATAGATTTAAATTAATGATAATAATAATAATAATTGATTGTAGAAAAAAATTGTAAGGAAACAGACCATAATATAAAAATTCTATGTCATCATTCGGTCTGTATAACACAATCATTTCTCACTATTTTCTACAGTAACTGTTTGCTGTTATATAATGAAATATTTTAAGAATAAAAATGACATGATCAATCGAGAGGAAAAAATTTGAGAGAAAACACGCTACAAAATGGAATAAATTTTGTAGAAAAAGGAAGATAAAACCACGAGATATCGTGTATAATTGTTTTCTATTTGTTTCCCCATAGTTCTCCTCCTTCACTACTTATTTTCTATTTAAAAAAAAAACTCGACCAAAGAAGAAATATTGTTCTCACGCTATTCAATCGAGTTGTTTTTTTCTTCTCTCTATTTAGATTTGGCGTAAAGATGGCGCCACAATTATTGATAACCTCAAATAATTGTTTCCATCTTATAAATAAAAACAAATTTCGATAGAATTCCGTTCAATTGGCTCATTTAGAGACAACAATTTGTTTTGTCACAGCCGACTGCTATCATCATATCACAAATTTTTCCAAACAATACAAGGCGATGTTATTGTCATTTGTTTGTAATTTCCGGTGAACAAGGGCAATTGTTAAGAGTTCTTCCGTTTTTTTTCTTCTGCCTCCATCGTCATCACTTCTCAACGGCATTCTTGTTCGGTTTTTTTTTGGAATTTTAATGAAAACAGCAAAGGTGTTGTGTAAAAATTCGTCAAGTCCAGGAAGAAAAAGACGGTTCCAGTTAGTTAAAATTTATCGAAATTGTATAGAGGTAGATATGTTTTTTTCTTCTTTTTGTTATTTGTTGTAATAAAATATGTAGAAGGTAATTTTAGATATAGTGAATCGCTTTTGCTTTAGTCGCCTTGACTTTGAGGTTTGTTTGTGTACATTTCCTAGTGTCACCAAAACAAGTCTAGTGAATAGTGTGCCTCTCACTTGTCCAGCATTTGTAAACTGCGGAACAGCTAATATGTTGTATCAGGCTAGAAAAAAAGACTAAATTGAAGGGACAATATTTTGCCATTCAGTAGATACACTCATACTGATATTGCCAAACAATTTTGGCGCCCTCTTGGTATGGCATTTAAGAACTGTCTTTGCGCCATTGTAATAGACTTGTACTACATTTAAATTTGTAAATCTGTAAATGCCAAAACTGCAGGATTATAGAGCTCCTCTATAAAATCACATACAAAGCCTTAGAATTTGGAAGTACAGGGCAAAACAATTCACCGTTGGTAAGCGAAATGGGAACAAAACGTTGCAAAAAGAAAAGGAACAAAAAATAGGTATGGAAGAGCCTTACTGAGTGCTTGATAATGTCTTTTGGGAGACTCACTGGAGTTGCCAATCAATGAAGGATTCAAATTAACAGAGAAGGACACTTGTCTTGTGTTGTATTATACCAAATTCCTAGTCAGTATAGACGTTCATGTTGCACCATTGAATCCAAGTCGGCTAAATCGGCATTTCTTCAAACATTCAACGATTTAAGTTATCGTTTATATGTAATCATTTGTAAGGAAATCAACTGAAAATTGCCGCATCATTGACTATGATTATAAATTTCTTTAGAATCACACTAAATAGCTATCTGTCAGGATTATTACCAACTGTCTAACAAAGAAAATCACTAGATAGTTTCCAACAGAATAACAAAAACAAATCGTTTGATTGATCCTGTAAGCACTCTAGATCAAACAAAAAAAGAGGAAATAACAGCAAATTATTCAAATAGCTCAATAATAATCATAATAATAATAATGATAATAAAGTCGCTTTATTACAAGTCATGTTATTATTATTATTATTATTATTATTGAAATTTATTATAAAACAGGTCCGGATTTAATCAGAAATTTCTATTTCTATCCATCTAGTAGTAGATAATAATAATAAAAATAGTATTGGTAGCAAGGCCGTCTTGATTTTTGATTGATCTCTATCTCTCCTTATCTAGCACACTCATTTGTATACAAACGAAATTAAATTCTAATTATAACAACAAGAGATACAACAAATTTTTTACGCTTCAATTTGAAAGTGCTACCGGTTTATAACGTATCTCTCTTATATATATATAAATAGTTTTTAGATGTTGTTGCGGCATACATTTCTACTAAGGAAAGGGTCTCCCAATCATAATGAAACAAAACAAGAAAAAAAATCGAATTAAAATATTGCTATATCACGTTTTTGTGTCGATTCAGTTTTGTTCGTTTGTTGTTGTTGTTGTTTTTTTTTGGGCTTCACTTCTTTTTAATTCATTTGTTATTATCGAAAATAAGCGGCAAATCTTTTAATTATACACATATCCACACATACGGATAGCAAATGGTTTGCAAGAATTTCGCTACTCACACCTTACACTACTGAGGTAGTCAAAAATTTGGGGGCGCCGTTTCTAGAAACCTATACTTAAACGCTTCAATATTATGTGACGCTTGAGCATTTGAGAGAGGCTAACAAACAACCACATGAGAAATAGTAATTTTGTCCGCTCCTTAGTGATAATATAACGATTATTTGGTATATCTATAGATAGCTTGTATATATAGAGGAATGGTGGTAGTGTTAGTGGATAGAATGTCTGTTTTGTTGTAATGAACAGAGTGAAGAGGGGGTGTTGTTGAAATGGTGAAAAAAATAAATTGGATTTTTTCTAAGGCCACTTGATCCTGTCTATACATTATATATATATATATATATATATATATATATATATATATATATATATATATATACAGTATCATTATTGTTGAGTGAACCATCTAACTATTAACAATAAGGACCAAATTCGTTTATTATAATATTGGCTACTTCATTTCTCATTGAGTCAAAACATTTGAAGAATGAAAAAGATAATAATAATGATGATGATGATGATGATGGAGATTACATTGAAAGTTGAATAAAGATAGATAGAGGTATGCTTTTAGAGGAGAAGATGCCGCCTTTTTGGGTGCCGTTCCAATGTAATGTCCTTTTTGACAAAATCGATTTTGACTTAGAATTACCCAAAAATTGAAATTTTTTATAAGGGTGCCTAAACTAAGGAACATCTTTGTTTGATAATTACTACTCTATTACCCCTCACACAACGTATAAGTTCAGAGTTATTCAAATTTGGCCACCATACTCGCCAGATTTGATGCATAAAAATTCCCATCTGTTTTACAGTTATTGCGGTTTTTTTTTGGTAATATTTTTGGGGTGGTCCCCTCAAAATCATTAAATTCTACTACTGCTCAAATTGCATGTTCGCACACAATATTTGGTGTAGGTGTATGGTCTACCTGTGAGTTTCATTGAAAAAACAATTCATTCATTATGATTTTTCGGTTAAATTGAACATGGTGTGTGTAATGTGAGCTGCCGGCATCGTTAAAATCAAATAGCCATTTGATGAAAGTGTATGAAACGAATGCAAAACAACATTAGAAACACACACACAGAGAGACACAGAACAGTTTGCCGACGGCAGGTCAAAAATCGGAAAACTTGTAGGTGAAACGAAAGAGGATCAAAATAATAGTTTTTGACAACAATCGATCGATTCACAGTTTTGGATTGCGCTCTATCAACCTTCTCCTACCTCAGATCCTCTGAAACTTTTTGCATTAGCCTTTGACACACCTTTGGTTCATCTATCCAAAAACAACCCCCCCCCAATTGCAATAACAGCAATTGTCCAAACTCCTTTTGCAAATTGTAAAATTCTCAAGAAAACAACACAGAATCAGGAAAAAAAACATGTAGGACGACTCTGTTCTTGAAATTTATCGAATCACGTTTATAATTAGACTGAAGTCATATATACACTCAAGTATCTACATATACATATGTATACAAAAGTTATAATTTTTTATAATAAGCGTGAAAAGATATTTTTGATTAAGTTAGTTGCGGTCGTTTAACTACTGGTTTTATGATAAATTCATCATAATTGACATTCAAATTTTGACCTCTTTTTTTCGAATTCAACAACAATCAATTGTCACAAAATGATTTGATCTCAAAATCTAGCATACACAGTTTTGGCGAGGATTAGCAAAAATCTTGTCAATGGTATCCAAATTAGCGATTAGTACTTACTGAGGAAAGTGGGAGTTCTTGGACCAGTCCATTTGCGTTCAAGGAGCAAGCGCAAGTACTTCGTTTTGGGCATTAAATTTATGTATTTTGCTGGTGATTCCAAATTGGTACAAATATTGAAGTAGTGTTTTGGGGAAAGACAGAAGCAACATATTGATAAGTAGCAGAAGTACGCGAATTGTTTCTTGATTTTGCGTACCGCAGCAACTGAGCCACTATTCCCTTTTGGCTAGGTGGTACTCAAAGTGAATGTACTCAATTTGAATCGCATTAAAGGTACTTGAAGTAGAATTCAAACGGGTTGGCAAAGCATTATGTTGAAAGACCTTAAGTCGAGCTTTAGCAATCGAAGATGAACCGGTCCTATCCTACACAATCAACTAATATTGAGCCATACTTTGATGATGATGTTGTCTTTTTTGCATATGCGTACCGTTTTTAAAGGGGGGCAAAAAGATGTAAATGATATATCTATATGCAGTTAAGTAAATGGTCGAAAGCATCTCGCACCCATTAAAATACATAAAGTATGGACAGCCGAGACTAAATTAATTCCAAGTTAATTACCGTACAGAAACCCACCCGTATAGTAAATTAATCATACAACTGTGCTGTTGCTGCTGCTGCTGCTTGTAAAACAGATGTAGGTACCATCCATAATACACGCTTCCTCTGGTACTTGTTTTTTTTTGAGCTTTGCAATTAGGAAAGTAACAATTAGCTTGGACAAAAGTCATCTTTTTTATATAGTTGTTGTTTTGCTTGTTATTTACGTCAAATTATATTGATACCTATTTAGTTAATAACAATAATAATTTGTTATGTGAGGTCGGGTTTGTGATATTCTAATTTTAATTGGATTCTCTTTCTTTTGTATAATTATCTACAAATGTCAAGACTAATTACCAAAATGGACTGATCTGGAAAATTAAGTGAAAATCTTTGCACAGATCCGTATCGGAACATATGCTTAATGGATTTGTTATTTATTTAGCCGTGTGTGTTCTTAGATGATTTACTAAACAGAGGATTTGTCACAAAATTTGTTGTTTTCTATATTTCTTACAAATGGTAAGGCGGCATCTTTTATTATCAGTCTCTTGATGATGATGATGATGATGCAATTCAGGAAGTTTTTCTTGATTTATTCGATAGTTTTTAAGTCATCATCAAATTCATTTAGAGATGATGACAGATTACTGAATTGTATTTATAGTGATTCTTTTTCTATACTGTATCTATTTCGACTTGACTCTAAATAGTGTTGTTTGGTCAAGTCAACTTAGTTCCACTATCATTGTGTTGAAATCGAAATCGAGCATAATTTCGTGTTGATGTGTCCCACAATGCCCATCCTGCTGTCACTAACCATATTTAGAAAGAATTATGACTTTATTACTACTTTACAAATAACAACACCAACAACAGCAAGAAGAAGAAGAAGAAGAAGAAAAAATTCAGGCTGGCAATTATTTATTACTTGTATATAATTGTTGAAATTTCACAATAAATATCGAAAATTCCGTGAAAGTATCCCATCATGAACTAATGTTAAAAAGCAAAAATACAGGGTGCTTCATTTAAATGGGATCAATTTATTATGTGTTATTATTTCCGGGATATTTGAAAATATGTATTTATTTATTTGTGTGTGTGTGTGTGTGTGTGTGTGTGTGTGTGTGTGTATCTTATAAATCAACTTTTATTCATCTCTGTTCGATATTTTTACAGTGAGAATTCATTAAAAAACCTGTCGACGATTCATTAGAGACACAGTAGGTGGTATAGAAGTCTTTTATTATTATCATTATTGTGCTTGTGTGGCAGTAGCCAAAACAGTGGCGCAATTTTATAACACACAAAAAAAATATTAATCTCCAATAACAATACAATGAAAATATCAATGATTCAATCAAATAAACAACTAACCATTCATTAATATTCAGCAATCATCATAATAATCCATAATAAGAATCATAATAATCATAATAATAAATCGATTTAAAATCACGTTATCTGTGACAAATATATGTATGTTGAGCGTAACAATTGCAAAATCAACATATTGTCATAGGCTACTGTGATCGATTTCCATGGGGCTTCTCTAAATTCAAGCGACGGTTACTGGAACGATCTATCAACAAGAATAAAAAAAAGATGATAGACAATAAATTAGAAGAAGAAATAGATGGCAATGTGTAACTAAAAATGATAGCAACAACAACAACAACCACTAGAAAATCCAAGAATTCTGCAGCATTTGCTGTCTGTTATTATTGTTCTGCTGATCAATACCGGTAGTAAATGTTGACAGTTATATGAGTATGAGGGATGGATGGACTAATAAAACTCTTGGGTGTGTATGTTGCCTTATTTAAGGGATGAAATCGGAAAGTTATGGTACTATTATATACATCAGACATGGACAACAATAGCTGATGGTGTGTTAAATGGTTTTTTTTTATAGATTCGATGAAATAACTATTCAGCAACAGTAGTAGGTACAACAGTAACATTAATTTTTAATTGATTAAAAATCAACCTTGTTCTGTTGTAGTTTCAACACATTCAAAGATTAAGAATGCCAATAATTGCTTCATAGGGTTTCTGGTTTTGGACCAATTGGAGTTTTGGGGCAGCTTCTTCCAGTCATCAGTTGTTGAAAATTCAGACATTGTTGTCCAAAATGTATGCAGAAGCAGGCTAACATTTTGATTAGCGTATAGAAGAAGAAGAAGCATCTTCAACACCAGTGGTGATTTGGGCCGAGTGGCAGGTTATCTTAGTGCCCCCTTCATCATAGGACCTCCCAAATTGGCCTGGTATGTGCCCTATAAAACTATAGAATTTCTAACAGCTTCTCACAGAAAAAATTGAAACATAACCAGCGACAAGCAATTTCTTCTTTATTTGATCAAAAAACAAAACAAAAAACCAAACCGAGAAACGAATAATACGCGAATTATCATCGGTTTTTTCCTATTTACATAATTTCTCTATCTGATAGCTACTATATACTCGATCTATAATCACATAATCAACACGACATCAATATTGAAATAACGCAATAATAAGAAAGGGACAGATCATATGAATTCGTATGTAACGGATAGAGATAAGTCTTTAAATAGATGTCGCTTTACAATCTTAAAGTCAAGTCGGCTCTATTTAAATAGACATAACAATATACATAGAAACAGTGGGTAGACAACGAAAAAAACAACCAACAAGAAATAGATGAATGCATTAATAATAGAGAAAATTATCGAAGCATGACGATAATTTTATTAAATATTCCAAATTTATTTAAAGATTTCGACCAATAAACCAACCGAAAAAGAAACCGTGAGAGAGTCAATCAGAGGAATAAATAAAAGAAAACATGGTATTGTTATCAAAAGAATCCATGAAATACCCATAAAAATCATAATAATTTGAAAATGTGTGGAACGAATCCATCAAGCGATAATAATAATAATCATAATAATAACAAATATTACCAACATAACGATTAGTTAGATCAAGATACCAATGGACAGAGCCTACTATCATTTCTCATCATCAACAATTTTGATGCACTTTTGTTTTTATCTATGTATTATTTATGATTGTTGTTTGTTTGTTTGTTTTTTTATTGTAACAAATCAAATTTTTACCATTTTGTGATTGGTGTGAATCGAGCAGTTGTTTAATTTGAAATAGAGGCGTTGCTGATATCAACCAATCACAACGGTAAGTAGGTGGAGATTGAAATGATATTAAATCGTTCCCCACCATCTTCTAAATTCACCACCACTTCCAAAGCCTACTTTATTCGATAATCGATATTATTTATACAGATATGTTTATAATAATTTTCGCTAAATAATTGACGTATTTTCCAAAAATCATTTTTCTTGTTTGACAAAAAATCGATGAACACTAAGTGTAGAAGTACCTATGGAGTAAAACCGCTAATCGCTGAACGGAAACGGATCTAGTCTACATAGAGTAGGCGTACCGCAAATGGGTGGAGCTATCAGTCAAAAAAAAAATAAAGGACAGCATCTCTATTAACCAGTCATGATGATATTTTCGTATATTTTAGTATCAAGTGTGTCTTCAAGTTGTTCAGATCGTGTCGCCTATGGAATAGACAAAAAAAAAGCAATTGAATCCTTGTGTACTTTTTAAAATGAATCAACAAAAAAAAACACAACATCAAATCTCAGTGAAATGAAGCAGCCGTGTTGATTTGATTAGAGTTTTACCAAAAATGTTAAAATCTAAATAATTGTTGTGTGTTTTAGAAATTTGTGTATTTTTGATTGTTGTTGTTGTTTGTGTGTTTGTTGAATTAGAGCAATGACTGTTACTGGAAATTTGGGAATTATGCACAGACACTGTTTCGGATATCCATTTCAAGGTATTTTAAGGCACACACACACACACAAAAAGAAAAATTTCTCCAATTCCTCTCAACCGCCCATTTCTTATAATTGTATTTCGATTGATTTACAACTAGTTTCTTCGAATTTATTTACTAGTTTATGGTTTGTAATAAGTCCCGTGTGTCCACTAAAATATAATCATAAATACGATAGATATACCCTAAAAATACTTTATGATATGAAGGGATGGTATTTAGTTTTTTGTTAGAATACCATTACTTGCTTCACCATCATTTTAGTGTGTTGTTGTTGTCGTTGTTGTTTTAGGTCAGGGTCGCGTCAATCAATTAGGTGGTGTTTTCATCAATGGTCGTCCATTACCTAATCATATAAGACTGAAAATTGTTGAAATGGCAGCGAATGGTATACGTCCTTGTGTTATCTCAAGACAATTACGTGTATCCCATGGTTGTGTCAGTAAAATACTCAACAGATACCAGGTATTATTCGTCCAAATAAATAGATATAGTTTTATATACAAAGTGTCCCGACTGGCTTTTTTTTTTTTGAACACAATTGCTTTACGATACTTTTGGAGCCACAAAAACCCGGTAATAAACCTTCAAGGATTGTCTAGTTGCCTATTAGAGCAAGAGAATCAGTAGAATCATGTTTGAAATCAAACGGTTTAGCTACCAAGCAATAGAGTCAATTTCAAATTTGAACTCTGAAAGCACATAAGTAGTTATTCGAATTGATCTAGTCGACTTTTTAATAGTGGCACCAAAACAAATTTCTGTTTTTGTGGTTACTTTTGAATTACAGAAATAGTTTCTTGTAATACTGTTTGACAGGGACACGCTGTATAAAATGTAGTTGTAGAGCAAAATAGAGCAAATCGTGTAAAATTTCAAATGAAACACAATCGCACCAATAAAATTTAATGATAAAGGCACTTTTAATGAATAAAATAATAAAATTGTTCCTGTAATTGTCATAAAATCATAATATGATTCATAATAACTGAAGCAAATTGAAACTATGTGCTTTATGGAGATTTGTTGACTTTTCTTACGGTCTATTTTAATTATTGAAAGTACTATTTCTGAAAATTTATCAAAATAACTCCGATTAAAACAAAACAATCATAAAACCGTGTAGATACCGTACTTAAGTATAGTCGATCGATCGAAATCAAATCGGATGACTCTACTTGGAATTTGTCTAAACTGTTCAACTTACTTAAGTCATAAACAACTGTGTCAATCGATTAATTATATCGAGATAGATTAAATCTTATCAGTAAACAGAAGTCGTAAACATTTTTGTTTTTGAGATTATTTATGGATCAGATATAATTAGATACGTTGTTATTTTGATTGTTTCTTTGTTTGATAAGAAGGATTTTTTTGATTGATTTCAAGAACTGCACAAATTTAAGACCGAATTCAATTGTAATAGTGCAACGTTAACGTATATATTGTTCAATTAAAGTCATCTCTCTTTCTCTTCACTCTCTGTGTGTATATACAGAGCGTTTCAGTTTAATATTGTTTTTTCTTGTTGAATCTAGGAGACTGGTTCAATTCGACCAGGTGTGATTGGTGGTTCTAAGCCGCGTGTTGCCACACCGGAAGTGGAAAATCGCATAGAACAATACAAACGTGAGAATCCATCGATTTTCAGTTGGGAAATACGCGATCGTTTAGTGAAAGAAGGCATTTGTGATCGTAGTACAGCACCAAGTGTATCAGCAATATCACGTTTATTACGTGGTAAAGGTGGTGGTGGTAATAATAATGGTGGTGATTGTGATGGTAAGTCAGTTTTTTGCGCACGCTATCCGCAATATTCAACTGTGTCATTGTTGATAAAAAAAAGTTGTTAACTGTGTGTGTGTGGTCTCTCTTATCTTGATGTTTCTTTGTAGGTTTTAATTTTTACTTAAGTCATTTATGCCGCTTCCCTCCACGTTACTTACTTACATTACGTAATTACGAATAGTTATCGTTAATTATGATGTGAATTAACCTTTAACGGACGTGATCAAACAGGTAGAAAATTGAATTATCTAACAGTAATATAGGTAGAAAAAAAAACATACATACAAAGTGTAATTGTTTATTAAAGAAACAAATGACAATCAAATCAAGCGTGGAAACGGATTTCCGATTTGTAAGAGAGTTCTTGTCAAGGCTATATATATATTTATGACAAATTCGAACAAAGAAAACGTCCAAGTTTTTGTATGTAGATGCCGAAATAAAAGCATGTCAATAATAAATTAGAAGTGTTGAAAGTTGGATTTTATGATAGAGCGTGCGGAAAATGGTTTTATTTCCCACTATACTTCTAAATAGTACCTATATAGGTATAACTCGAATCTTTTACTATACTTTACGATTCATTTATGAGTCTAAACTGGATAACAAATCTTCATCTTCTTTTGCGTACATAGTTTCAACATAACTAAAAATATTTCGAACATCTTTCTACGAAAAGAGCGTCGTAGATAGAATTGGGATTGTTTCAAATAAAAGAGCTACTGGCCGAAGGGCCAAAAAGTTGAAGTGTTAGTGATACGACGAAGTGCTGCCCGAAAAAAGTTGTATTGTAATAAGCGGATTCTCTACTGAGCGAGCGAGTAGGCGAGTAGTTCAATAGCGGCGGTACACTATTTGAAGAGACAGGTAATATACAACAGCTACTATACTATAGAAGATTAATCAAATTTGCCATTTACTAAAATTGATTAAGGTAGATATTTCTTATTATTATAGACTCATTGAAACTTGAACATTGAATCCAATAAAAATACCTTATCATTTAATTATTACTACCAATAACAAAATGGTTGTTTTTAATTAAGCTATCAATCAAAAATAAATGAAATTTTAATAAAAATCGTATTGTAGAATCAAATAGGTAGAAATAAAACAAAACAAAAAAAAAACGTTAAATTTCCATTTGAATCGTCGACGGAAACAAAGAATCTCGAAATAAAACAAGCAAAAGACGGTATGTTCCGTGTATCGGATCAAATTTCCACATAACCATGTCGGTGGTGGCGGCGGCGGCGGCGGCGGTGGTGGTGTGGTGGTGGCCACAGCAGCGGCGGTAAAACTTTAAAGCCTACTTTATAATAGATATCCAATGACGTTACAAATTGTGTTATAACTGAATAAATAGACAGAGATAGAGGACAACTTGTTGTTTTTTTTTGACGATTTTCGATTTCATGATCAAGCCGGCGTTGAAATTTTTGACAAATTTCAACTTGGCAGATGTTTTTCATTCACTTTCACACACACACACCCTACATGCCTATACTTTTTGAATTAGAAAGAAATTTGAACCATTTCTGTATTTTGTTTCAGTTGTTGTTTAATTATTGTAGCGTTAGTTTGATCATTAATCAACAGTGGTTTTTAGTCAACACACACACACACACACACACACAAATCAAATTATCTTTTGTCCAAAAAATTTTTGATCTCATTATCTTTTGTACCTGATTTTTCGACCACAACTCCCTGAATTAGCACCAAGGTGGTGTAAATATTCTTAAGAAAACAACAACAACAAAAATAGTGAGAGAATAATGGGCGACCACCTGTTGATAAACACATGCCGACTTGTCTTTTAGATGATGACCAACGTGTTATTATAATTAAGCAACAATAGATACACCGACACACACAAAACAAACACGTCTATACGGAATTGGTCAGCTTGACTACAACATAAATTTTCGAAATGTATTTCTTCCACCCCACAGATGTCGCTTTATTATTAGACAAGTCGTTCATATTTAAACACTTCGACTATACTCCAGTGATTCATAGATAACTAGATGGAGGGTGTGGGGAGAGAGGGGGTGGGGGGTAATTAATAATGTATTTATATAATATTAGATAATTTACTGTAACGAATCTATTTTATAACAATACCGTAATTTTCTTGTCATTCTTTTTTGGGGACAAAATAAATGATAGTATATTTCCGGTTTCCACACACACACACACACACACACACACACACACACACACACACACACATGCACACTCTGCATATACAGAACCGACTGTTATCATTTTGGTAACACGTCCGGTATGGCAACTATAAACTTAACGGGTTCGCGTCCCGTCGGTTTAGTCAAAAACTTTTTTTGTTTTTGTTTTTTTGTTATCTAATTGTTTTGTTTTTGTTTATCAATTTCAGTTGATATCAAATCATCAGATAATGAAGGTGTCTCAGATTGTGATAGTGAACCAGGTATACCATTGAAGCGGAAACAACGTCGTTCACGTACCACATTTACAGCCCATCAATTAGATGAATTAGAGAAGGCATTTGAACGTACCCAATATCCAGATATTTATACACGTGAAGAATTGGCACAAAGGACGAAATTAACAGAGGCCCGTATACAGGTGTGGTTCAGTAATCGGAGGGCGCGTTTGCGTAAACAAATTACATCGGTTGCAACACCTATGGTACGTAGTTATGTACCAACAACAACAACAACATCAACAACATCCGATCGTTATCAAACGATGGGTGATGAGGGTTTTGGTGGTGTTCTACCATCTACAGCACCGGTACCAACATCTGGTAAGGATCTCCTACGGAATGATTCAAAATCAATGTGGTAATCATGAAGTTTTCGTTACAGTAATGCCGGAATTGTACCCTAGTCCTGTACCGGGACATTCAACATCACCAAATCTACCAATAACGAATCTTCCACATAATCCATACGCCAATCATTCGCTGTATCCACCACCACCACCACCATCAAATTTAATGCAATTACCACCACAAACAATGGTACCATCAACCACAAGTTCACCATTGAATTCCATTCAACCATATAAAAACAATAATGATAATAGTAATGGTACACCAAATACAACACACCAACCATACAGTACCACCAACACTATGGCACCGACTACAACAGGAATGGCAACCATTCTTGGTACCAACAGTGGTAAATGTACTTCTTATTTTTTAACTGCCAATCGAAACTAGAGGGCGCTAGCATTCAATATAACAGCGCCCTCTAATTCGGTTGCACTTGATAATTGGTGAATTTAATGTAAATGTTTCATTAGGTAATAACAACAATAATGAAACTGAAAATCTTCAATCGATAAACAATCAATGGGGTTTAACGCAAATTGGACGTAATTCTAGTCCAAATAATAATAATAATCATCATCATCATCATCAACATCAAAATTTAGGACAATTAGGACAAACATTCAATCCATTTGGACAGAATTGCATGGATAATTATAGTGCACCACATAATACAACAAAAACATTTAGTCATCAGCCATATTATGGATGGTTTTGATTTTTTTTCCTTCTTCAAATAAGTGCTAAATAATCAACAACAAAAAAAAACGTGACCAAAAACTATCTTTTATAATACTTCTTTTATTAGACGCTCTTCTTGTTTGTTTGTTTGTGTAATTTAATTGATTCTTTTTCTTTTTAGCTTTTGTTTTGTAAGTTTGCACCAAATTTTTGTTATTGTTCTGCAAGAAATTTTGTGTAATTTTAAGGCACTACCTATTTTCTTGTTTTGTCTTTTTCCCTTCTTATTTTTGATGTTATTTCGATAGGTTACTACGTTAATTGTATTGTAAATAAAAGCAAAAGAGCTTGAATAAAGTAGAAACGTTTTGATGTTGTCCACCTGTCTAATCTGACCATTTTTCTAGCGGCAGAGGGACCAACAGTTTCAATGAAGCTGTCTAACATCGCCGTATTTTATAGAAATCCTGATTTATTTTCCAGCGACAACGCGTCGCGCCGAATTTGCATCACTATATATGCGTGCAAGCGCGACAAATAGACAACAATTGATTACTATCTATGAAGCTAGTGACAGTTGTTAATTCATTATTTTACCAGCAATTTAATTATACTTCCAAGTAGATTCAATTAAAATCATTTATTAATGATTATATTTAATGCTAATAAGCGATAATTATCTATAATTTTCATTAAGAGGTAAAATAAAACAGAAATACGCCGCTACGTATGGTGATTTTCAGTTGGCAGTGTTGGTAGTATTGCTTTTACTATACGCTAATTTCACTATAGTCGCCATATTGTCTAATTTGGTGTTTGTCTTCTGTTGTGGAAAATTCTGTTTATTTTTGGAAAATTTGGTTGATTTCAAAAAGATTTCTGGCAATTAAATCCGATAAAACTATTCAATAACACGAAAAATAATGAATTCATTACTCAGTTATAGTAGTGATAATGATGGTTTTGATGATTCATCATCAGATGAAAAACAGACGGTAAGTTTCATCAGCAATTCTAGAATTATTTATGTCCCTATTTTCTTATCACATTTTCTGATAATACAAGCGATATTTTCCATTAATTATCAGAGATGTGTTAACAAAATTACAATTTTGAATTACGTCCCTATTATTGATTAGTTATCTAATCACACGCAATTATTGATTTGTTTGTTTGTTTGTTATAAAAAGAACAAAAAATACAACAACGTTTCCATTTATTAATTTGTTAATTTGCTGTAATTAGTACGACACAACAATTCTTGACAGGACTGGCGATCAATGCCTCCTAAGAAAATCGTTGATGATGGTGGCAAACAATTGAAACAATCCGATGCCAACTACGATGAAGTTCAAATGGATTTAAGTGAGGTAATTTATTAAAAATAATAATAATAATAATAATAATAATAAACTGTAAAAAAACAACAACTTTAGTAAACCCACCAAAAAAAAGAAGCAATTTCCTCTTTTCTATATTGATTCTTCAATTGTATTGTTGATCATCAAACAAAAATCTTAACTTTAATTCTTTTTTTGTTATTTGAGTAAAAATAATATTAACTCACTCTGTTAATTAATTGTAAAGACGTAATGTGGTTACGAGAGAGCCTCTCACACACACACACACAGGCACACAATGAATTATCAACCAACGAGTTTTTCCCAAGAAAATACCAAGTTCTCCTCACATACGATTTAAATCCGATTGGTGAGTATTTAGATAAAATCGGAATATTAACAAAAGGGCACACTCAACCATCAGGTAACTGTATAAATTTTAAATTTAACAATTCAATAATAATCTCAATGAAATCCAAATAGAAAGGAATTTGAGTTCATTAGTCATGTTTTTTAAACACGTGTGTATGTGTGTGGAATGTAAATGGTGGCAATTTTCTTCGACAGGAATCGAATGATGATAGTTGTCCAAAATCACGTGGTTGTAGAGAATCAAGATCATCAATAAATGATCGACGACGTCATCAACGTGATCGTTTGAGGCATCGTTCAAAAAGTAATGATCGTGATCATCGTAATACACGTCGTTATGATAACAATACTAGTAATAGATCAAATCGTGATCGTTATGATAAATACCGTAGTAGTAGTAGTAGTAGTTATCGTGATTCACGTGATAGACGATCAAAACGATCATCATCGAAAGATAGACGTAATAGAAATAGTAGTCGATCACAATCACGATCACGATCTAGATCAAGAGATAGAAGTCGAAAATATGAGAAAGAAAGGAATGTTAATAATGAGAAATCAACAATTGAATTACAAAAACAACAAATCCTCCTAAAACTACAACAACAACAACAGATGAGAACAGCAACAACTACAACACCTATAATACAAACAACAATAACAACAGTACCAACAACATTAACAATACCACAAACGATAACAACAACAACAACAACAATGAATCGAACAAATAATGAAGATGATCGTTTCTTTATGCCTGGCATCACTGGACGTTTTCGTGATCAAATTGAACGTAGAAAATTATTATGGCAGAAAAAAGATAATAATCATACAATAAATGAAACAAAAACGATTAATAATAATCTCAATAATAATAGTAATTATAATAATAATAATAATAATGGTGTAGGGAAGAAAGTTTGGGAAACGACAACATTTGCCCAAGATACTGATGGTAATAATAACAATGTGAAATAATAATTATTTATATAATAAAACTATATTTGTTGATTTTTTTATTTTAGGTAAAGTCGCAAATAAATTTAAACGTTTAATGGGCATTAGAAATACACCAGATACAAATGAACAAGTTGTTGATGTATTGAAGAAGCAAGAGGAAATGTTTAGTTCAATGGAACAACAATATGAAGTTGCTAGAACAGCTACACATACAATGCGAGGAGTTGGTTTAGGTTTTAGTAGTAATTATCCACGATAGTTGTGTTTGATATTTGCCTAAATAATTAATTTGTTACAATAATTTTCTTTTGCATATAGATCCTATTCTGTAATCTTTGATTGATAATAATTGTGTGTTTAGAATTAGTTATAATAGTGAATTATTAAGTTATTTCTGTTTTGTTTTTGTTTTTTATCGAACAATATACCTTTCAATCTGTTAATCCTTGGAAGATATTTAGAATTTTAGGCACGGCGCTAAAAGTTGAAGCTGTTTTAGAAACGTTTGCAGTGCAATTGAAGACATTGAGCTGTATTTGGGGAACAAAAGCAGCATTTCGTATGTGATTTGGGCCAAATTTTTGATTAAATTTCAATTGTGGTCGCTATTATTGACACAAATTTGGTGGGGTGAGCAGATTGTATTTTTAATGCTCCTATTTATAATTGGCCTACCTATTTGATTTCTTAGTAGTTCTAATTTTTCAGAAAGATTTTGATTGATGTTTTTCTATATTGGTCGCCATTTAATATGACCAAAACCTAGCAGAAATGGGTATCTCTCGATTTAATTGCGACCACTGTATACAGGAACTGGTCTTTTCACATTGTAACATTGGTTAAGATTAGATGATTCCTTTACAAAAAAAAACGTCAAATCTTAGCGATTTCATTGTCTTCCTCACTATTTCAGCACGGTCCTGTACTGGTTGCACATATACTCTCAAATGTGAACACACCCTAACTTTTGAATTGGTATACAGTGCTGGACTTTCCATCTAGACGAAACATTGGAGCAACTAGAACGAAATGAAACAGTCTTATGATCTACGCACGTGCTAAACAGAGATGGGTGGTCACAAATTTTTTCACTACTTATCTCTTTTCAGCACGTGCACATTATAATGCTGTTTCATTTCGTCTACTTTCTCAAATGTTTCTGGATGAGTTGGCCGATCCTGTATACATTTTTTTTATTTTTTTTTTGGTAATTGCAGCAAAATGGTGATTTCTCTAATTAAACATTAATTATTATTATTATATAACATTACTTTTACTATATGAGAAATATACAGTAATAATAAGAATATTGTGTAAATAATGAATTTTGCAAATATTTATACAGAATGACAGCAACAACTGTAATCTTTTTAACAATTACAATATTTACATTCAAAAAAAAAATTAAATAATTTGTGTAAAAAAGACAAGAACCAAACAAAAGTGCATTTTTTTTTTGTTTCAAGACCCTTTAAACATAACTGATTGCCTTTTTTCCAAACTGTCTATTGTTCAACAACATAACACTTTAATTAACGTTATTATAGTGGCCGAAATCGTTTGTTGTTAATTAATTAATTAATAATGATAATAATTTGAAAAATAATAGAAAATAAGAAATTTATATGTTTTCTTCATAGTTTAATTAACATCATTCCTCTGTATTTTCAGTGATATCATTCTGACCATCACCAGCTTCACGTGTCATATTTTCAATTGATCCTTTATCATCATCATCATCATCATTACCAGAATTATTATTATTATCATTTAATGATGATATTGGTGAATTGATGCGTTGTGTATCGAATGGATCTGTATTTAATTGATCAATTGATTGTGAATTTGATGGGGCCCTTTGGAAATCCTCTTTAATATTACCAATATTTTCGTCTTGTTCATGTTCGTGTTGTTGT
The DNA here is from genome assembly GCA_028455855.1 of Meloe dianella. NCBI lineage: Eukaryota > Metazoa > Arthropoda > Insecta > Coleoptera > Meloidae > Meloe > Meloe dianella. The sequence continues at coordinate 426,214 of JAPTHL010000043.1, read as the reverse complement.
TGTTGGCCTGGTTGTTTTTTCGGCAATGAAGAATTTCCTAAATTTTGTGTGCCAGCTAGAATTGCTGGTGATTGAAGATTCGGTTTTCGGATTTTGTCACCTGAAAAATGTTTAATTGTTTATTTTAGAATACAGATAATTCTAATAACAATTAGTGGCTTGACGCAAAAATGGGGACAACAGAAAGCTGAGAAAACTGTGGCGGTGATGGACATGCAGCTGAATACCAACGGAACAGTACCATGAAGAAATTGATGACGCAAATGTAAGTCTTAGTATCGTTCAAGATCGGTCTGTACAAACACGAACTGTACAGCTTTATTTGAGCGTGTGAAGCGAAGGGGGAGGAAACGCGGAAGTCCAGAACAAAATTGGCAAGAACTCCAGTGTTATTCCACACAAATGATAGTTTCTTAACGTCACTCTTTTACAGGCTACCATCCTCTTTCGCCATCATCAAACAAACACAAAAATTTGTAGAAATATTCCAATAAGAAATCATAATATACCTTTTCGCCATAATGTGATTTCTTGTTGTTTAAAATATCGTCGATCTTCTGTATCCATTAATACTAAATTTAAAAAATATTTAACAGAAAATTTCTTATTAATATCACGCATTGTTGGTGTTAAATCATAACCAGCTAAAAATACACGTATTGGTATACTTTCACCACGTACAGGTGCACCATCCATTATTTCATATTTTGCAATTGTTTCATTTTCTGTAAATGTATTTGGACCACTACCAGTTGTTTCCTTTTTTATAATAGCAATATCCATATGTTTGATTTTAATACGTACTAATAGGAAATAGATTTTACCAACAATTACATCTTTTAAATGATATCTAAAAGGTAAAAGTTTAATGTTAATGTGTTTATTAATAAATTCAGTAGTGTAAACTGGCATGGAGGTGGCAGTTCTTCATTGTTGGGAGGAGGACATGGCAGGGAATCCTTAGGAAAGTTTGTCCACCATAAGGCAAGTCAAAACTTTTGCTAGTGTTTAAGAAGATACACATTTTGAGGCCTGTAGCTTTGAGTCGAAAATCACATCTGGCAAAGGGCAACAATCTTAATCTTGCCTGGTTCCAGGACACCATTTGCTGGATATGAACTAGCCGACAACCTTACTAGAACAGGTGTTATAGCTCCACCCATTGATCCGGAGCCATTCTGTGTGCTAACCAAAAACCCACAGAACGCAGAGGAAATCAATGGGTGGGAATGGAGCACAAAGGTGCGAACATGGGACCTTGCCACCTGCTGCAGTAAGGAAAAAGTCTCCAAGAAAGATATCTTCTCTGGAATACCAATAGGCCCAGAGTGAAGAACAATAGATCAACTGTGGTCGCAGTTCAGGAGGGCTAATAAGAGTCCATAGCTTCTTGATCGTGCATTGCCTCCAGAATAGTTACACTACTGTATATTATTGTTGTTATAATTGAATACAAACTTGGATTTATTATATTCAAATTCAATATGGAGACAATCTTCAATACCCACTTCCATTTTAATTGAATTATTCATTTCCGGATAACTGGATAATGTATGTACGGCAATATCTAATTCTTTAACAATATCAGCTAAACGTCGTATAATTGTGACTTTTAGAAAATAACGTAAACGTACATTTGAACCAGTATAAACTTCAAATGGTTTCTCAACACAACTAAATTCAAATGGATAACTGGTATGTGCAATCATATCACCAGGTCGTGCCAATTCTTTTACCAATGATATGAATTCATGATGATTGCCACGATCATAAAACATTTCAATTTGTCCAATAAATTCAATTTTAATACCTTGATGTTCCAATTTAGTACCAGGTTTTTTCAAACTTATATTCACCTGACAAAACAAAACAAAACAACGAAAATTTAATTGAAATTCGATTAATTAACAATTGCGGAATTTTGATACTTTTCCAGATACGGTTTCACCATCGTAGTACAGTAATAATCGTTCTTTTTTACCATCTTCAGTCTTAACTTCGGCTGTTTTACGTGCCTCTTGACCATCCAAATACAGTTCGATCTCTGCCGATTGACCAAATCCAAAGAAACTCTACACACATTTCAATTAATTTCGATTAATTAATTAGAATTAATTTAAATTAATAAGGGGCGGCTATGGACAGAAACATTTGACTATCGCCTAACCTCCATTAATAATAACCAACAAAAAAAAACACCAAAAACAAAACTTACCATTTTCTATATTGTTTAATTATTATTGAATTACGTATTAATTAATTTGATTGTTCTCTAATTGTTTGTTTTTATTTATATTTAATTCAATTTAAATTCATCTTGTGATTTATTCAACTTATGTATACACATACAGGCGCACACACACACATACGTGACGTACGGTACTTTATTTGTTAGTGTGTGTGTGCTAGTGAATTCTAGGGATTTTTTGTTTATTCTCTGATTTTCTAAATTTTAATAAAAAATTCCACAAATTTCAATTGGAATTAGTTGAAAATGCGGTTTTTCCAGGTGATAAACAAGATGGGGCTTGTCTTTAGTTGTTTGTTGGGGGAAATATTTGGAAATTTTGATAAAAATCGAATTTTTAATAAAGCTGGTTGGTATTGGAGAAATTACTAAAATGTCATAGTTGTAGCGCTAAATTCAAAAATGATTCTATTTACAAAAATATAAGCAGTGTAAGGGCTTAAGAAACGTTTGTTTTGCGTTGGATTTAAACAGTGAATTAATTATAAAAGTGTTGGGTGAATTAGAAAGACCCAGTTAGGGACATTATTGTGTGCTTTGCACAGATACTGCAACTCACAGAACTGAAGAATCTGCTGTTGAAATTGCAATAAAGTCGTCAGTATCTCTGATGAGGCTTCGGACAAAATTTGGGGGCGCCTTATCCGTTGAATTCAGACATTTCTCTCTACATCAGACTCGTTATTCTTACTACAGTGGTGCATTTATAAATGATCTCTTTGTGGGTCCGGGCATTTGCCTATTTTGACCATTAACTAAGAAAACACTTTGTTATGGAACTCCAATTTTAGTGGAAAGTGTGCGTTGGCAACATATTGCTCGAAACTGATAGAAGTAGGGTGTACGCGAGCCCCAGGGAAAGCAGTGTGTTCGCGTCAAGCACCCCTCTCACCAAGACAATTTTCTATGGAGAAGACAACAGGTTACTCTGGACGCCCAAGGGCTCCCCTCAGAGTAGTCGAGTCTCTTGCCGGGCCTGTATCTACGTCACCTAGACTATGAAGAGGATCCATCCAGGATTACTGCGTGTAGGCTTCAACTTAAAGCTACACACACAATGATTTTGCCATTGGTGTTCTGATTGTGAACGTTGGAGTCGTGTGAAGACCTCTTCTGTAAGAAATTTGGATTTTGGGCAATTGCAGAAGCTACTGGGTGGTGGTGGAATGACATGAGTATGTGGAGGAAAAGAAGCGCACACAAGAGTGAAACATATGCATGTATACAACACTAAAATGCTGTATTAACCTCCAAATTTGTAGAACTAATTAAGGCTACAATGCAAAAAGGTATACCTGATTTCTCTTAATACTACCATCAACAGTCAAACCATGAACAAATAACCACAATTTCAACTAAGAATCTCACTAGAAACTCTTGGAATGCTCACTAATATTCATATTTAAAAACAATTTATAACTAAGGTGCTATTTTCCGTAAACTATTATCTAAAAGATCATCAACAAATCGATCAATTGGTTTGATAATAAATGGTATAACAACTAAACCAATACCAGTTACAAACAAATGTCTATGTTTCGTTAAAAACATGTTCGTTCTATTGAAACGTTTTATTAAAAAATCCGTTGTTACACACACACGATTTATTGTCAATCCTGGTATGATAACAGATGCCAACATTTGCCATGTGAATGTATCAATTGTTGTGAAAAATGTATGTTTAATTGAATTATTCACCTGCAACAGAGAAAAGTGTGGTTATGGATATGCCATATTGATTTTCTACTGTATTTGTTTGGTTTGTGTATGGATTACTTTAGATGTTTCGATTGTTTTGTCGACAGTATCACCCAGTACATACAGTATTGCGACACCATATGTGGCTTTAACTAATTTTGAACCGATATAATTACGAAAAGCCTCCCCAACTTCGTTGCTATAACCTAAAAATTAACGAATCAATAATTGTTTGTCTCTCATTTAATACGATTTACCCAAGTATCTGAGTGGTGTATCTTTGAAAATATCCTGTTTCGGCTCTGGAATCGATGACATAATTCCAATTTAATGCAAATTGAGGTTACGTAATATCCACAAAAAATGAGGTTATGTAATTGATAGATACCATCTTAATAAAATCAAAATGTCCAACTATAACCGATGTGTTTCTAGTGGTGTTTATTAACAAATACGTTGATGAATCAATTGAAAATCATTTTAATTACGAAGAAACATTTGGGTGATTAATTTTAGTTCATGTTGGGTTAGTGGAAGACATTAGACAGCAGGCCTGTTGGTCTAGGGGTATGATTCTCGCTTCGGGTGCGAGAGGTCCCGGGTTCAAATCCCGGACAGGCCCGGCACCAACTTTTTTCATCATTTACAGACAAAAATACATTTTTTTTTAAAATTAGCATTTATTTAACAACATTACATGAATCGTCCGCTACGTTTTCGGCCGGTGAATTTCGAATTTGGTCGGACGTCTTTGCCTTGTCGCCGGCGGCGTTCTTTCTTTTCCAATATCCACGTGCGGCTATTTTTCAACGATTTCCCTCTCGCCTGTTTTAAACGTTCCCGTTTCGCTGTGTACGGTACACCATTGGCATCTTCTGTTGTGCCTAAAGCTTTTGGTAATGGTGCTGTACCGCCGGTCATTAAGACTAAAAAGAATTTTTTTGCTTTCGTTGAATGTGGATAATCAACAACAACACCACCGTAGAAACCGGCTTTCATTGCTTGTTGCGTTATCAATTCCATTTGATCACTGTTTTCCGGATAAAACTGGAAGACTGCACGTGCTGATCGACTCTAAAATCAATCAAATCATTGACTAAATTCATGATAAACCGACCAAAATACCAACCAAACAAGCGTATAAACTGCTGAAAAATTTGAATAATCGCTGTACAGGTTTGTGTGTTGTTTTATCAGCATTACACAACCATTGCAATGCTGATACGCTGATGGCACCATCAAAAGTACCAGCTTTAAACGGACAACCGTCACCCATATCCGATAACAATAAACCACCCTCAACTTCGCGTTCACGTGCAATTCCTACAATCATTCCCCGATTGTTAGTAATCACGAACATTCAGCAAAATTCAAGCAATAACCTAACATTGCCATCGATATATCCATGCCAATCCAATAATGCCCTTGATCCTCTAACACACTACCACTCAAACCGGATCCACAGCCAATATCCAACAGGAAACACGGCGTATCTTCCGGTAATACCAACAATTCAATCGCTCGCTCCGACATCTGCACTTGAATGTCGATAATTCGTGAACTAAAAAAATTTGGCAAAAATTCATTAATTACCCTGTAATTTACAGTTAACGATAGATACTTTTTCGTATATTTACGGGCTTCGTCTTCATTGTAAAACTGGAAGAAATCAAAAAAAAAATTGAGGCTATTTTTTTTCTATCGTTAATTAGTCGAACTCACAATTTCAGGTGGTGCTTGATATTCGGGTCGGGACATTTTCCACAATCAATCCACTACTAATTAATTTAATTTGTTAATTAATTCAACACAAAAACCAATCATAACAAACGCACGTGTTTTAGGTTATGTCACTCGGAATTCTCTAGTGATTTTTGGTTTGCAAATTCCAACAGTTGGTGGTGCAACACTATGACAATCACCCAAATTTGGGCAGTAATAGCAACAATTTTGATTGAAATCTAAACATTTATAGCAGAATTCATGCAAATTAACAATTTTTTCAAATCAGTTTTGTTGGATATTTCAATGGAAAATTCGTCGAATCGGTGATTTTGGTTGGTTGTAGTTGGTGGTGGAGTTTCGATTAAAGCGCTATCTGTTCATTTATTAGCAAACAGGATTGTCATGTCGACCAAATTCTCACCAAATCTACTGATTGCAGGATCGCATTGAACACATTGAATATCTACTGATAACAATCTGAATACGTTTTGATCCGAAATTCGCATCAATCATTCGATAACTGTGTGGTGACTCCAATAATTCAATCGCTGATTTCGTAGTTTTATCGATCTGATTTATGGATGTGCCAGTGGTAATACACTGGGCAACACTGCTCTATCTGTCAATAAAACTTGGTCATCATGGCGGATTGTGGTTAAGTTGCTCATTAAAATAATTAAGAATTAATTAGCAATAATCGATTAATTAATTAGAAATTTGATCGATAAAACGGTACGATTTGTAAGTATTTTTCAAATTAAGTAAATTATTTTGTGTGTGTGTGTGTGTGTAGGTGGGGTGGGGCAAAGAAATCATACAAATGATGAGTTCATCAAAACCGCAACACGTGCAAGATAATGCAATCGTTGAACGTCGTCTACGTCCAATTTATGGTAAATTCATGTGAAAATTTAATCAATTCTTCGATTAAAACTGATTTAATTCAACTTTGTTTTGTAGATTGGTTGGATATTGGGAATAATAAGAAAGCATTACAAGAATGCGATAAAGTATTGAAGAAAACGCCGAATTTGCATTGTGCTAAAGCATTGAAAGCATTAACATTACATCGTATGGGTAAAGAACAGATAGCCGTCCAGATTTTGGATGATTTAACAGCTGAGAGACCAACAGATGATGCAACATTACAAGCAATGACGCTATGTTATCGTGAATTACAACAATGTAACACAACTTTCATACAATTTAAGTTGATCGTTTAATTAATCCAACAATTTTCCAGTGGAGAAGATTTGTAAATTGTATGAAACCGCAGTCAAATTAGATCCGAATAATGAAGAATTACATACACATTTATTTATGTCTTATGCACGCATATTCGATTTTAAATCACAACAACAAACAGCCATGCAATTATATAAATATAAACCGAAAACACCGTACTATTGTTGGGCTGTTATGAGTTTAATATTACAAGCAACACGTAATCATTCAAAGAATCATCATCAACATCATAATAATGTTGATTGTGATAATGATCAAACCAAGAAACGTTTATTATTATTGAATTTAGCTGAACGTATGATGGATAAATTGATTATTGATAATAAATTAGATGCTGAACAAGAAATACAATTATATCTAATGATATTGGAATTACAAAATAAATTTAATGAAATTCTCAATATTTTAGATGGTCCATTAGGTAATAAATTAGTTTGTATTAATCAGCCAATATTTAAAATTAAATATTTGAAAAAATTGAATTTATGGCAGAATATTAATTTATTATGCAAAAGTGTACTTGTTGATCAGTAAGTCATTTGTGGAATATTTCGGTAATTTGTGTGTTTTAATTCGATTTTGTTTTTTGGGTAGTGTCGACCGTTGGGATGTGTGGAAAGAATATATCAATTCCGTTTTTGGTTTATTAGATCAGAAAACAACAAATAATCACGAAACAACAACAACAACAACAGAGAATGATAATGAAGCAATTGATGATACACCAGAGAAATGCCACGAATTCATCTGTCGAATCGTTGAGAATACATCGGATAATGGTGAATTATTCCATTAATTTGTGTGGAATCAAATAATTAATGAAGGAATCGTTGTAGGATACAATTTACGTGGTCCATATTTGGCACGTTTTGAATTATGTAAGAAATTGTTCGAGCACAATTTAGAACCATCGGATCTATTAGGTGATATTATTGAATTGTTTATCGAATATTTCCGCAAATTCGGCCATAAATCATGTACAATAAGTGATTTACGTTTATATTTGAATTTATTAAATACGAATCAAAAATATGAACTATCAACGAAATTATTAAATGATATTGATATAAACTTAATGAATTTAACAATTGAAAATAATCAACAACAAATGCAACGTCATTTATCAACATTACAATTATCACGTTTATGTGGTATACATCAACATTTAACCAATGAACATTTATTAGCATTAATAACATCATATACATTACATTATCAACATGGTTATCAAACATATGGTAGAAATTTATTAATAACAGATTTAGGACCATCGGATACATATTGTTTATTGGCAATACATTTATTATATGATTTATCAATATTAGAACGGAATTGTGAATCAATTATTGCTGGTTTAATATTATTGAATGGTTTATTAAAGAATAGTCCAAGTAATTTCCATGCGAAATTATTAAGTATACGTTTATATCACACAATTGGTAAGTTAGTTTCTTTTTTGTAGTATTCACTATGTAGTCATTATCTCTAAATGTTTAGGAAACATTGTAGAGACTAGTAGAATAGCAATAGAGTCAGTAATCATCTTTATCTCTGGGTGATTTTCTCCTTACTTTAGCAGGTGAGAACATCCCCAAGTTGGATAGTCTTATGCGATCCGAAGCATCGCCTTTAGAGGTGCCATTTCTAGCATTCTTAGGCGAATAGACACTGGCTCCAGTAGAGTATCTTTGTGTTCTATGCCTACCCTTGTGTGGGTTTTTGGGTAGCCCACAGAATGGTTCGGGACCTATGGGTAGACCTATGTTCTATCATGGGGCGTTAGCTATTTAATTTCCCGATGTCCAGGTATCTGTGCAAGGGTTAATTTGTTGTCCTTTTGCCAGTTGTTTTAGGAATTGAACGACATTCGTAGATGGTTTTCGACTTTGATGTTTTAGACCTACCAGAATCGCCTGGCTGTGTGTCAAAATGTGTATCTGTGAGGCTTCTTCTTAAACACACCCTAGCACATATTTTTATTGATAGAGTTCCGTTTTGCTTTATGGTGGACGACTTTTCTAAGGCTAAGAATTTTCCTGTAATTGGATACATAGACGGTTTTCTATCTAGGATCCAAGTACATAGGGTGAAAGAGAACGTCAGGTATATTTTTGTTCATGGAATAGTGTGGGATCATTGTTTAAGGGTCGATGGATTGTTTATGGTCTGCCAGTCTATTTTTTCATTAGAGACTTCGAAGTCGAATTTCCTCGGCATGTTAAGAAATTCTGTGCATATTTGGAGTAGATGTCCTCTTTACCATCCTCCTGGTTTAGAATTTACAGTTTGAGAGGGCAGTTTCAGAGCAGCAAGGAGCCCTTCCTTCCGAACCTGTTTCCATTAAAGTTAGTTTCGTGAGTGCTTCGTTGTTGTTTGTAAACTTACACAAATCTACAATTTGGATTGGGGTCCCAACTTGAACTTGTTGCATTACAGGTTCGGCTCGTCTAAAGTCCAGACTATTCCATTTCTACTTAGTTTCTACAATGTTTCTAAGATGAAAAGACCAATAGAACCAGCCCTGTATAAATGGATACTATTCACTATGTAGTCATCATCTTTAAATGTCATCATTTAGAGACTATTATGTGTATTATTGTGATTTTTTTTTTTAATTTTAGGTGGTACACTTGGCGCTCAAAATATGTACAATAGTTTAGATATGAAACATTTACAATTAGATTCTTTAGGTTTTATACATTGTGCACGTTTACCAACAACCGGTTTATTTTCATTATATACAAATTTATGTGATGCAACATTGAAATTTTTCTCATCAAATTATAAAGATGTAAGTAATTAAGAAATTCTATCAATTAATTAACTAATTAATTAATTATTTGTAATTTATATTTATTATTATAGAGTTCAGATCATATAACATTTTCATATAAATATGGATCGTTTATTAAATTGGATGAATTTATGGATTTTCGAGAACGTTTAAATAATAGCATCCATTATACAACAGTGGCAATTGATCGTATTGTCTTAACATTAATGGATTGTACAAATTTAGATGCTTTATATAATTTAGATATATCACCGAAAGATGATAAAATCGATTGGGATAATTTAAGGTTAGAATCATACTGTGTAAGTTATTAATAACATGGAAACAAAACAAAAATTAATATTTACATACAGATTGATACGCATAAATAGATCGATAGACACATTTTGTGTCATCTCAATGAGATCCCACTGGCTTATATATAAGAGAGAGAGAGAGAGAGAGAAGCCAGTGTGTGTCAATCTATGCGAATCAATTGGGGTAATTGTCTAAAAATTCCATACATTTGTCTGTTATGACCAATATAAACCAATAGATAGATAGAGTGATCTCTTGATGGAAATGTCTCTGTCATACTCGAACTCTATATTGTTTAAATAAGTGAGAAAGAGATACAGTGATATACTATAGAATTCATATAATTTTCCTAATGATATTTAGTGATTTACTCTGTTTGGCTACTTTTGCACTAGTTTCTTATGCGTTTTAGCGTTTCAATGAGAGTAGTACCGGTTAAATTTAGAAGGTTTTGCGACTAACACTGTTTGGTTGTGGGGTGCTAATTACGCCTTATGCAAATTCTATAGATTTGTGCTAAATATAATCGAGCAAAGGCCACATTTCTAACGGATATAAGTGTTATTATACAAGTCTTGTTGATGCGTAGTCGTTTATATGTAGCTCTTAATGGGTTAAAGAACAGGGCCAGTTGTAGGCTCAAGTACTAAGAGGTCTTCAGGTTAGCGAACATTCTATAAAGTAATACAAAGTACGTTAGAATCGGATTTAAGTTGTATACAGCTTCAAATCAAATTGGCTATTAACACCGCTACTCGATCAGTACCGGACTGAGTGTTGGACTACAGGAGTACCTATCATGGAAACGATTTCCAATGAGGCGCCAAATCATATAAGTCTGACACAAACCAAAATGGACGTCTTTGTAAATCATGTTAGCACCGGCCCGCACTCGATCCTTATATATGACGTCATTTCACTACCAAAATATATCAATAATCAATTATTATTATTATTATTATTATTTTTTTTGTATTATAGAGACAATCATGATCTTAATGTTTATATTAGTTGGTATCCAGAACGTGTAAATGGTCCACCAGAGGAACAACCAGAAATCCAACAATTATTTGAACAAAATGTGGATTATTTAAAATTACGCACAAATATCTTATGGTCATTATCAAATGTTGTATTAATTATTAAATCAACAGATGATGTTAATATACGTAAAAAACATATTAATAATTTAAATAATATTGTTAATGATTGGGAACAATTAATTGAACAAGTTCAATTGAAAAATTATATACCATTAAGACAAGTAAGTTAATTATTTGTAAGAGTTGGGGTTACACTGGATGAGCTGAGCCTACTAATGTAATATGCTTATTGTTGAAGATTCGCGTGCAAACATTCGACGAGCATTACATTTACAGGCTTGACTCGTCTATCGTAAACGGATGCGTACGCTATTGACTAGTGAACGGGGTTCCTCTTAACCTTTACTTGTACGTGCTGCTATTGCTAGTTGGAAGAGTGTCTGTGGTTCAGTACTCGCCAGGCGAGTGTTGCGCCAACTGTATTTTCTTTAAATTTCTAGGATCAAGTGACTTTACCATTGCCTTCAAGATTACATGCAGCATTAGATGTGAACCATTTTGATATTTTAATTGATTGTTTTAAAGTTTTCTATAATATTGCCAATGAAAATTTTCAAATAATTGATGATTTATTAAATAAAATTGAGAGATCCTTTAAAGATTTATTAAATAATTTGAAAATACAATCAACATCAAATGAAATTTGTATTGATTTAATCAAACGTCGTATATTAATGGAATTAATTGTAAATAGTGTTGAAGTAAGTGGTGTGCAGAAAAGTGGACTTTTGCGCACGTACAAATGAATTAAACGTATTTCTAATTATTTTCTATTGTAGATTTTTACAATAAGTGGTTTAATATGTTTATTATGTAATGATTTAACAAAACCATTACAACAACAAACAAAGAAGAATCGTAAACAACATGGTAATTTAACAAATAATGTATCAACAACAACTAATAGTAGTAATAATCGTCGTGAATGGTTGATAAATTTTGTGAATATCTTAAAAGCATCGATGCATCAATTAAATGATATTGTTGAGAATTTATCAAATACATCAATCACATATGATATCACGAAAATATTAGAAACATTAAATTTCAATAATGATGATCATAATAATGATGTTAATGATAATATAATTAAAAGTTATCAATATGCATGTAGAGAAATTCAACGAGTCATACAAAGTAAATTAAAAATGTTGAATTGTGTATAAAATTGAAATGAATTGATGATAAACGAACACATTGATAGGATTTTGTTTTGGTAAAAAAAAAACAAAGAAAATGCTGAAAAATAATAAAACAAATTATGGTTTTTGATTGACATATGGGTGTTCTTCTTTTCTTTTACAGGAGTACCTTTGATTCGACACAGATCACACTATACTTGTTTTGAACAGTGTTCCCTAAAGTGTGATAATCAAGTTACGCCATAGTGGAACTTCAAAAGAAAATGTTAAGGAATGACGATCCTTAATCACGAAGAATTTCTAGTTTGCTATACTCATGATGAATTCAATTTCAGGAGTGTTATTTTTGTGATAACATTCATCGTCTTCAGTATTCTTCTTGTTGCTGTTTTTGGTCGTATTTTTGAACCAAGATCTAAATGTTTCCATAAAGTCGAGTATTTTGGCTTCTTCTTGGTAGAGGATTTACAGAGGCTACCTTTAGATAGGCTTATTTTATAGAACAAAAAAGACGTCGTTATCAATTTTGGGTAGTTTTGGGTTGTACATTAACATTTTGCCATCTATAAGGAGATGCTTTATTAGACTGAAATCGTTTTTGAGTTTCTACAAAAACACTTCCTCCTTCAAGCATGAATTTTGACCGATCAAAATTAAGATACTCAATAGATAATAATTATGCCTTGCGAAACCTATGCGCTAACAAAGGCTGATAAAAAATAATGTCAGCGTTAGCATGAACCATAAATTCGGAAGACTCATGAATCGTGCCGACATAGTCAGAGAATGCCCGATAATAGAAGGGTTAAAGAGAGTAGCTGATTGGAGTCCTTATGGTAGAAGATTTTCTTCTGTCAAATGATTTTGGGCGTCCTCCGAAGACTCCTCTATTCTCGCATCGTCCTTACAAAAAGCACACGTTTTGGGTGCAAGAAAAACAGGCGAAATCTAGTGCTTAGAGATACCAGTTTTTTTTTGTGTTTAGTGTTTCGCACATGATATTCCTTGCCTTTTTTTCTTTAATTGGTTTTCCCTGTGGTTGTTGCTTTTTGCCTCTTCCATCTAGTTTCATTCATCCTCTCTTTTTTCTTGGATTTATTCCTTTTATCGTGTTGTTTTTCCTTGTTTCTGTTCTCGCCTGGTAATTTTAGATTACCTCCACATTTCGTCCTTTCTGCATTTGATTTTCCTTCCAATTTTCAATTCTTTGATTAGTTTTCTTTCGGTTTTGATTGATTTTGTCTTAATTTAATATCGGTTAGACGATTTTACAAAAGACGGATGTACCTACACAATGGAGACGGAAAACAGCAGACAAGTCCGAATGGAAAACCAGTCCCAAGACCCCCCCAAAAACGGTAAAGAAGAATAATTAGCCTCTTGGCAAAACAAAAACAGTTTTTTTGGCACTATATATAGGTACCATTCAAAGGACCTACGTTGTAATTACGTAATGAAGGTTACAATGATCAAACAAAACAAAAAAAACAATAGAGATTGTATGCATTTTTATTCATTTTGCTAATTACATTTTAATTGGTCGATTGCAAAAACAACAAGTTCAAACAACAATAGTTACGTAATTTATTGAGGAAATAATTCATCAACTGGTACTCTTGAGAATATATTATTGATAATTTGTTTGTAAATATGTGCAAAACTCTCTTCAAAACCACTTTTAACATCTTGAAAAACACCATGTGCATTCTCATTAACGGTTTTTATAATTTCATTTGATAATTGTTGATTACCATCCACAACATTCTCAAAATCATAATGGATCGTTTCTGGATGCATATCAAATATATAATCAGTAATACGTATATGGGTTTTATCATTTTTCTTTTGGTAAAATTCGCATTTTGCTCGATGATTCACAATTAAATTCGTAAACGAATTGATACATTTACCATGACCATTGATTGGAAAAACCAACACTTTTCCAGTTAAGCGATAATCAGATTCCATACGTAATTCTGGATGTAATCCAGTGAATATAAAATAGCAATGACTATCATCTTCAATGCTGGCACTGTAACGATTTGTGTTTTGTTAATTGTGTATATTCTAAACAAATCATAATCTAGATCGGTATCTTTACCGATCAAACGCTAGATGGAGCACTTACTTCATATTTGACATTGTGAATTTAGACATTCCATAGATATTAATGTTTCCGTAATGTTGTTGTAATGACACTGTACCAGTATTGGCATCTTCTAAATCTAATGTTTCGACAAAGAATGGTTCTAAACGATTTATGCCTAAATCTGGATAGCCGTTTACGAATTTATTAATTGCATACATGGTACTACGTGTCATACATTCATTGAGTTGTGGATCATTTTTATGGCATATATTGATATCGGATGCTACAAATTTAATTTATGTTTTGGATATTAAAAAATTGCAGTAGTACTCACGTAAATGTTTGGTGCTAACCATCATCACACTAGAAATAAAGATGATCTGCGGTAACATTGTAATGATGTCTAGAAACGCTTCAGTTGATTGCTAACTCGTTAATGACCTTACCACAATTTTGAGTGTCTTTAAATAAGCCAAAACATCCAATGTTCATCTAATTTTGCAAAAAGATCAAAGTAAAGGTAAACAGCTTCGAAAATAATTAAAAATCGATTATCGTCAAGGTTTTGCTATCAATAATTACATTAATTGAAACAAAAAGCATCAATTAATTTTGCGGATTTTTTTTTGTCCTCAGAGACAATCGCTCTTTTTGTCCAAATAAAATGTTGGATGAACGATTTTGCTGGTGCGTTTTTCGTTCATTTGTAGTATTGTGGTGTTTTGCCAACCATAGGGAGGAGTATTTTGGTATTTGGTGAGGAGCAAAAGATGTCTCTACTATTTATTCTCGTTTCAAAACGAAACAGTTTGTTTGCCTTAATTGGGGAAGTGCAAAGGTAGGGACGCCAAAAAATTTCGCACTCTCCTGGTCTTGACTATCCCTTAAATGACATCATTGTTTTGAAGTGCATGAAGTTTAACGTGCTTAATCCACTACTGTATATACACAGTTAACTGGTTATTTCGATTGTTTGGCAGTGTTGGGTGTAGGAATTACCCATGATTTTCAAGGTTTTATTCTTGATTACACATGTTTTTTACAACATTTTTTCCCCTACAGTAATCACAACTATTGACTAATCGATTATTACGAATCATTTACGAGTGATTCAATGGAACGTTGTTATCTTATCGGTGCAAATAGTCAATAGAGATACCTTGGCTATTACAAGTGTAGATGTGTTAATAGTACATAGGTTTACATCATAGATACTGGGGGAAAAAATGCCTTCGAATGGAGATGAAGAATCGATACCTTTGACACCAACAAATGAATTTTACCGAAGCATCTTCGATAGGGTAAGCAACAATTTATAGATGGTTTTCGTTCTGGTTCTCAATTGTCACTTTTAGGCTGATGAAGATGGAGATGGTTATATCAATGTTCAAGAATTGCACGATATGATCCGTAATAATGCGGAAACCCAACAAATACCAAGACCCATTGTACAACGGATACTCAGTATGTCCGATACGAATCGTGATGGACGTTTATCATTCAATGAATTTATAACAATGTTGAATAATCCACGATTGGCAAGTATTTTTGGCAAATATGTGAATCGCTATGTAAATTTCGTTGTACCACGTCGTTTAAATGATGTACAAGATGATGGTGCATATGAAGATCAATATACATGTTGTCCACCAAAATTAGGAATGATTGTTATATCGTTAATTGAATTGTTATTCTTTTTAATTGATGAATTCTGTGTGAAAGATTCAACGAAATATGCAACAGGACCAATGGCACAATTATTTCTATATGATCCAATTAAACGTTATCAAATTTGGCGATTTTTGACATACATGTTCGTCCATATTGGGTAAATATCATTTTGATTTAGTGCTTTTAATCTATTCGGTATTTTTGGCATTCATTAGGGAGCTCAATTTTATTCAGTAAGTTGAGGTGGCAAAATTTTTGACACGCTAAGGAAGGAGTGAATCTGAAGAATTTTTGTGTTCTTGTTTCCTACAAATTTTTTTGTTCCACGTTATTCGCGAAAAATGTAGCTAACAACATTTTGACATAGTAAGGAGTGATATTTTGGAGAGAGTTTGAAGAATTATCTGTTTTTCCAGTAATGCTATGCGTTCTTAATGAGACATAACAAAGCTTTGTTTTGCTTCTTATCGCTGTTTGTTTGTTTTTTGACTTATCATTATTCTTTTCGTATTTTATTGACTTTCTTCTGATTTTATCCGTTATTACATGCTTGTTTCATTTCATTCTTCTCTTTGTCTGGGTTTTTATTCCTTTTTGCTTTCTTGTAGCACTTTTATATTCGGTCTTCTTTTGCTTTCTTCATGCCGTTTTGTTCTTTCCGTATTCTTTTGACAGCTTGTCTTTTTGCTTTTGTCTCTAGTTTCTTCTCTGGCTTCCTTCATTTTTGTCATCCCTTCCTCATCTCTTTCTTCCACTTGTCTTCTGGTCGTTGCGTCTTTTCGTGTTTTACAAGGCTCTTCCTGTTCATATCTTTGTTTTTTACTTGTATCATCTTTACAATCATTTTTCTTTCATTTGCCAGTTAGAATTTCTTCTTCTTCCGCTTTATTTTCTTGTCATTTCTTCTTGAGTCCTATTTTTGTAACTCTTCTTACATTTGTTACGCACACTTGTTTCTTCAATTTTTGTTGTCATCTTCATTCTTTCTCTTCACCGTTTTCTTTTGTTCCTTTGCTCAATTGCTGCTGTTTTTTGTTGTCCCATGGGTTTTCTTCTTTATTTTTCCAACTTTTGGTCTTACCAATTTTCTGCTTTGGTGTTACGTTCATTTTTGTAACTGAAGATTTCAGTCTCTCTAAACTGATTACTATTACAGATATCTTCATTTAGTCGTAAATTTGGCTGTCCAAATCTTTATCGGTGTACCATTAGAGATGGTACATGGTTGGTGGAGGATTTTATTAATTTATACATCCGGTGTTCTAGCTGGTTCATTAGCTACATCCATTGCTGATCCTAATATCCGATTAGCGGGTGCTAGTGGTGGTGTTTATTCATTAATAACAGCACATATTGCCAGTATTATAATGGTACCAACTTTATCAAAACAATTTTTCAACAATTAATAATTAAAAAAAAATGTTGTAGAATTGGCGTGAAATGACATTTCCAGCTGTACAATTAATAATCTTTTTATTAATTACAATCTTCGATGCGGGCACATCAATTTATAATCGTTATATACAGAATGTTAATGAACATATAGGTTATGTGGCACATTTAGCCGGTGCCATTGCTGGTCTATTAGTTGGCATCAATGTTTTAAGGAATCTACAAGTGACAAAGAGAGAATTCGTTCTATGGTGGATATCTATATCGATTTATACAATATCAATGTTAATTATGATATGTTGGAATATATTCTATAGTGATTATTTCCCAAAATCGACGAATTAAATAAAAATATCAATTTTTTTCTTATGTCTATTATTAAATTCAGTCGCGATCTATGATTTTTGTTACGTCAATGGTCGAAAATGACAATTGACTGTCAATTGTCAAATGAAACAAAATAGAAATGACAGCTGTCAATATGTGAATTTAGTAGATTACAAAAATGCTAAAATATCGTGAAATTATCTGTGATTTAATTGCCTAATTTTATTGATTACCAAAGAATGATAAGGTTCTTATCAGTATTTTCGTTAAATTTGTGTGAAATTCGTTTAAATCTATCGTTTTTGGTTCAAGTGAAATAAAAAATCAAGTCATCGTGTGTTGTTTTGTCTCCCCACCACCGCCACCACCATCTTTTGTTTCGGATTTGTTGCCAGTCAGGCCCGTACTTTATTGATTTTTTGCCCGTTTTGCGTTTTATAAAATTTTGTGTGGTGTGTTTAAAAATTCAAAAAAAAATAATGAATTCATCGTTATTAATCAGTGATGATGATGGTGTAATAGCAACAGCAACAATTGATAATTTATATCCAGCATTAACGCAATGTTTCATTGTAATTTTGTGTGGTTATGTGGCTGGTCGTATGAATTTAATATCAGAAACAGAAGCGAAAGGCTTTAATACATTTGTTGGTACATTCTCATTGCCATCATTAATATTTATGAGTTTAGCACAATTAGATTTGATATCAGTTAATTGGTTATTTTTATTATCAATTTTAATAACAAAAACAATTGTGTTTGTTTGTGTGATTATTATTACATTATTAGTTGGTAGACCATTGAATTATGGACGTGCTGGTATATTTGCGATATTCTGTACGCAAAGTAATGATTTCGCTATTGGTTATCCTATAGGTGAGTTGGTATTATCTTCTAAATTGCCGCCATAACGTGCGCGACATCTATCACGAATAATGGCGCTAAATTTGATTGTGTTCCAGTGGCGGCGTTATATAAACATACACATCCCGAATATGCTTCATATCTATATTTAATGGCACCAATCAGTTTAGCTATATTGAATCCAATTGGATTTGTTTTCATGGAAATTCACAAATTAAACACAAATGATGGACAATTGTTAATTAATGATGGTGAACCAATTAATGACCAGCAAAACTATTTAAATAGACAAAAATTAACAATGTTGGTATCAATTATAAAAAGTATTATATTAAATCCAATTATATTAATGACTTTATTGGGTATATTGGGTAATTTAATATTTAAACATCAAATTCCGATATATTTGAGTGGTGTATTAGATGTGTTAGGCTCAGCATTTTCTGCAAGTGCTTTATTTCTATTGGGCTTACGTATGGTTGGTAAAGTGCACAAGTTACGTGGTGCCACATTGGTGGTACCTGGTATTTTGATTATGGTCAAATTGTGAGTATCTTTAATATTGTTTTCTTTTGCTATGTTCATTGGTATGTTTCTTTTGTTTCCTGAAGGATTGTTTTACCATTAGTTACACGTGAGGTAGTTAGTGTTCTTCATGCCGGTTCTAATGAGAGTGAAACAGTTGATTTAAGTACATATGGGTTTTTGTATGGGACATTTCCAGCAGCCCCAACAGTTTTCGTTTTTGCTAATCAATATAATATCGATATAGATCTGGTAAGTACCATTACGATCTTCTTAAAACCTAATGTTGCTTCCTAATTTATTTTTGCTCCGCTCCACTGTTGACAAGATTAAACTGTTTGTATTTTTTTTGGCAAATGATTTTGTACGTCTTCCCTAAGACTCCTCTTTCCTTGCATGGTCCAAAAAGAAAACCACTGTGGTCACAGGCGATATCTAGTGCTTAGAGATACCGTTTTTTTCGTGTTTAGTGTTTCACACATGATATTCCTTGACCTTTTTTATTGTTTTTCCCCTTTCCTTTGATTTATTTCTTTTATGTGTAGTTTGTGTTTCATTTGGCATTTATTGAGTTGGAAGACTCTTCCTGTTGCTGTTTCGTATTTTTTAACCAAGATCCAAATGTTTTCATAAAGTCGAGTATTTGGGCTTCTTCTTGGTAGAGGATTTACAGAGGTTATCTTTAGATAGGCTTAATTTATAGAATAAGAAAGACGTCGTTATCAGTTTTGGGTTGTACATTAACATTTTGCCATCTATAAGGACATAGACTGAAATCGTTTTTGACTTCTTCAAAGATGATTTTTAGTTTCTACAAGAACACTTGCTCCTTCAAGCATTAATTTTGACCGATCAAAATTAAGATACTCAATAGATAATAATTATGCCTTGCGAAACCTATGCGCTAACAAAGGCTGTTAAAAAATAATGTCTGCGTTAAAATGAACGGAAGGCTCATGAATCGTACCGACATAGTCAGATTGTTTAAGTATGCCCGGTAATAGAAGGGTTAAAGAGAGTAGCTGATTGGAGTCCTTATGGTAGAAGATTTTCTTCTGTCAAATGATTTTGGGCGTCCTCCCGAAGACTCCTCTATTCTCGCATGGTCCTTACAAAAGCACACTTTTTGGCTGCAAGAAAAACAGGCGAAATCTAGTGCTTAGAGATACCAGTTTTTTTTTGTGTTTAGTATTTTGCACAAGATATTCCTTGCCTTTTCTTTTAATTGGTTTTCCCTGTGGTTTTTGCTTTTTGCCTCTTCCATCTAGTTTCATTCAGTCTCTCCTATGTTCTTGGATTTATTCCGTTTATCGTTTGGTCTAAATTTTCGTTTTGTTTTTCCTTGTTTCTGTTCTCGCCTGGTAATTTTGAATCACCTCCACATTTCTTTCTTTCTGCATTTGTTCCTCTTTCAAATTTTCAACTTTTTGATCAGTCTTCTGTTTTTCTTCGATTTTCTTCATTTCTTCTAAGTTGTTTTGCTACGTTTTGTCCCATCTCTTCCCGTTGCTCATGGGTTTTTTCCCATCACTTGTCCCTTTTATCTACAACCATACCACTTTTTTCCTTCTTTTTTAATTCCAGGCTTCTCAGTATTTTTCTTCTATTTCTTTGAGGAAGTGTTATTTCTAATTTTTTTGGTTTTTCCAGATAGCTAGTGCAATGGTTGCTTGCACATTCATTAGTGCACCATTAATGTTTGTATCAGCCAAAATGATAACAATAACAAATACAAGTCCATCTGAATATATAAAACAATTAGATGCATTCACATTAGATATCAGTATTGTTGCAATGATTGCATGTTTTTGGGTTATCATTGTATTTATATTAACAAAGAAAATTATGAAACTACCACATCGTATAACAACATGTCTAGTCATATCACAGGTAACTATTTTAATTAATTAATTAATTGGAAAAACAAACAATTGGATTCGTTGGAAAGTGACAAAACTGACCTTGAAGTGCATTTCAAACCAATCCAGTCAATTCAATCCATCGATTGGATTAGTCCGATATGACAAAACTAACCTTGAAACGCGCACTATTCAAATATATCAATTGATGTTTATTTTGGTAGTTATTGAGTTGTTTGGGTGCAATTTTATGGAATACATTAGAACAAAAACAAGATTGGCCTGGTTGTATACAATTCTCATTATTTACAATTGGTGTATATAGTACACGTTTATGGACAACAATTTTATCAATAACATTATTATTTTTACAATGTCGCAGTTTATGTTATGTATTAAAATTACAACCGTTATTTTATTTAATTGGTTGGGGTCTACCAATGATTTTAACCATTATACTTTTATTAATTGACAAGAAGAATACAACACCATTTGATGAAAGGAATCCGAATTTTGTTTATGGACCATCACAAGCTATCATAGCCATCTCATTGTTAGTATTGTGTTTTATTGGTGAGTTTTAATCGTTGAGAGCGTGCGATAAAGTTAAGTTTATGCGTATCTCTTTCTCTCTCTTGTCCACAATTTAGTTACTGTCGGTTGTTTGATATTGCATCAACGCTATCGTCGCCGACATTCAACATATCTCGATTTAGCTAATGATGTATCTGATGATGCCCAAACAACAACAACAATTGACACAACTCCTAGTACTAGTACTACTGATAATGGTGTTAGTCCTTTACGTAATAATAAATATGGTAATTTACCAACAATCAATGAGGGTTGTTGTGAGGATAGTCCTGTTGTTGATATTGAAGATCTTCTTGGTGATGTTGCTGATGATGATGCTGATGATAAGAATTTAATTGTAAATAATCAACGAAATTTGTGTCCATCACGTTTTGATTGTGGTATTAGCGGCAATAATAATAATAATAATAATCAGCGCCGGAAATGTGAAGGTATCATTCGGCAATATCAACGTCAAATCGATGATGATCTTGAATATATTGAAGAGGAGCCCGAATTGCATCAACCGCAAATTTTACGGCATACCGTACTTTTAATTTTGCTATTATGTTCAATGTTTGTGGTTAGTTCGTTTTGATTATTATCAAATCAATCAATTGAAATTAATCCCTTAATTATTGATTTTTTTTTCGTCCTGTTTTTAGGCTTTAGCCTTATCAATTTGGACATTAGTCATGGAACAAATGTCTGGCATTTATATTGAATTATCATTTTTGGATGCAACATTGAATTTTGGCCAAAGTATCATTGTTTTAGGTATATTTGGTTTGGAAACAAAAGAAATCGTTTTGCCAATATTGAAATATTGGCGTCGTTTATGGTATGGTGCTAATACATTAATTTTACCAAGTTGGCATGAATTATCAATGGAGACCAAACATATTTGTGATCAATTTGTAACGCATCATTTACAAAATTGTCGTAATACAATTGCTGTTGATAAGAGATGGCGGCTTAAGGTTGGTAATTGTGGTGTGTGTGTGTGTGTAATTTTGCATATTATCCACGCAGGGGCCACAGTTTCTATGAAGCTGCTTGGTTTGGGTGTAGCGACCCCACGTACCCGAGCTAAGGCGCCGTGTGTTGCAAGTATTCATACGTAGTAAAGAAAGTAGTTGAAACCTTTACAAAGGTCTCTCTCACTTTCGAAGAGCTTGAGAGACTTACTGGTTTGCGGTTTTATTGATATGAAGTAAAGGAAGTTGAAGGAGGCTCTCTTAACGGACGGATTGCAAAGGTTTCTACTCTTTCGAAAAGTTTCAGAGACCTACGGTCAAAAAAAGTGTCTGTAGTTGTAATTTTTGTTTGATGCCACTAATTGCTAGTGATGCAAACTGGTTGGCGGTCTTATTCATGTGTAGTAAAGAAAGTCGAAGGAGCCTATCTTAACGGATGCTTTACAAAGTTAGTAAAGGTTTAGATAGGCCTCCAATCCTTTGAAGAGCTTGAGTGACTTACGGTCTGTTTTGCGGTTGTATTCATGCGGAGTAGAGAACGTTGAAGGAGCCTCTCTAAAGGGAATGACTACAAAATTAGTAGTAAAGGTTGACGGTCTGTAGTTGCAATTTTTGTGTGGCAACAACACTGATTTGCTAGTAATACAAAAAGTCATCCTAATTAATGATTGTTTGTTTGTCTCAGGTCTATCGTAAAGTATTCACCGGCCAACAATTGATCGATTGGTTAATTGAAGTTGGTTTAGCAAGGGATCGTGGTGAGGCTGTTAATTATGCACGACATTTAATTGAAGGCAAAGTATTAAAACACATCAATGGTGTTTATCATTTCTATGATAGAAATTTGTTGTATACGTTTGTTTAAAAACAAACAAACCAAATCAAAGAAGATATCATTTAGAAGAATTATTTTTTTATCATATCGTACCTGGCAGAAAAACAACGACTGAGTCCGTATATGTGTGTCTCATTGGAAAGTACCTATTAAATTCCTTTACATACCAAAGATTCCCCCCGCCCCACTGTGTATCCATGTGAAAGCTTTGCCTGATTGCCATTGCGCAACAATTGCTATTCCTGGGACATCATATGTGTTATACCTCCCTATATTTTAGGGAAGCTTTATTTTATCTTTATTCGAATGGTTTGATTAAGTGCGCCTCCTTACAGGTGGCTGTATTGTGATAGATTTGTCTTTATAGAGTAAATAGGGAAAAATAATCTCCATGTAGATCTTGATCTCTAATCGGCTGATTGTTTGTTCTTAGTTTTTGTTGTTATTTAGGTTTGAGTTTGACGGTAGAGATTTGTGCAGAATTTTGCACAATTTTCAACAATTTTCTGTTTGAATTACTCTATTAATCCTAGTAGTCTGTTTTATTAATTATATATATATATATATGTATATAATGAGCAGCCATATTGTATACATAAGTCTGATCATGGACAATATGTAGTTTTTAATGTTGTGATTATTGTTGGATAAGTTGAATAAAATATTAAGCAAGTTGGAATTTATTTATTTGTTTGTTGTTGTTGTTTTTTCGTGGGATTTTAGGGTCATTTGTCCAAATCGTTTCATTTGTTTGATCAATATGCTTTATTAATGTAGCGTATTGATTTTATAGTGGATGTGTTTTCTGTCTCTTTTTTGCCATCTCTTTCCTTGTTTGGGAAAGTAGTTTCTGTTATTTGAGTCTCTTTCATTTTGCTCCATTCTACTTTAGTTTTGCCTAGGCTTGGTGTCTTCTGATAGCTACACCAGTCAAATATTTAGATGAAGATCCGCATGAATACAACGCTCTACGTATTTGGGCACAATCAGGAACCGCTTGGAATAGTGAGCAGAAGACCAGAAAACGATCCAGAAGCAACAAGTCCTACCGAACAACACAATTTAGAGTTGATTTATAGTTTTGCACATTGATATGGCAAATAGAGAAGTCGAGAAGCAATTCTACAAGCACTGAGGAGTTTTTCTGGAAGATTAAAGGCACAACCAAATGAACACATAACAGGAAATTTTTATTTTTCCCGAAGAATCAGAAAAAACTTTTGCACTCGATCACAATCTAATTCTGGAAGGGTAGAAACACTTAACGTAGAATTTCGTAGTAGCCACATATTCGTCCATTTCGTTGTTTACATTCGTTACATTATTTATATTTGATCATTTTTCTGATCGATATTATTAAGT
Source organism: Meloe dianella (assembly GCA_028455855.1). NCBI lineage: Eukaryota > Metazoa > Arthropoda > Insecta > Coleoptera > Meloidae > Meloe > Meloe dianella. Next base: position 401,488 of record JAPTHL010000043.1, on the reverse strand, counting down.
AAACAGATCGCAAGATATAAAAGGAAACACACACACACACACACGACCCAAAAACACCATTATAGTGTTAATAACAACAGCATAATGGTAACAATAAATCGTTCTCTATTTGAAGTGATCGAACCATTTGTTCTAATTACAAGATCTTTTGGATTATTACCAATTGAATATTCTAAAAATGGCAATCGATATTGTTTAGCAAGATCGACGAAATTCTGTTGTTTCAACTATATTTTGGCATTTGTTTTAAGTATAAACAACAAACAGGACGGTGCAGAAAGTATGCCAAAAATTTTGCCACCGTCCCCTACTTACAAACGAACTATTTCTAATCGATCAAATAATTACAGTATGTTCATCACTAGCTGGCTTAATCATCGATATCAACAATCCTCTACATCTATTTGATGGTATTAATAAATATGTCATCATTTGTGATATGATTGAAATCATCATTTTTTGTTGCCTAATCATGATTTTGGTACCATTTCGATTGGGTTTCTTGTGGAAATGTTTGGATTGTTGTCAACAGTTCGATCAAATCTTATTTGTTAATCGAGCAATTCAACAGGAACAACGTTATGTTTGTATTCGATTTATTTTATGGTTTTTAGGACAGACATTCCTAATTCTTTGTTGTGATCTTCTGATTTGGATCGTAGTGAATCGATCACAAATACCAACATTTCTATTTGGAAATCTCACATTTTATTTAATGTACATTTTGGGTTGCGCTCAACAATTGCTATTTTGGCAAATGAATTTTTTGATACACAATCGAATGATTGCAATCAATGAGCAGTTGCTGAAATTGCTAAATTCTGCCGATTCCCATGTGCATAGCTCCATAAATTTGAATACGTTTACTGTTATGAAATTTATGAAACTTTACTATTGTTTATTTGAAGCAACCGAAGCTAGTACGGATTTTTGGGCATTTAATGCTTTAGTAAGTCTATTATTAGGATTATTATTGTTTTGAAATAACGAAACATGTTTCAGTTGACTTTATTTAGTTGTTTACTGCATCTGGTTGTGTCACCTTATTACTTTCTAACACGTCTCTCAACAGGTGGTGATTTCAAATTGATCCTCTTGGATGCTTTCTGGATGTGGTTGCATACAAGTCGACTTTTAGTTGTTGTTGAAAGTTGTCAAAAATGTCTAGATGAAGTATGTACCTATTTGCTTATTCTAAGGAGATTTTCATTGGGATTTGCTAATTTTGCTTTGATCTTTAGCGTAAAACAATGATCAGTTTGATTTATAGATTGCTAATTCAACATTATCCACACGATGTTAAAGAATTGGTAAGTGATAAGTGTGAGGGAAGTGAAGCTTTGCCAAAATTTTCTAATGGCTAAGTGACCCTTCAATTAGCAACAGTTAAGGTGAACGCTCAACTAGTCCGCAATGTACGCATTGCCTGTCAACGGAATGCATATCCGTTTGCGTCTAGTGAGCATTCCTCATTTATATTAATTTTTTGTTTCATTTGTGCAGTTGAGACTGTTTGCATTAGAATTAACATGTAAGAAATTGGCATTCATACCGTTTTCTTTGATGAAAATCAAAAGATCTGTAGCATTATCGGTAAGATTGTAAATATTCTCATTATCAACACGTATTCTTTTTAATTTAATATCTAGATTGCCGCTGCTGTAGGGACATTTGTCGTAATTCTATTCCAGGTGCCAGCAGCTTAATTGCACATTTAATCGATTTGTGTATTGGAAATTCTGCAGATTCATCGTGAATAAAAACTAAATTGATGTTTTTTATTGAGTTTTTGTGTGTTACATTTGAAGATCATGATCGTATCCTGAATTAGATTAGACTATAGTTATCTATAGTTGTACATGTGCTGTCATCTAGCGCACAATAGATGAACTTATTTGGGTAATCGTTTACAGATGCCTGTAAAATAATTGTTCTGTTGTAGTTTTGCGAGTTGTCGTTAGATGAATTCAAATGGTTTTTCAAAATATTTTGCAATTAAATTTGCTTCACCTTCCTCTGGTTGTTCAATTATTGAAAATCGAAACGTTTTTCGATTACTTTTAATGATTTCCATTGATATTTTGTTGCGTTTTTAATTGATTCCAATACAGCGATAACTCAAACAACAATCGAGTTGGATAGATCGAAAGATTACTGTGGTGGTTCGTATGTTGTTGGCGGTCTCTTTACTCTAAATGGAATGTTAAACATCTGTATAGTGGCGCCAAGTCTTCACTAGAAAGACAACAATATCGTCGGCGGTTGCGGCAACACTAACACGCACACACACACACACACACACACACACACAAAACAAAACCAAAAATAAATTTTCAACAAAAACTTAATCGAAAACAAATCATTCAACATCTACCTACACGGAATTAACAAGAATCAAATGGTACCTACCTAATTCCGACACACATGTTAAAGGATTGAAATCTTGCCATCGAAACGTAGGTATAGGACACAGTGTGAACCGGCCTTAATCTGCAAAATTACAGATGATAATTGCTGGAAATTGGCATAATCAAACTGAATTGCGGGTGTAATTGATGAGATGACCTTTAGAATAGTGGGAAAGTTCTATCATTTAATAATAATAATAATAATAATAATAATAATAATAATAATAATAATAATGATAATGGTGATGATTTAAAGAAACTTTTCTAATACGTTTTTAATGAATCTTTTACAAAATTTCAACTTTTCACGACAAATAAGTCGAGATAAAGACTGTAATCATCTCCACCTTACTCTTTTAATGTCGTTTGTTGTTTTTAATAAATTACCTCTATAAACAATTTATTATTTCGAACTGTTTTTTTTTTCATGAGTTAAACTACTGCCACTTCACACACACACACAAACACACACAATAAAAAAAAACAGTTGAAGAGACGTATTAAGACAATAATCAAAGTAGGCTGTTGTTTGATAACACGATAATCACTAGTGTTGTTTTAACTAAAAGGGTGGTCTATTATAAATCTATTACTATGAGACCCTACCATACAAAAAAAAGGTGGAATGATGATGATGATGATGATGATGATCATCATGATCATGGCCACCTAGATCGTTTCAAATTTTCAGTTTTGTTATGTTGTGGAAGTTTATGGTAATCAGAAGGCGGACCTGTGAACCGGCTCTTAAATGATTTTGAAACAATAGCAGACGGCGCCACAGTCGTCTTGTAAGATAAATGGGTACATAATGAATAATATAACGATTTTATTCGTTTTCGTTTACATTAACATCATCTTTCTCTTACTTTTGTACTGGACAACATTTGTAATGTACGGACAATAATAAGAAGTATATGCGAAATTAAGGTGAACGCACATTAGACAGTAGTGGATTAGTACGCCAAACGCCCGCTCGGTGGCCTGTTCAATTCGCATGACGTTGACAATTTTTGATTGGTTACAAATATGTTTCGAACTAGAAAAGGATTCTTCTATGGCGCCAGTCATCTTCGATTTTCGGTTCTTGAATTTCTGTTATACCTAGTTTCGTTTTAATTTGAATTTTTAAAGAATTCGTGTTCTACACACACACAACTGTTCTAATTGATTAGTTTTTGAGACCTTTTCATCTCTATTTAATCGTAATTTATAAACGAGACAAGCGCTTAACATCCTTGTTAATAAGAATTCCACAACAACAACAAGGGATTCGTATTGATTGGTCATCAAAAACGAAATAATTCATACATTAAACGATTAGCACATTATTTATAGATAAATTCAAACATATGATGGAATTTTCGGTAATGATAGGGAAAGTTTTTTGTTTTTTTCCTGTATAAATGTATGGAAAAACGGGGGCAATTCAGGGAGGGCTAAACAACAACAACAACAATAGAGAAAAAGCTGTCATTAGCTTACAAAATAAAAGTTTTGTCTAACAATCGATCGATTTCCAGTTAATATATAGGTTATACTATTCTAACCTTAATTAATTACAACAACAGCGCAAAATCGATTAAGGTTAGGAAATTATAACCTTTATATTTGTTGAAATGTTGATAATACCCATTTATAACACTATTAACCATATGTTTTGTTTTGGATTGTGTAAATTTTTAGCAAACAAACCAAAATCCATTCCCAAATGAATTGTTGTTATTATTATACGATAATTTTTGGGAATTATGACAGGATGGGCAGGGGGGCACACACACAGATGGCAGGTGGCCAGTTTCTAGCCTACTAACGACCAGGTCCAGGGATGATGACTGTAATTATGAAAGGTGCCTCTACGTTCTACCACACTAAATTTATTTGTTTTTGCCAGACAACTGAACACTCTTTGGGGGGCCTTACTGGTTTACACACATCTATTCCGATAGTCCCAAACTTAACTAGATTCAATTTTAAAACAAGATTATTATTGAGCCAAATTGGTTGGGATTATAATTTTCTCCTCTGTATTTGTGTAATTTTTATTCGATTTATCTTCAACACACACAAGAATCGTGATGTAGAAGTTGGGAACTTTTTGATAGAAATCTGGATTTTCTGTATTTTACGTGTGTGGAATCTGTGAATAGTTTTATTCAAATTTTGTCGGTGATGATCATGGCGGGGACACACACACACACACACACACACGACACACACACACACATACACAATCACGACTTGAATTGAGAAACGTAGAGAAGAAGAGAGTGGAGAGAATATAATAAGCTGTGTGTAAGATGTTCTTGTATGTAATCATTTGTTGAGATCTATATGGCCGTGGACCGTTTTATAAAAGGTCCGTTATAAATCTTTAAGCCATCTCGCGGACTATCTTGTAAGTGGATCACATCTTGGCGCCATTTTGGGGGGACCACCACCGACGGACATTGCGATCGATCTATCTCCCTACATACTTTATTTTTTTTAATTTTTCTACAGTCATTTTTAACCGTTTGCTTCCTTCTTTTTTTAACTCTCTCATACAATTCGATCTGATAGTACTACTGTTTATAATCGTATAAATCAAATCTTCAGAAAACAAAAGCAAAAAAAAGATTGTTTCTCTTTGATCATAATATAAACAACAAAATAGAGACGATATTTGCGAAGAGTCAATCGTGCAACAACACAATTGTTTCTGTTGTTATCTCTAGAATAACTATGTTGTCTAATAGTATATGTTAAGCCGATTAGTTTGGGGAATTCGTTTCGATTATTGATTAGCCCCAATAGCGTGTCTTCTTATTTCACCCCACCTCAATTGATATCAAATTATTATGTATTCGACTTAAGGAAATTTCGAAAATTACTACCATCTCAATGCTAGAGTAATTTGATTGTTGTCGGAACTGTGCGAATGGGGCTTAAGCGTCGGCAAGCCTCTCTTGAATGGGTGTCAAATTTACATCTCAGGTTTGTCTCTAAAGTCAAGTTGTCCATATACGATTAGATTGAGTATAGATGTAATAAACAATTATAGAATCTATTATGTATGTGTATGGGTATCTGTGTAAGGTCAACAGTGCATGTTCCATAATAATGTGACGGTGTTTGGTACACAAAGTGTCCACTCATATTTGAATAATTCGTATGCCTGTTACGTCCACACACACACACACACACACACACACATTATTACTATTTTACTCTGTATATGTGATATATAAAACATATACAAAAAAAATGAAACAAATTTTAACGTTCGCATGATAAAAAAGCATGACATGACGATCTAATATGCATGAGAGTGTGTGAAAATTTCGGTTTTGTTGTGATAAAAAGGCAAATTTTTTGCACGTTTTCCAGAAAACATACAATAACAAAGATAAAAATATGCACACAAATAAATAATCAACGTAAAAGTATTATGAATTATAAGAGAGTGCTCCATTAGTGCATTTTTTTTGGCCTCTAATGCAACAGGATCAAAGACACGCTTAATGGTATATAATGGTACGCAATAGAAGTTGTGGTGGTGTGCAACTGCTTCTGTAAGGAGCTGCAAAGATCTACCATTTCAAGTGTTACTGTTGGCATCACACAAAAACTGCAAAAAATAGTACTCTTTTTTACAGGATTATTAAGATTGGTACCTGAATAGGAGCAATAGTAGAAGTAGGGTGTGCAAACTGTCCTGGTATTAACAAACGTTCCCAAACGTTCTTTTTGACTTCCCACAAAACAACAAAAGGCAGATCAAATTTTGGATTAGAAGCCAAATACTAGCAATAGGAGGAATAGTGAAGTGCTCTCTCCACACTTTGATAGTACCCATTTCACAAATGTACAATAATTTGTTGAAATTTAGGATTGGAACCTCAAATTGGAGAAACAGTGCACAAAAAAACGTTCGGTGTTTAAAATTCTCTTTCACAAGCTATTGAAACTAATTCGTTACCAAATGCTACTTTGGACCATCGACAAAACAAGGAAAGAAGAGATCAAATACTAGCCAAATACTAGCAACAGGAGGAATAGTGAAGTGCTCTCTGCTGTTTGATAGTACCCATTTTACTAATGTGTGATTGGAAGAAGTTTCATTTGTTGAAATTTATGATCGGAACCTCAATAGGAGCAACAGTAGGGGAACAGTGTGCAGTACGCACAAACGATTGAAAGTGTTCTTTTCAAAGTGCTACTTTTTGGCCACCCACACAACTACAAAAACAGAGATGCAAATAATTCGATTAGAAGACAAGCAAAAAATTGGAGCAACACCATTTTTGCCAAATCAGAAAAACAAAACAAAAAGCCGCAAAGAGATTCGTTTATAAAATTCAAATCACACATCACACGTTATAAATGTATCAAACCATAACACCAACACACTTTAATCTTGTCACGTCCTTTTTTATATAAATAGATGAATAACAGACACTAACTGGAAATGAAAGACATAAAATTCGGTTAAGATAAAAGACGAAAAGCCGAACATATTTGACTGGAATCATTTAAAAATCCAAAAATGCGTATGTGTAATTCATGTACAATGTTACCCGATATTAAAATAAATCAATATGAATGAGAGAATTTCGATAATTTCGACTCAAAATCAGACCCAAATACCTAAGGCACGGCACTTACTTTTTATTGTATTCATTATTGTAACGATTATTGCTTTTTTTTCGAAGGGGGGGGGGGTGGAGTCAAAACACGACCAAAAGTCATATTCTTAGCTCTCCCACGAATACATAGTTAACATTTGAACTTTCCACATATTTTCATATATAAAAGATAATCTTAACGAAATCCAAAACACCACACAATAACCAAGACAACAACAACACACAACATTCATGATCTTAAACTTTTGTGTTTGTTATCATCAACAACAACAAAAATGACATTTGTTGAAACGAAACTCAACCATTTTGACCATTCAACAAACGTTTGACAATTCTTTTTTTTGTTAAATACGACCAACAAAGTGTTCCCATTTCATTCATGAAAACGATCTAGAAAAGATACGTGCTTCGATGGAATAGAACCATAAATGAATATCATTTGCATGAAAATCCAAAAAAAAATGATGACAAATTTGTTTACTCACATAAAACACATCCTACTCGTTTATTTTGCTCATTATTACAACGAAAGTCATCACAATTACGTATTTATAAGGAGACGATATTCAGAGGGCGTCATCTTGATTGATGATGATGACGATGATGATGATAATAACAACAACAATCATGTGCTTAATTATAAATCACAATCTCAATTAATTTTGTTTGATGTTATGGGAAAAAATGCAGAAACATGCACTTTAATTTTTCCATTTGTAAGTAGGCAGTTAATGTAATAATTTAACAAAGCCGTTTTATTTTTTTCCGATTGTTATCATTTTTGTTGTTAAACAAACGATACGCAATTAGTTGACGTCATTTATTTTAGTGAAAGTTGTGAATTTCGATATTATTTTCTGTAAGTTGATGTTCGGTTTTGCTCTGACTACCACCAATATCAAGTTACCAAAATTGAAAGTGTTTTGTAATTCACATGTTTGATTCGGTATTTGTGCGGTTAACACACTAACACTGATGCCAGTGTAGACGGATTTTGAGCAGTAGCAAGTACCTTGGCATTTTGTTCACTGAGGTATTGATGCACTGCTTTGCCAGTGTTTGAGGCTACACTTTTCACTGCTTGTTACCTCAACTCTTACCAAAGGTGGCATCTTCTATAATTTGGTACATTTGTGCCACTATAGTCAAAGCAAAACGAATAGAAGCTATTTTTGTAGTGAGGAACATTGTTTTGCGTCTTTCAAAATATGGATAGAAAAAACTGATCAAAATCCACCCGATTTTAATAGAAAAGACTCGATTTTGACTAAATAACATTCGATTTATTCAATTACCATTAAGAATATCGTGACTGTTTACAGTATATCCAATCGATTATACCATCATAGATAATTGAATATTGTTAGTGTGGTTTTTGTTAACATTTCTTTTATAAGCAATCCTCTCTGATCACCACCATCATCATCATCATCATCATCATCATCGTATACACACACATATTGAATCACTTTGTATTTAAAAATCTTGATTATTGTATAGTTTGACCCGGGAATTTAACGACCATCGTTAGGATGCACTTAACGACGCATGACCACTGTTAGCAAACAATACAACACAACATACGCAATCGAATAAGCCAAAAGGGACAACAATAGCATCCAACAACAAACAACCAACAACATCAACTACTACAACATTCTAACATTAACCAGTCAAAGGGGGTGATGCTAATAATAATAATAATAATAATAATAATAATTATTATTATTATTATTATTATTATTGAATCGAACGAATAGTTGCTGAGTTGTTGGATCATCAACCAAAAAAGAAAACCGAAGTCTTTATTGATATTTAAATGATCGCGATTTATGGTCCAGCCGATTTGGTGGAATGCAGAAGTAATGTTTGGGTGCGAAGCTGCTTTTATATTATAAGCCGATAGTCTTTGTCGGTAACAGTGAGGCCAATTAGATAATATGATCGATGGATATGAAACGATCACGCAAACCACATATACACTATGTTCTTTATATATCGATCTATCTATCTTTCTTTATCATATTTAAATATAAATAAAAATGATGATGATGATGATGATGATCGTATTCACTTACTTGTCATCATCAGTAAATGTTCATTCATTGATAGCGTGGTGATTACTATCTAGGAAACAGTTGGTGGTCCTTTAAAACACATTTAAAGATGATGATGACAATGCACTGAATACTAAAAAAAAAACAAACAACTCTCTAGGGTAAGTTATATAAAAATCAATTTAATCAACAATATAGTGATTGATTTTTTATGAAATTAAGTTACTTCGAATTGTAGTTTATAGGTATGATTATCAATAGTTGTGCGCACGCTAACACTACTATTATCATTCATAAATTATTTATTTAAATAGTGATTGATATTGAAAAAAAATAAAAATTACTTCAATGTTAATAATTAGAGGGGCAAGAAAACTACCTACAAAAAATCAATAGGTATTCAATAATGTTATTATTGAAATCCAATTATTATAATGTGAAACCTTTGAAAACAAATGTAATACACTGGATAACAAGATTCGTTAATCGGAGTTAAGTTGGAGAGCTAAATCGGTGCTTCTTAAACTCTTTACAATCCGATATTTTATAGTCACACGCTTGAATTTTGAGACAAAAAGACAAAAATCGGCAAGTTTTTGTTCCTTCATTAACAGTGCTACTCCTTATATACAGTGGCGTGCTAGCACTCTTCTACCATCGCTAACGAATCAGGATTCGAGCTCTAAATTTCCACTTATTTCATCTCCTTCTTCAACTCTTTATAATGCGATATTTTTGCTGCTCCTTATAGGGTAGCGGGTAGCCCTCTTCTACGATGGAAGGCAGGCTACTACAGGATCTAGCGAATCCTGCCCTAACATAAGCTACTGATTTTTGGGAGGAATCAGGTCCCAAACCGCCACTCCTTTCATCTTCTATCAATGCTTATCAACTAAAACAACTGTCCAAATGGAAACGTCGGGCAAATAGAGGGTGCTAAGACTATCTCTGATAGATATTTTAGACACAACACAGATGCTACACACTAAACTACTAATAATCGTAATAATTCGAAATAAATTGATCCAATTTCAACCAAAAACAACAATGGAATGTGTGTTCTACCTACCCATTATACACTACATTGGAATACAATACAAACACCTCCAAACCACCAATAATTGGGCAACAATATGAAAACCACACAAAATTCTTCGTGTGTTTTTACTAACTATAACAACAACAGCACCAAACCGATGATTGATTATCATTAAAATTACGATCATCATCACCATTTTGCATCTATTGCCTAAAAAAAAACCACTTCTATCAACCTGAAACAAAGCAAAAACCACACAATAACCAGTAAAATTGGTTAGTCTTCGTGTCAGTTGAGATGGGGGATGGGTGGGTTGGGGGGTAGTTGGGATTGTTGTCGTTATTCTTTTTTAACAGTTTTTTCCCAAAGAATCTTTGGTTAGAAATACACAAACACCACTTTGTATAAATATGGATTTGAACAAACGAAAACATCAGTTTTGCGTTAAAATAACAGAAAAAAGAGGAAAACAACGAACATATAATTGTTGAATGAAAAACCTACTATTAACTGGTTCATTATTATAACATATAATAAAAAAAATACATACATACATATATATATATATATATGTATATCTATGGAGAATAATTTTTTTTAACGGTAACCATATGCCATACAGTCATTATTATAATGACAATGGTGCGGTTAACCGCAAGTGCTATCATCAAGTCGATTCAAGTGAACAATAATAATAACACATATATATGAATAGAAAAATAATAAAATATAAATAAAGAGACAGAGATAGAGAGTATGGTTCACATGGGAAATTGGAAAATTACAGGAGTTACTAGATTTTAGTGTCTTTACTGGCATTAAGCTGGCAATACTGTAATTGCTGTCATCTTTGGCATCCTAACCTCACTGTTGCTCCGCCATATTGGACATAATCCGAATGATGTGTTTGATTTGAGTATAATCGAAAGGATTTTGTGCGAAAAACGGATGGCAAAATTTTTGCCAGCCTACTAACTGCTACAAACTTTCGCCAGTCTACATTTACAAAGAGCCCATCAGTATAGATATGAAGATCGAGGCTTGTAGAGAACACGGTTGTTCTTCCAGCAAAAAATTCATACAAATTGATCGTTTTGAAGATGATTTGATGTGATGTAAACGACAAGTTTCGAATGTCGAAACACCAAAAAAAAATACGTTTATCTTTCAGTTACCAAAAACAAACAAAAAATTTCGATTATCTTGGATCATTTATTATATTTGTTTTAACAATAAATAAGATGCATAATCTTTTGACATTTGGAAGTTTTGACATCTTTCAAATATGATATAAATAAAGAAAAAAATAAAGAAATTGGAGCTAATTTGTCATTGTGAATATTTAAACGAAATCATTTGCACACACACACACACACACATCCATGAGAGAGAGCAAAAAATAGATTGCTTCAAGTGTTTCGTTGCTTTTTCTTTGATGTGCAACGATTTTTTATAGCTAAACAGGTGGAATTTTTTTATGAATCAATCGAAACTTGTAGATTCCTTAGTTAACACAAATTTTTTGGGAAATTTTGGCATTTTCGGCCAACAGGCTAGCGTTACAATCAAAATTGCAAAAATGACCCTACGTACATACACTGCTGTTCCTCTAGCGAGACATTGTAGCTTATTTATTGGCTAACAGAAATGTAAATGTTGCACGATGATTGATTTTTAAGGCTAGAAAAAACACGAAAATCTAAAGAGAAATGATTGTGTCTGTTTCGATTTTCCTGTACTTCATTATTGCGCGTCTTAAACGCAAATAGAACGAGAGAGAGAGAGAGTGAGAGACTGCTCAGTTTTTTTTTATTTTTTTTTTGAGAATAATTTTTTGATTTATATGTTGTCGGCGCTTCGACCTCCTACCTGGGCCCCCAATGTGTGTTTCCTATAGTCTTTCTGCACTATAAAATAAAATACGCGCGCGGTACACATCACACGAAAAGAGAACCAACACAAAACGAACAAACAAAAAATCAACATTTAAAGCGATTGATGAAACTAAAAACCATAAATAATAATAACAAAGATCATTTAAATCTGTACAAAAGCAAATGGAGGCGCAGTTGTTACGAATAAAAATAACAATAATAATAATAATAATGATAATAAGACCAGTGGCGTTTATTTACCAACTATTTCTTTGATCTTTCACGACGCAACAGCATATACGCAAGAGGATTCTTCTTTTTTTGTTGTTGTTGTTGGGGAAACAACTAGCGTTCATTTGTCTTATTTCTTCCTGTTGCTAAAGGGTGGATTCTTACAAATAAATTCATTTGGGTGGGGTGGTAGTTTTCAATGACACATTACATTGGTATGCCAAAAAGTGAAATATGAGATTGTGAAAAGACACAGTGTCAAACGTTATGTGTGTATCTTTGCTTCTTTCCGTTTCATTTCTTCGTATTTTGCCCTTTTATAAGTCAGTTCTATCGTTGTAGTATTTGTATTGGGTTAGGAGGGTATGGGGGTGGTTGTATATCAAAGTGTCTCCTTCAGCTCTTGAACAAATACGAAAGAATCATTTATGGGTGACGGTCGTTTTTCTATAACGTTCCAGCAATAATCAGCAATACACCCAATTATCACACAAAATCCATAAATTTTCAATCATAATTGAAATGTTTGACAAAATCGAATTGATTCGAATTGGTTTTGGAACGTAACTAAAATCAAATGTTGAAAACTTCTTGATGATCACTCAAGTAATTCCATTAGCGTTGTTGATATTTAGCAATGAACGCAATAGAAGAGAAGTATCTTGGAGGGTGAGATATAGTGGTGGAGTAGCTGGCACCGGCGCCGCCAAGAATGGAGGAGGGGGCGTCACAAACAGGCGCCTAGCGTCGCGTCAACTGCCGACGCCGTTCCAAAGCGTTGCGCGTCCGCTGCAAAAACTACAATCACTGTCGGCGGCGAGACGCGATGCTCTATCCGCCGCCACCACCATCAACACTCTCATGTCTCTCAACAACCACCCCTAAGTCGACGAAAAAGAGATAGAACGAACAAAAAAACAACAAACAAACAAACAAACGAACGAATTATACGACATGAAATTATTATTAAAGCCATATTTCATGTTACGCTACGTATTTGCTTGAAGCGCAATGTGAGTTGCTAATTATCTACGACACATCACCAAAACGTTCCATATATCAAAAGATACACTAACACACAGATAGAGAAGGACCAAAAAAAGGAGGAGACTTTTCCATGTTATTAATACGTAAATTTTGCGCCAGATCCAAAACGTTTTCCTTTCATTTACATTTTTCTAAATAGAATGTCTAAAATTATCGTTCAGCTAAAATTAGTTCAGTGTTCCTCTAGCGTTTCTGTGTGTGTTTTTTTTTACGCAGCTAGTTATATTCTCAGCGTATATCAAGGGTTTTATTGTTATCTTTAGGGCATTTTACAGGTCAAGTCACGAATCCATCCAACTAATCACCTTGTTTATCCTGCTAATGATCGTTAGCTGAAAGGGCAGGATTTATACCATGTTATATTATCAATGTTTGTGTGTGTGTGTGTGGTTGTTAATACCTACACATATTGACTGAACTGACCAAGATAGGGACCTTTTGGCCATTTTAACTTTATTATCGAGATTTGTATTCCTGCTACAATATCATCCTCTTCTCGATTTCTATAACAACAAATTGTACAGAAATTCAATAAATCTAAGCAAAATTGAATTTAGGGGATGAAAGTTATAGATTTTAATTCAAAATTCTTGATTAGATATACACCTGAATCCCTCTTGGAAAATCGGAGAAAAATTCGAAAAATTCCTAAGGGTGTTGGGGGATGATTTTTGGTCAAATATTAGATTAGTAGGGGTGGATATCGTCTTATCTACATGTTCGAATGCAATATTTTTGCCATGTTAATAACCGCTATCTCTCCCAAAAATTTCCTGTTATTATCTTTAATCAGAATTCGTATCGTCGACAATTTTGAACATTAAATAAGAAATACCGAAAAATCAAGGGGATGATTCTTCTGTTGTGACACATACACCAACCAACTAACAACAACAACAACAACAACAGATTGAGAGGGTAAACGAATTTGGACAGATGGGGGAATCAAATACACAATCAGATTACTATTCCAATAACAAGACCATGACAAATGCGGATAAATTGTCACAGACACCCTTGATTATTTCTCGAAATAATGCAACTCAATAAGGGTAGTTTTACACGATTTAATCGATGGAAATTGTGTAAAATTGGTCAAGAAGCAACAACAAAAAACCCCACAAAGCGGAATGGTCGGTGGAGCAACGACGACAAAAAGAAGCAAAAATACTGCATTGGTTTAAGTGTTGCAAACGCTGATTGGTCGATGGGACATTCCACATGGAAGGTCTATCAGAAAAAAAGACGGTAAAAATTTTTGGCATGCTGCTATACGAAAAATCACCAAATCATAATAATAATAATGATAATAAAAATGGAGGATTTTACGGATCTAGCACGCCCCCTTTTCCACCTGTTCCATCGCTAATGTATTGATTTCGATTGAATCGATCATGATCGGCTTAGATCGGTAAGTCTTAGATGCGTAGACACGCCCCTTGTCTCGTTTTTCTGTTGTCGGCCCCATAAGTGTCTAGATGCACTTAAGTAAAATAAGGGTAATAAGAGTTCAGTGACCTGTGAAGGGTTGGTTCCAGTAATCATCTCTGAACAAAACACAAAAAAACAAAAACAAAAACGAAACGTATATACCTACATACGCACACTGTCTAGATACGAAATGTTTGTTTTTCATAAATCTTTCAAAAAGGCAACTATTGCGATTTCCAACCCTCTCTCAAATTACACACATATCCAACCCCATTTGTATACAATAAAACCACTTTTTATATTTATTTTTGTTCGTTTAATAATTTAAAAGAAGGTTAAAGAAAAAGTTTAAGTTTGCGTGTGTCGTGGCACAACTGCCACTTTACTACTGAAACGTGAGTTGAAGACATGCTCTCTCTCTCTCCTGTTGAATAATTCTCCCCATATAAAACTACCCTGTCAATAATATAATTAGTTGATTATAGAATGATATTGTTACTATAATAGAATTTAAATAAAAGAAGGAAAAAAAAACTAGTGGTATTAATTAAAACGTTTTGTGTGTAGGTATAGAGAGGGGTGGTTTTTGCTATTTGTATAACATTGAGAGAATTGGGGGTTGGATAAAGATGTCAAGATTTCCCCGTTTTCTATACCAGTAACATTGTAAAGTCAAATGTGAAACTGTAAATCTCCTCACACGCCCGCCTTCTCGCTTTATTTGACATCTCTGAGGTAGTTGTAGTGTGGTGGTGGTGGTGGTGTAGAAGAAGGGGGTGGTCGTTTCGTATATACGTTGAAATGGGCAAAATTAAATTCCCTAAAGACTAGTAATGGTTTATAAGAAATAGCACGAGTATTTTTATTGGGAAATCAAAAAGATCGCCAAATGGGGATGGTTTTTCTTATTTTATTGTTTCACCCTGCTTTTTTTTAAGTGGTAGCAGTGATTGTGGGACATTGGTAAATCTGATTGAAATCTGCACATTTTCATCACTTATGGTTTGATTTGTTGTGTGATTGACCTAATTTTTCGCTTAGAAACAGGGTAGTTTCTGATGAATTTGTCATAAAATATTAGGGGATGACAGTAATATCTTTGTTAAAATAACTAGGTATAAGAATTTATTATTTATTTAATTTTATTCCAAGAACAATCTTAATAATAATTGATAGAATAATTAATCTGTTTTGATGTAATTGGCGGTTAGAAAATCCCTAATTAAATCGTACAAAAAATAATTAATGGAATCAACTCTGTTTGTCTTAATTGTTGTCTTCCTGTCCTTGTGCTTATTGTGAAATTAAAATAACAAATAATCCTTACAATGGTGAAGTACTTTTAGCTGAACCCTCCCCCAAAAGCAAATTAATGGTCGAAATTAAAGACTTTTTTTACATTTGAAAAGTATTTAGAAAGTTCACAGCAAATTGCGGCAACGTTATCATACACCACTATCGATTTTGCCTGTCTGAGGAAGCTTTTTGGCGTGCCTTTACCGGTCAAAATTGATGATTGTTAAATTCCAAAAATTATTGACTACAGTAGGTACATCAGCAAAGTACGGCAACGCTAACTAACACATTCCCATGTAGGTTTTTACGCCTACAAATGCAAAAAGTGCTTCATATGAATTCTTTTGCTTTACAGGGGCTTCGTTTTTCTCTCATATGGACAAATGCTTTGGCCAGGTTTGCTGGTGTACTTTTCGAGAAGTCAAAGTACTTCTGATCAACTATGGTGTTCACTGTTTATTGTTGATTTTGTAATGGTAATGTAATTGCAGATCTAAATCTTTCTGATGAAGTATTTTGGCACACCTTTAGTGATCAAAATTGATTATTATTAAATTCATCAGATAGGTACTTACAGACTACAGTTTATTTCTTAATTAAAAAAGTACACCAGCAACAACATTAAAATATATTCCAAAGTAAGTTGTTCTGTCTGCAGATACCAAAAAAAGATTGCTTCAAACCTTCAAAATCTCTACAAGTGGCATGTGAACTCTTTTGTTTTATAGGTACATCGTTTTCCCTGCTGCAGTTGCTGGTGTGTACTTTTCGTCAAAGTACTTCCGCGGAAGAATGGTGCCAAAACGATTGGTTTTGCTTCTATTTATTTGGATTTTTTGTAGGTTTTTAGCAGATATACGTACCGAGTTCATTGTTCATTTTGTAATGGTGGTGGCTATCGACAATTTCTGTTGATGGATGTGGCATCAATGGGCGGTAGCCGGTGGCACGACTAATTACATCTGTGACATGGTGGTGCGATACCATTTTTGGTGATGGTGGTTGTTGTGTGTATGGATAGTGGTCAATTCGTGAAAAATGAAGAATTTTTAAAGTTGTTGTCCTCGTCTGGCTTCACAATGGTGTCTTCGTCACTGTTGCCGATGATAGCGCGGTGGGACTCACGTTCTCTGTGGGGCCCCCCCGCGATGTAATTGCAAGCCGCTAGTGTGTCCGGTTGGGTGGTCTCCAACAACGACTCGCTTTCAATCCAACAGTCTTACTACATCCAATATGCAAACGAATTTCTTTTCCAGCACCATAAGTGGAATGGTTTTTTTCTTGTTTTCGTTTTTGTTATGGTGAATATGCAGACGAAAATCTAGTGACGAGTGCAATAACAAGTGAAACGTGCGACTAATACCTTAATCTTGATCTGGATGGGATACCAAAATCGAAGCATCTAATCAAGTTGGCGCTTTGATCAATAGACAAAGCCGACTGTGTGTGTGTGTGTGTGTGTGTGTGTGTGTGTGTGTGTGGTGATGTACGAAAGCAACGGATTGGAACGACAACAGTGTGTGTCGGCATCGTTTTTAATCAGACAATATCAAGTCAATTAAAAGCGAAAGATCAAGACTCGAATGCACATTTTGCTCTACTTGGGGAAATAGAGAGAGAGAGAGAGAGAGAGAGAGAGAGATAAATCACCCTTAATATCCACCATCCCTATATCAAAATCTTTACTGTTTAGTTTTTATTACGTTCGTTTCAATTAGTGGAGTTTTGGTTGTCGTTCAATTTCAATTTTAAATTCGCGACACGATTTTCGCGGGTCTCCAACTGTAGTAATCCTTGTCATCCCCTTAAAACCATCCCCGTATTTAACTACTGTACACCCCAGTTACTTTCAGTCAAACGACACTGATCCTAAACGGTAGTAGTTAGTGGTGGTGGTGGTGGTGATATCATCACCACCACCACCACCACCATAATAAAATTTAACTAACTTAAAAGCCGGTTTGATAATTTAATCCAAATTTACACCACCCCCTACGAACATTGTCGCTAAATTGAAAGACAAAAAAAAACGACTCGCTCTTTTTTCCTTTGCGCTATTCTCTGCTTCTTGTCGAGAATCTGAATAAGCAATCAATCAATCTTTTCTTTTTTCAGAGAGAGAGAATTTTCGTGTAGAAACGGTGAAAAAATTCAACTGACCCTTGGATATTCACGGTTGAGAGGGGTGATTTTTGTTATGAGAAGATGGATGATAGTTGAAGGCTAATAGATTTTTAACGATCTCACCACCCTTGTCCCAATTTTCAATCGAAATTATTTGTTTTATTCCCAAAAAAAATCTTTTCGAAATTATCAAGGGTAGTTTTTGTAAATTTAATGGGGTGGGGGTAGTATTTGGACGGAAATTCATTGATCTAATGTTACACAGTCTCGTGTCAATTCGAATCAGTTTCCTGATATGAAACGTGTGTTTGTGTCGTTTATACTATTGAAATACGAAAATTTAGGGGATGATTCTTCTTTAAACCCCCCCTTTCCATACATCTTCTCTATATTCTATCCGTTTCTATTATGTCGTTTTCTCATTTATGTTGAATTAATGTGGACAAATCGTTTGTTTTTTTTGGCTGGTTGTCTCGTAAATATTGAATTCTTATGAGACTAGAAGGTGAACGCTCACTAGTCAGCAGCGTACACAGCGTATACGTACGGTGCTAACTAGTGAGCGGTCACCTTAAGGTAGAAACAAGTAACGAAATAACAGCAGCTTGTTGTTGTTGTTGCTGTGTTGTTTAACACAATTGTGTCAATTGTAAATTCTAATTAACGTTTACATGGTAGGTGGTGTTTTGGCGATTGTTCCACGTTGATGGCCAACTAGATCAAACAGAACAGCCCACTAATATATCGTTTGTGAGGGCAAATTGTTGCTTTGTTTTTTGCAAGTGTCTTCTTGCTTATGCTTTTATCTTATCTCTTCGAAAATTCGATTTACAAGATTAACATTCTATTGTTATTACACCCGAAAAATGGAATCGAAACATCAATATATCCATGACACACTTAAACGAATTTCCGGCATCAGTGCCGTTTTGACTTGTATAGAGTTGGTTTTGATGCGTGTGTGTGTGTGTGTGTGTGTGTGTAGTAGTAGTAGTAGTAGTAGTAGTAGCGGGTAGTTTTAGGGGTTGCACGGAGGGTGATTCCGGGCAACGGACTGTAAGGGAGACAATTGTCCTCAACCATCTCGCCGTATAACTTTAGTTGTGCTCGACTAAATCCAGAAACTGGCATTAAAATAGAGCCCCCCACCCCCACCCCTCACACACTCTACATATTTAATCATTATCAAAATAATTAGAAATGTGCCAATTGTGATGGTTTTTCTCTTCATTTTTTTTTAGTTTTTACAAAAAAAAACGACGACACTCAGATACGCAAAGTTAGGCGCAGTCGGTGGCTTATTTTTCCAGTTCGTTGACGTCCTGCTCCTTTTGCTGTACGCACAAATACACACACACACACACACATACCCCCACATACATATATCATACACATAAGGACTGCGGTGTAATAAGATGAAGATGGTGGTGGTGGTGGTGGTGGTGGCGGCGGCGGCGGCGTTGCTAGGCTACCAGGATGGACCCCGAGATGACCTTTCAGCTCCAGATGACTTTTAGAGTCGATGCGATTGGCAAGTTAGACCCAAGTCTTGGACATTTATTTCACACGCTGATACACCCCTTATACGTACAGTATACGACAAAAGTTTCCCATTATTATTATTATTATTATTATTATTATTATTGTTTGACTCAATTTTCATGGGATGAATATTTGAAATACCATGGATGATGAAATCTCAAATATGTTGATGGTCGAAAATAGATGATATGAACTGATAATAAACGGTGTCTTTATGTATCTGTGTGTGTGTGTGTGTGTGTGTGTGTTGTCAAGCTGTAACAGATTATTAGTGGAGCTATAGGTGCTCAGTTGGGGGGCGCTTTGTTTCAAGGTGACAAGTCCTAATCAGAGAAAAGATACAGAAGAAGAATTGCTTTCTACAACAACAACACATTTTTTGATGTTATTTAAGGTTGGACACAGGTCTTTAGGAAACATCCAATCACTTTATTTTGTCCAAGATGAACGAGCTAAATTATTTGGATTTAGTAAGCCAATCAAGCAACCAAATCAAAAATTTTGCGTCTCCCCAAATTTCGTAACAAGAGTGAATTACGTTTGCAATGGTAGTGGTTCGTTATTCTACGAACAAAAAAGACTTTTGCATATTCTGGTCTTTTAGATTGAAAATGTCTGAATTCAACGTTAAGATCCCCAAATTCACACCCATGACGCTATATAAAACGCTACTGATGTGACAGTGACAGTGTCGTTGGCATGTTTTGCCGATGTGTTTTTTTTTTATTTGCTACATTTGTTGCTATACAAATAGTTGGCTTCTTTAGTAGTGCCCAATTACACTCAGACTCGTAGTGCTTTAAGTGTTAGAGATTAGGCTTTGGAAAGATACGCACTATAGCTATATTTCTATGCCTTTGATACAGTGGACTTTTTGGCATTCGTCTTCCACGTATTATCAGATAATGTCAATTCATCTAATTTTGTAGACCTTTTTTTTGTGCGTTGTTGTGTGTGTGTGTGTGTCAGTGAGCAACACAGGCGCCTTGTCTCTACTAAAAATCTATTTAGATGAAAACCTTCCGCTCTTATAAATATCATGTTGGACAAGACATTGGTCACCAATTAAAACAGACTACAACCCAAAAACAAAACCAAAAACAAAATACACACACATATGACATCAGATAATTGTGGCGTGTGCGGCTTCTCTTTTAATTTTTCCATATCGCTGTATGTTAATCTTAGCAATTTTAATTGGAGTAGCCATCTTGGATTTGGTGTGTATATATATATATATATATATATATATATATAGACAAAATAAAAATTAGACTACGAAATATGTGTGTTGGTGTAAGCAAGCGAAAAAAATAATCGATGCGGAAATGACTTAACAGGAAGTGCGTGTCGTCACAGCGGTAGGGATGTAATTGTTTGGCGTACATCCGTCTCTCTACAGCATCCACCACGATTCCCCTACACATATACGCAATCTCACATATAACAAATAAATAATAAAAGAATGAGATAGAGATATTGAGCACATTTACAATAATTTAGTGAGATATAGGTTCACCCTTGACAAATTTTTATGGGTTTTGTACCATATAGCACCCCCTCGTTTGCTCTCTCTCTCTCTCTCTCTCTATTTATTTCATATATTTTTTGATGACAATTGGAGAAAGATGGGGAGTGCGGCGGGCCATCAAAAAACAAATGAATTTTCGTTTTGGTTGCGGGTTGTTAATGTAGCGAATCTGTGGCTAATTGTTATTGGTTGTTAAAGCCACGTGACACCCCCTAAAAAAAATATACAGAAACGGATATATGACACACAATAATTTGAATACGACTATATGTATACGAAATTGATGACCGGCTTGTCGATTGTCAGTTGTCTGGAATTAATGGAGCTCCCCGACGACGATGACTTGATTTTTCCTATATAGAATTGCCGATCAAACATTTATTATAATGATAATGGTGATACCCCTGCTACCCCAAAAGCAAAAAAAAGAAAACATACAGCATGAACGTAGTGGGTAAGATGAGAAATTTAAAAAATCTCCCCGATGGTTTTCATTAATTAGTCGAGTAGTAGTGGCGCCTGGATTCGCCTTTTCACTCTCTCTCTAGCTATCTCTTCCGCCGGATCTACAAAAATTTTTCTTCTCCCATCATCAGCGTAATGATGATCAACTTGTTTGTGCGTTCATTTTTTGTTTTTTGTTTGTGGGTTTCTCACAATACCGACCTTGTTGGATGTTCTTCATCTCTTCACTTGTCAGCCAAATAGTTCGGCGGTGTCAAAGACACGGATTTGCATGCATGGTTTGATCAGTATGCTGTTTTAGACGCCTGACTGTTTTGTAACAGCCCAAATATGCTAGACATTCGATATGCAAATAATAATCGAGGCAAATTGGCGAGATGACGCCGTCAGGACCACCATCTCCACCATATGTTGGACGAGATCATCAAAAAATAAATTGCAACTTCTTTCTGATCTTGTCTAAGGCAGCGTCCACATTTCGACATGATATTTCAAAGGGTTTCTTCTTGCTAAAATTTTACTAAGAATTGTCCGTTGTATAGGGGCAAATTGAATGTTTGAGCTGAAATCCCAATATAACGGACTTTCTATTCGAATATTTGTAAATACGAGCTTCTGCTGCTTATTTTCGATTGTTGCTGCATCTGTCTGTCGTTATATCCGAGTCCACTTCGTTCTAATTGCACAATACTCGTTTGAACCGAAGCTATACAGAAGTATCCTTAAGCAAAATTAAGGTACCTTCTGATATAACGTATATTGATGGAACACTGTTATATAATTAAGGAGCGGATATTTGTTATACATTGGCTTAGCATTAAAACACCCTGCGAACTGTTCGATAGATGCGTCCGCTCTTTAGTTATAATAGTCGCAATCTATTCATGTAGTTGTTTTTTTTTTGTGAATTTTTGAATTTCACAAAACTGACCGTTTTTCATTTCTGAACAGGGGACGCAAAAGAAGGAGACAATAAAAACGTATCGAATAAAAAAAGGGGGGAATTTTACGATCTCATATGATTTGTGTTGGCAATAAAAACTGTTGTATTTAATTAAATACTTATGTAATTAAGTAAAATTTCTGTGTGTGTTTTTTTGTTCTCTCCATATTTTTCCATTTAATTACAGAATACTGATTAAATATTCGTTTCCCATTATTTTATTTCCAATTAAGTGTATGTTTTTTTTTTAATTTTATTTTCAAGCATTGTGCGTAATATTATAACATGTCTATATTTATTATTTGGAAATAGGGGTTGATTTTCTTTTATTCATTGTTGTAACAACAACGGTACGAATAAATGATCGCCCACCACCCGATTTTCCCTAGTTTTAGATATGTCTGAGAGATCGTTTTAGCAAATTGCTCGTCCGGTCCATATTGTGTCCGTTTTCTCTCCCTTTTATTATAACTATAGTTCTGAAAATGTGCACACACACACACTCACACACACACCAACACACGCACACACAAAACAAACATAAAAGGGGAAACAAAACTGAAGAGGAAGAAATAGATTGACACGAAAATAGATACACAAGGAACACTTTGAAAAATTTACCCCGTTTACACGTACACTTAGTCAAACTGATTTTTGTGTATCTGTTATTTTAATTGTTAGCCGAAACCGGTACATTTCTGATATAATAGAAACTAAGACTATTTTTGGCTTTGATACCTGTTCGGAATGATGATCAAACATCTTTTTACAAGATCGTTAATAAGATAAAGATTTCGGGATGGTTTATTAAAAAAACAAACAAACAGGAAGAAAAAAAACCCGACCGTCCTGTGATAAAGATAGAATATAGAGAAAGATGGATAGATAGATTATAAAAATGATCTTGATTTGTCCTGTCTTCGAGTCGCTTAATTTATACGACATGTTTACATATGTCCTGAACCGAACCGAACGGGCGCATTCTAATTGTCGGCATTTAGGGCCACAGTCAAAGGGGGCGCACAGCATGCCGGAGCTGAACGTAGCGCACCGAAGGACCAAAAAAATACACACACACACACACAATCCACATATAACCGAATAAGCAGTGCAATATTGTTGGAAACACTTTCAGTCATTATTATTATTATTACATTATTATTATTATTATTATTATTATTATTATTATTATTGTGATTTTTTAATCAATGTTTAGAAAGGTATCTAAAGAGAAGAAGAGTTCACACACAAGCACACAAATATAGTGAAATCCATGAAGATTATATAAAAGAATGAAAAATATGAACTGAAGAAAACAAAGATAGTATAATCAAGATAGAGGAAGATAGCAAAATGATTTATTCTGGTCGAGTCGTGAATGTCGTGAAACGCGTCTTTTCTATACCTATACACAAATATAGAGAAGAAGAAGAAGGCGGCTATATGGTGGCTGCCTGGTCCGAACAGAGCGTAGTAACGAGATACCGGGGTGGTCCTCCTCTTCAACTGTCCATGGATATAGTTGCTTCTCTCTCTCTCTGTCTCTCTCTCTTTTGCTAACTACTACTTTATACTATGATGATGGTTGATGATCATCATGTTGTTGTTTAGCTAAGATGTACGTTCCACGTTTTATATGTAGTGTTGGGAAATCAGGAAATTTCTAAGAGTTACTGGGAGTATGTGGGTACTACATGTAAATGTGGATCAAAAAGTTACTTTAAATCCGACTTTATCTAAACCCTATTTTATGCCAAAAATTTTGGCCACTTTTTCCATTTCTGAGTTGTTGATCTTTAGCAATTATTACAAAGAGAAATCCTTCGGGAAAGCAAGAGTACCTTAAAAAGGAGCAGACCAACAACGTTCAAGTGTGGACTTGAGGAAATTCTAGACGTTTTGTGCAAGTGTGTGAACAGAAGAGTATGAAGCAAGGAGTTACTACAAATCACTTGTAAATTGTCCAAAACTCATTAACAACGATTTGGAAAAGACTATCTCTAATCAAATAGATGGAAGAATTCCAAGCAAATTACTGTCACTACCCACTACTGATAATTGTTTTGGTAATGTTTGGATACCAACAATTTTTTGCAAATTCAGTCAAATGGTAAATTCCAAACGTTTAACAGTGGAAAAATATCACTTTACAAATAAACATGTTAACAGATCGGTTTTCTTTGTACTATTGGGCCGGCCGACCCCCTCCAACCGCCCCCCAGCAATCACTTAAGGCATTTAATGAAATGTTAAATCCGAATGTTTCGAGTAGCGATTCGTTATAATTCTATTTCGAAATAGAAAAGAGGGCTACTATCTAGTCGTATATAAGAGGTAAGGTAAGGCGCCCCCTTTGTCCCTTTCATTTAGTTTTTTTTTCTACTATTTAACAAAAGAAATCGAGACGAATTGTATAATTCCTAACAAATTTGGCTCAATGTTAGGTATACACTAATCTCATTTTATACTGTCTTTTTCTATCTGATTGATATCAGATAGAAAATAGAAATAGTGTCTTCTTCTCTTTATTCTTCAACTGTCGAAGAATTGTTGGCGCACACAGATTTAATTGAAGCGCAAAATTTTGTCTTGATTTGTGTAGTGATCCGTGCCAAAGAGCTGCTCCTTCCTCCCCCCTTCTTCTTCTACCATCGATAAACAACTCTGGAACAAACAACAAAAACGAAATTGAAAAGAAATAAAAGAAATAGAAGAAGGTACCTACCGAAAAGTGCCCAACGATCTGAAAATATTTAATCTTGTTGTTTTGCAAAAGGTACAAATCCGCCCTCTACTTATACTCTTTAGTTAACCGAAAATGTGGAGACAATTGAAATTTCTACTGTCTGTTGATCAATAATTTGCCAAATTTTTGCCTGTGTGTGTGTGTGGATGAACGATAGATAAGATTTGTTTTGTTAAACGTTTTTGGGTGTCTGCAAGTTTTCAACGCCTGCTATTTTATTATGAAATTTATGTTGTTAGTAAGTTGATTTATGTTGATATTTCTATGTTGTTGTTGTTGTGTGCCTTTTCGGGTACTTTATTGTTGAAGGCCGCCTATGATTCTTGTGATATATGATGGACCACCATAAGGCGGGGGCTTAATTACCCGTCTAGTTAATTAATAAAAACTTAATTGTGAATTTTGATTTAATTATAATCTCTACACAGGACTCTTTTTCGATCTTTGTCTTTTCATCAATTTAAATTAAATTTTCATTTAATTTAATTTAGTTTTTGTTCTGTTTAATAAGTGGGTATTAGAGAAAAAAATTGTTGATTATTATTATTCATAATAATAATAATAAAAACAGGATGTTTTTTATTTATTTGGATGGTTAATGGTTGAATTTTGATTCGTCCGGAATTCATTGAATTTAAGGACTTATTCATTTAAATTAATTAAATTCAATTTTTGAAGCCACACACAAAAAAAATCCTCCTCACAACTCGCATATTGAAGCACGTTTTGTTAAAACAAATCGTAGTTTCCCGAACCGTTTTGTATGAAGTTCGTGTTATTCAAGGACCGTGCTATAATTGGGCGGCGTGTATTCAATTAACAACAACTAGAATCCGTCTATCAGGAGGTATAGTGACGGCGAGATTTTTATTGTTTCACAATTGGATAAACGAATAAAGTCGATTAATTCGGATAATCGAAGCTCATTTTAGATAGATTCTATTGTATCAACGGACCAAAGATCAAAAGTACGTAACAAGAATAAGTTGCAAAATACTTCCAATTTTTGGCCATATGAGTAAGCTTAATAAGCCCAAAATAATACCTCAGATGAAGCAAAAGTGCCTTTCTGGCAAAATACAAAGTGCAAAGTTTTGCCAGCGCACTCCCTAGATAGTCAAAAATGCAAAAATTTTGATCACACCCCTCACTGCTTCCACTTTATTACTGATTCATCAGAAACTTGTCAGAAACACTGCATTTTTTTGGGTATAAATTGAAAGTTACAGTCGACAAATCATTATCACTATAATTATGATCATCATCATCATTAAAGAAACCAGCAAAATACAATAATCACATCATTAAAATAAATAATAGAGGAAACAACAAAATTGGAAAAAAAAACAAACAATCAAACAAAAAAAATTACAAATTAATGAGTATCTAGTAGGTGGGAGGACAAAGAACAGTTGAGAATTAGAGGGAAACAGATGTAGAAATTAAGAAAATGATAGATATATAGAATATTTGATAAGTATACAATGAAACAAACAAAAAAAACAACAACACACACAGCTATTAGTGTTCTAATATGAGTGACAAGTACAACAATTGTCATATTGTTCCCCTCCTCACCCCCAAAACCTCTGTCACTAACCAACTATCACGGTAATTGTCTGTGTATAATAGAAAATTACCATGAATCGTTAATAAATACTCTATTTAGAAGTTTCTATTTCTCTACTTATGTATACTCCATCTATTTTTTTACTGGCTCCACTTCTATTACTCAATAAAGAAGAGATGAGGTGGAGAGGTCGGTAAGGTCTACTCAGGCAATGGAGTATCCAACATTCTCGTCTAGTGCGTTTAGGACAAGTCTACTGAGTTCCTTCTTGGACTTTTGCCCTCTATCCACTTTTTGCCACTCTTGTACTGTGTGCAAAATTTTAGACAAATCTCCTTAGTAATTGGTCTTTTTGCTAATTAATCGTTTCGTTTCTTTTCAGCTTCTACTTAAGTCTTTTGTTGGATCCTCGTCTTTTGGGACAAGCTGGGTTTAATCTGTTGATTGCTGATCTATCACTTGAAGGCAAACGGTGAGTTGTTTTTTTTTTCTTTTGTACTATCTTATTGATGATGAAATCGTGTCAAGTTGAACTAGATGAAGTATATCTGTTTTGGGGGATATTATATGCATGTGTATAAGCATGAGAAGCCGCCGCCGAAGGCCGCTTCCGGCAATAAGCACATCATTTACCCCGCCCACATTTCATTATTGTCATTTATTATCAATTTAGAGTCGTCGAGCGCAAAATTTTAATGACATACAATTTGTTTTACATTTACGTTTTTTTTATCTATCTATCTATCTATCTTTGTTGTTGTTGTTGATGTTTTTTTTCTATTATGTTCACCGCACATAAAACATATGATTTGTCAGTCATTCCATATTACCCATCTATCTACTTACTACATGTGTCCATAAATACTAGATACATATGTATGAATAGACAAGAGAAGATCGCGTGATGTTTACTATGGAATAACACACTCACACAAACATAAATATGAATACTTAGAATTTAGGAAAATGTCATAACTGTTTTGTGTTGGAAAGAGAGAGAGAGAGAGAGATGGTAGAAATCTAGCTTAGTTAATTTGTTGCTTTAATTAGTCCATTTGCCTTATCAATTATCTTTCTCACCTCAATCGGGGGCCAAAAAAGATACTTGATTACTGTTTTGCTCTTCTTTTGTTGTTGTTGTTGTTGGTCATTTATAGGTGTTACACTTGCTAAATTGTTAGTGATGCAAACAGTGTCGTGCGAAAGATTTGGCCAGAATAGGTCAGGCAAATTTAAATAAGTCCATACTAAGGTACTGAGGTATACCGTTGTAATCTTGTCTTTTTTTCCATTCATACAAAATTCAAGAGAAAAACAAAATAATGGGGAATTTCTCTCAGAATTATCATAGTGCCAATGATAATTATAGTGAATCATCTATCAAAAACAAATCGCAGAATGCCTTTGATGAAAATTCACATAAAGAAATCGGCCATTTCCGGCTTGTTCTAATGTAATCTCTTCAGCTCTGATGACTTTTGATCTAATAGAGGTATATCCTATTGTCACAGAAGACTTATGGTTTGGAGAAGCTCGTTTAGGATCCGAATCCAGGCACAGTCACTCAGTAATCGACTAAACCTGGAGATGCCAAAACCCACAACTACTTTTTGCCCAACGATAAGGAGCTTTTAAAGTGTCTCTAAAGCAATTAATTCACTTGTTCAGATCAAGATAGTGTTAATCACCGGCTATTATCACCTATTCTTCATTGGATTGTACATTTATACAACTGTACAAACGAAAAAACCCGTGTGTTTTTTCTACCATTCTATTACCAGATGTTATAGAATCATCTAATTACACGCTATTCACTTATAAAATAATTATATATACAGGAAAAACTTGAACAAAACGAGTGCAACAAATCAAGGCCAACTAACAAAACGATTAAACAACAAAATGACAATCACAACAACAATGATGGGAACAAATCATTTAGCAGTTGTTACAGAGGGGTGGGGGGTATGTAGTGAAAACACGTAACACATATGACGCTTGTTTCCCATAGGTATCCCGATTCTACATAGTTAATAATTATCAATGAGGGGTTGATTGTTTCCTTGTTTTGTCTCCAAAGATATGTGAAAGATTTCTTGTGTGGAGAATGAAGAAAACAAAAAAAAAATGAGAGACATACACATAACAATCAAGTCTTTTGTTGTGACTTCTGTCTGTTATATCGAGGGTTGTTGTTGTTGTCAGAATTATTATAAAGAACTAACAACAGATATCTTAATAATCAGTAATTTAACATATTGGTAATATGTGAGATTTCATCATTTTTTTTTGTCTTCTGAAGGGAAAAATAAAGAACAATTACGCCATATCTGTCTCTTTTTCGAATACCAATTGAATTACATATCAAATTACCGGGATTTCCACGTTTTTTTTTCATATCTACAACCACAAATGAGGGTGGGTCTTCTATTCAGTCTTGGTAAAAAAAATAATAATAGAAATCAGAGGGTTGTTACACACATTTCTACCACAAAATCAATGATAATGATAATCAAGTACAGTACTGGCAATATAACAAAAGATTCAATACTGACAAAATTATCGTGTTATTTGATAGGGTAGGGGGTTGAATATAGAAAGACACCAACCACCACCAACCACCACCACCATTCTACCTGAATATTTTCGAACAACTGTCCACCAAAACTATACAATCCATAGAAAAGTCAAATACAATAGATGTATGGAAAAACGTACCCCATATTCCATCCCCCTTAACGTTTTGCTATTTATTTGAAAATATCACACCAATGGTAGAAGATGTTTTTATTATAATAATAATGGTGTGCGTGCGTGTGTGTGTGTGTAAGTAGATGCGATTTTAAATATGTCCCAATGTACCTACCTATGTGTGTGAGAGAGGGGGGGGGTGAGTATTAGAAGAGTGAGGGGTGGCTCAACAATATGTCAGCCATGTTTTTTCTCTCGATTATCTTTTCAAAATATTTGACACACACTTAGTTATTTAATCATTTAATTGTTAGAAATTTTTCCGTGGCCGGTTTATCTTCTAAATCTCGACGCAAGGCAAGCAGTAGTTTAGATGAGTAATGGATATGAATGCGACTTATAAATTCGACTTTAGTATAAGGATTGTAGTAATTATGAACTGGTCTTTGGAAGGGTGCACATTTGCAAAGCCAGCAAATCAATTACGTATCTAGATACCTACACTTACACTAATGATGACTCAACCTAATTGAATTTGTTATCATTGCAATTGTAATAACAACCACTTTCCATCATCCCTTAACATTCATACAAACAATCTTTTGAACTCTTCACATCCTACACTATTCATCTAATAATCATAAATCGTATAGGTATATAGTAGTGGAAGGGCTTAAAGGTAAGTGGCATCATATATGAAGATGTATAGGAGTCGGCTAACCTTTATAAAATATAATACAATAATGGCGCATCAGCAATAGCAACAACAGCACCACCACCACCACCGCCACCGTGGGCTCATTATCGCCACGGTGAGATTCAAAGGGATCAAAAGACCCTTTACATTCTCTTTTATTTCGTCTCTACTCTCTCTCTATATAGTTTCTTTGTCTAATTCCTATATATTTTATTATAATTTTAAAGGTTATGTTATTATAACCTTAAAATTTAAACCATTTATCTGTTATATATTAGTATTTTAGAATATCGCCTACACAATTCCAAATAAATTAAACATTAATTAACATATTTTTTTTTCATTAAAAAAATTAAAAAAAAACAAAACAAAACAGATGAATTATATAGGAACAAATTACCGCCAATTCTATTTGATCTGTGCTTGTTTTGTTGTTTTCTTCTTTATCAATCAAACGTTTATATATCTACACATGTATATCGGCACCTTTGATCAATTAACCATAGAATTAGCATATCGTTTTTTTTTGTGTGTTCCGAAATAATTTTGATATAATTTGCGATAATAAATGAATGGGAAAATAGTTTATCCATTTGTTTTCTTCTACTATAAATGTAAGATAATTGTTGTGGAATTTTATCAATTTATTATTATTATTATTATTATTATTATTATTATTATTATTATTATTATTATTATGATTGAGAGGAATTCTTTGCCGATTTCATTTTAAATTACTCATCATTACGGAGTAAGATGGACGTTTAAAGGGCAAACTGTCCGTTATATCGAGACAATTGTTTTTTAATCCTGTTTAAGTTGGTAATAAACAAATAATCAAACCAATTGCCTTATTTGTTTTTGTGCGATCATAGTGTGCGTGTGAAATTGAATTTGACTAACTTTTACGCAATTTATTCCAATATAACGGACAATTGTTTCATATGTTCTTCAAATTAATAATAGCTGAATATAGGTGTGTTTGTTTTGGATGCAAAACAATTTCTAGAATGGTTTATTTTCATTATATGTAAGTTGCGCTCACGGTGCACTATTAACGATTGATAACATCTAATAATGCAGAAACCGGTTCAAATCGATATTGTGTTCATGAAGGTGGTAATTGCGAGTTTTATCATCGATTTAACGACTTTTATCCAAGCTGATAGCCGATTATTGATTTATAAATTGTACGAGCTCTAATGTTGCACTGTTGAATGAGAAATCAGTGTTTGCTTGATATTATTTCGAGTTTCCAAATAATGCATTTCTAAATTCATCAAATAATTTGATGAATTTACTTGTTGGAAGGAACTTTTCCTATATAACGGACAGTTTTGTTATTATTTCTAACTTTCTCCAACTATTTATAGTTGTTGTTAGATAGTTATTGTATCAATTACGATACATAACCGGAGATTGGCGGCTATTAATAATTGAAAGTTGTCCGTTATATTGAAACAAATTTAGGTACAATTATCAAAACTACCACAAATTTCGGCGTAACACTTTGATTACGTTCCATTTTCACAAGGAAAATGACAGTTATCCAAATAATCGAACAGGATCGGCTTCAGAATTATTCAAGTATGACCAAAGAAATTATTTGAGACATAGGTACAAATATAACCTAAAAACTAACGCGGGCCCTATATATAATGAGCGTGAAATGTTACGCACGCATAGTTATCAATAGTAGTCTTTAAAAATGGGTAAAATTTTAGTTTATTTTCTTTAGTTTTTTTATTGTTATTGTATAGAGAACCCCCCCTATCATAAAGATATTTTAAACATAACCTCAAAATTATAGGGTAATTACACACACACACACACACACATATATTAATAAAAGAAAATATTGTTGCCGCAAACAAAAGACATCCGTTTAAGAGAAGACGACCGCCAACTATGATGTCAATCAAATAAAATACGACATACACACACAAACACATAGACGGCCGTTATTATAATTACTATTATTATTATTATTATTATTGAACAGACATGGTGATTATCAGCATGTAAGCTGATATGGTTTATTAAAATAAATAATTGATTGCTAATTATCATTGCCGACTATGTTTTTATTTCAATTTTGTGTGTGTATTCTTCTTTTGTTGCATAAAATCCAAAGCCGTCGCGATTAAACGATAACTATTCGTCTAACTGCTATTTAAATGTGTAAAATCAAGTTGGCCTCTTCAAATATCACATATGTGTGTGTGTGTGGGTGTGTGTGTTTGTGTGTCGATAGAAGGGAGGTTAATATGAGACACAACCCACCACCACTACCACTAAGCAAAAGAGACAGATTATAGTTTTTTTTGTTCGTTAAACTCCACCCACAAATAGCCACACTTTTATGTGTATGTGTGCGTGTGTATATGTTGTATAATCCTATACCCCCACTTATATCAATATTTTTTCAAGCCACGCCCAATATACCGCAGCCGTCGCGATCAGTCGTCTTATGTCAGTTTAACTCGACCGATGTTACACTGACACTACTTTTGGTTATCACTAACACTGATCTTCGCTTGTTTTTTGTTTTTGTTTTGTTGAGCAGTTTCACCAGCGCTCACTTGATTTTCGCTTAATTTTTCTCCAATCGAATGAGATCATGTTTGTATAAAAGAGGAGAGAGAGGAGAAGATAACATCGTGTTGGAATGTAGTGGTGGCGGCGCCGGTGGTGGTGGTGGTGGTGCTGGCAGCGACACTAGAACTAATAAATAAAACCAGAGAGATGTATCATTATCGTTGGGTGATTTGCGATTTCTTCATTATTCTTGGTCACGTAGTGTTTTTACGATATGATGATGGAATTACATTTTCTTTGCAACATTTATATTAAAAGGGGGTGGTGCGGTAGGGTGGGCGGTGAAATGATCCCCCCCCCATATAGTAGATGTTGTTTTATTTCTAGCTGCACACAATCAACAAGACTTGTTTGAAACATTCTTTAATGCCCAACAGTATTTTTGAATTTTATTCAAATTACAATCGCGAATGTTTAGCGCAAACTCACCCGACGCCGACGCCAACATTCCAACGTCCCGACGCACGCGATCCTCAGTTGTTCACTAACCACGGCCTACTCTCTATCTATCGTTCGACTTGTGCAAAATATGAAATTAAACCCTTTTCGTAAGTATCAATATCTTTGAAAACATTTTGTTATTAACGACAAAAATTGTATCGTTTTTGTTATTATCCAAAAAAATTAAATTAGAGAGGGTAGTAGTTGTCTAATTATAACCCCATCATATCTTGTATTGTATAACCGGAAACAGGTGTTTAACAATTCGATTAGATAGAAGGGAGAAAAATCGATTTTTTTCTCTCCACGACTGTCTTCAATTATAAATTGTTGTTTTTTTACTAAATAGTCTTTATAAAAAAATAATTACGGGGTGAGATTATAAAAATGATGGGGAAGAAAGCAACGAGAATTGGTTAACAAATTCATAGCCACCTAGTTTAATAGGAATTGCGTGTTAATTTCAGCTTATCAAGATGCGGCCAAATCAAGTGTGCTTTGATTTTAGATTGTGTTTTCCAGATGGAACAAACGAAAAACGTTGTCGAGAAAAGGATGCGTCATTTTTGCGGTAAGACAATATTTTCGGGGGGATGCTGCTAAGTACCACCACCACCACCATTTCGAATTCTAACAAGTTATTTGGATTTTGGCTATTGTTATAACTGTTGGTTGTTGGTTGGTGGTGTTGCGAAGTGTTTTGTCCGCACATCTGATTTAATGTTGTGTGGTGTTAAGATGGTGGCGGTAGCGGAAACGGCCGCCACCACTACTGCCACAATCATCATATCAATAATAAAAATTACAACTACTACTAAAGGAAATAGTGTTGTGTGTATGAAACAGAGCGCGTTGACGGTGTCACCAAAAACCTCTAGTAACGCCTCTATAGGCATAACCTTCTAACTCCTGCCCACTCAACGTGTGAAAAGTGGGGAAAAATGTCGCCCCAGGATTGGCCGAAGCGCCAGAGCTGACACCGACTCGACCAATAGCATACCGCCCCCATCATTAACACACTGTAGTGTCGAATCTGCGGCCTTTCTGCTATAGTCTTCGCTCGCACTCAACACGGGAAGGAGGTGTTGCTTTTGACACTCCCTGAGACACCTTTATTTTTGGTTTCAAAACTATATTCAAAAGACTTTTGTTACACTACAGTTTTTATGCTGAAATCGAAAACAGTGCGACGCCGGAGTGTGATAACGATTTCGCGTGTTTTGGTTGTTGTTTTTCAATTGTGACATCTATCAGTAAACGCAATAGAAATGGACTGAGAGCTAAAAAATCGAGTTTTAATAAAATATCGTAACGTAAAACCGGGTGTGTTTTTTTTGGTTAAAAGAAGTGGTTGTTTGTTGTTGTTGTTTTTTTTTGGTTTTGTGTATTTTTTTGTGCAATTGCGCCGGGGAATCTGTTTAAGATTCTGCCGCCACCGCCGCCCCCAGATGCGTTTCGATACGACATTGGACTGCCCTTTGGACACCACCACCATAACTAAGAGAAGCGGCGGCGGCATGGCCTACCATCCATTCCTGCAATTACCAAGACAAACAGATTTTAGTGTTAGTTCATTATTAACGGCAGCAACAAATAATTCAAATACAAATCCGGCAACAGCATCACCGCCAACACCGAATTTCTTCCCATTGGCCGCATTCGGTGCCCAAAATCCGCATGGTTGCTATCCAGGTACATTAATACCAAAATTGAATCATCCCCATCATCCACATCACACATTAAGTGGCCATCCCTATACAACTGCTGAGGATGTTGTATTGGCGGCTGTGGCCGCACACAATCACCATCCAAGTATGGTGAGACCGTTACGGGCAATACAACCCGAAGAGGATGGTGTTGTTGATGATCCAAAAGTTACATTAGAAGGCAAAGATTTATGGGAGAAATTCCATAAGTTAGGTACGGAAATGGTTATAACAAAAAGTGGAAGGTGAGTGTCCCAAATTAATTTCTATTTTAAAAACGATTCCAACAACAACCCTTACGCACAAACCATAACCGACGGAGATCTTCTAGATCACAAAACGGGAGAATTGAAAACTGTAGAAACGATGCGCACATTTAAGAACTTTTTATATAATTTATTGATTATCACACAAAAAAAAACGCCATTTTTCTTCTTATCACACGATAAAAACAATACATAAATCATCAATTATTCCATGAATGGATATCGTATCAATAATTGCGTCACCTCACAAAAACAACAAAAAAAAAACAAAACAAAGGGTTGCTGCGATTGTGCGTAAAAATAGATCGAATCTAGTTGCCATTTAATTCGAGATTAGAAATAAAACAAAAGTACGCAATGCCGACCGACGGTTTATTGTCGGTAGGTTGACACACAAAATGAATCTCTTCTAATCACAAATTTCTATAAAATCAACAAATTTCCGATTAATTATATTGACATTATATTTGTGATTTATAATTATTAATTGCAATTATTATGATTATTGATGTTGTAATTATTCATTTAGATTGATAAGAAAATAACAATTATGATCTCAATAATAATAATAAAGAAATAAATCTGACTCTTAGTAGGCTGTGATTATTATAAACAATCATTTATTTACCTACTACCGTACGCAAACAAACGAAAACTAAAAATAAGAAAACAAAAAGATTGTGATTATCCGACGGCTACTAGATTAAAATGCAGACAAATGATAAAACCACCCTATCGCCTACTATGTTTACGATAAAATTTCCGTATATAGTTTGTGGAGAACGAAGGCCAACTTTGTTTTCGATTGATAATTGCAAAAAATTATTATTATTATCATTGGAATAATTAAATATTACAAGAACAAAAGAAAACCCACGAAAACCGCAAATCAGGATACCAATTGAAGCATGTGCGTTTCTCTTCATTTTTTTTTGTTTCATCAAATTGTAGGTGTCTAGATTTGATTAAAATTCGATTTTTAGAACAATTGAATATGTGATTATTATTATTATTATTATTATTATTAGAAGAAATAGGAAAAAAAATTAAACAAAAGACCATTACTTAGAAACTTTGTTAATAATAAATATTTATGAAATTTAATCAAACTATGACACGCTATTAAATACAACAAAACAAAAGAATGACAACGAAATCATGATAATCATAATATAATTTAAATTATTGTGAAAATAATTGATGTTAAAAATTGTTTTGTTGAATTACAGTCCTGTGTTTTCCGCTCTGTATTTATACCGATATCAAAAAAGTTAGAGAATCGTGTTATTCGTTTAATTAACGGCCACATTTTTGCGCACAAATTACCACCACCACCATCATTGGGGGTGATTTATTTGATTAAAAAAACGATGTTATTATTATTAATTTTTTAATTCGCAATTATTATACAGAAATCGTTAATTCTACCGCATGTCCCAACCAAATACGGCCACTTTGTTTGTAATTGTGATGGAATATCAGGTTTTTAAGCGATCAGAAAACCGGTAGTAAAATATTGTTCCAAATATCTAAAATGTTACAAATTTCAAACGTGTCCGCTATATTGAAACATATTTCGATAAATCCATGTTGTCATTTAAGTATTTATAAGCTAACAGTTGTAACAAAGTAAAAATCATTGAATATATTACAGGATGTTTCATCTGATCGTAAAGTTGGGTATTTTATCTAAATTAGCATTCACAGACTTGTCATGTGTATACAGGTTGTTTCTATTTAAAAAAAAGATCTTTCGTAAAGTCACTAATTCGATTGACAATTGATTGAACGTTGTAAAACAATATTTAACTAAGGCTTCAACACTGCAGATCGGAGCTAGAAATGCGCTACTTAGCAGTATTTTTAATAATTGACACAGAATTGTGTCCGTTATATTGAGTGAGAACAATACAAATTTTATTTCGACTAACGAAATTGCGCTTAAATTTTAATAAACCTGTGATTTTTTCCAATTTATTTGTCAAACAACACAAATTTTCTGCGTATACAGGTTGTGTCTGTTCAATAAGTATTTCTTTATTCGTTATAACGTATATAAGCGCAAACGTTGCACTATTGAATTTTGTTTTGAAAGAAACCTATATGAAATCGCAATGAGGGTTGTAAATAGTTGAAATGTTCTGTACACTTTGAATATGTGAATACTGTGTCTATAGACTGTACATAATTTATAAAAGTGATCTTTTATAGTGGAATGTACGCGGAACCGTTAGTACAGGGCGTTAATAATTAGGGCTCTCTGTAAAAGTCTTCAAGCTCAATACTCTTTACTACTTTACACCCTATTAAACACACCCTTAACATTTCCACACATATAGGTACTGTATATATACAGCATATCCCATTAATATAGTATTTGTACATATTGGAATAGCCTGTATAATATCATCCCTTTCTCCAAATTGCCGAATCTCCCACATAATTACCGTTCAATTTAATCTCTAAAAAACAAACAAAAAAAAACACAGTACGGAAATGGGAATTTTACCGCACATTTGCCAGATAATCAAATCTACCATGGTGGTAGAAACTAATTAAAATAAATGGACCCCATCGACCAAAAACCATCTGATTTCCGTTGTTCTGTTTTTTTCTTGTATTTGTTTTTTCTTAATAATCTTTGTTAGACAAAGATAGATTGATAGATGTTTGCATCACAATTAGATCCGGATAATTGAGTTTTAACACCAATTAGTGCGTTGTTACCGGTTTGTTAAATTAAAATGAGGTGTGTGAATAACAAAAACGATCAAAATTAGAGTATCTATGCTGTAGGTCTTCAAAAGAAAAATAATCGTTCAGTCTCTTTTGTTTTTGTTTTTTTTTTGGTTAGAATTAAGATGGATGGACAGGCATGACTAATTGCCGACTAATTTCACTTCTGTCGTCGTCTTCTTATTGGAATTGCGCACAAATCTAATATCTGAACAGATCCATTTTACACTTACCGTTGATAGTAGTGTTAAGTGTAAGTGTAGATAGTGACGTTCATTTCAGTGTCATTTAGTTTGTCACGTTTCCTCTACCAATATTTTCCTTCTTTATTGCCAAACAATTGATAAACTCTACACTTGTCACTGATAGTGGTCCAATATTTGTCAACACTTAGACACTTATCACTGGCGGTAGTATCAATGACACTCAACAAAATCGTGTCTGTTGGTATCTTGATGACGCAAAATAGTGCAACAATAGAAGAAAAAAAACGCTCACTTTGATCTTAAATCTAGTCAAAAAAAAGAACAAACAAGAATCTAGATATACATACACCTTGATCCAAACCATAAACTATGAAATTGCTATATCACATCATTAAACAATCGAAACATCTTATTAGCATCAAAGATCTATCTTTATATAAGTCTGGTATTGAGCAAGTTAAAGATGACTTGATTTTGAAATCATTATCAATAAGTTAGATAAAGATAAACAAATAAATGTTATTGATACAAATGAGATAGATAACATCATAATAATGTAGTATCTATAAAAGAGAGAGAGGATGCTATGTAATAATAATAATGAAAGACAATGATGATGATGATCAAAGATCAGGATACCAATATAATCGAATCTTTAAAGGTGGTACCATTCAGGTGAGGTTATGTGTATTTTATACCTTTTTACCTACCACGGTTATATATTAGTATGTGTATGTGTGTGTGTGTGTGTGTGTGTGTGTGTGTATATCCTAACCAATCTTTTTCATGAAAACAAAACCTGCCAGCTATAACAACGTTGTTAACTAACGAGTATATCATAATAACCAACGATGAAAACAATTCGTACAAATCAATAATTCATTATGAATCCATATTCGATTCATCTAGACGATTTGATATGGTCAACTGTACCTACCTCACTGAAAATATGATAAATACTAAATTATACCTTATTGACAACAGCTATAAGGTGTTTGTGTGTTAGTGTATAGAGTTGAACAAATAAATTCTGTATATTGCCAAGATAATCGTTGAATTGTAAAACAAAAGGTGTGCGTTAATGGCCGATCTTGGTGTATGTTTTAAAAATTCTAACCTATAATTACTGAAAATGTTCATGTTCTTGTGTGTGTGTGTGTGTGTGTGTTTTTGGTTATTTATTTTCGAAATATATCAAGAGTTGGCCAGTTTTTTTATCTAATATCTCTTTATAGTCTTCATTCTATATATATAAAACACAAATAATCTATAACCTAAAATAATTCCCCGTATAGATTGCTTTTTGTAGTGAAATGTCAGAATTGATGATGAAATTCTAGGTTATGTGTGGTCTCTATTGACAGGTGGTCTTAACGAATTCTAAATCATCATCTGTCAATGATTGCCATACATAAATCATCGAATAATTACGTTATTAATCACTATGTGTATATGTTTTTAAAGGTGGACAGTTGTCCGTTATATTGAGATAGATTTTTGCATAGATGTTACGTGAGACACTCTGTATAGCTACAGTTGATTTAAATTTGTCGATTCCAATCCACCGTGCGCCAATCAATCTCTCTGTTTGCATTATAGATACTAACATTGCACTATTGACACTAGTCATAATCGACTAGAATCGGAATTTGCTGAAATTCAATCAATACGTTTTGATATTACGGACATTTCAATCAGTTTTCGAACGCTTAATTAATTACGAATTATCTAAAACAGTAGTTATGGAAGTGTTAAAATTAAATTGAGACACTCTGTATACGGTTCTGTTTCGCTAAAGAAATTTAAATGAATTTCAGTACAATTACGAGCGATTCTAACAATTTTTGACAACGTGCCGTATACGGTGTGTTCCATTAAACAACTATACATTTGGATAGACGTTAACAGTGCACTATTGACAACTATACAACATGATTTTTAAACACGTTCTCACATGGTGTTTGTGCAAATTTCAATTAGAAGACAAGAATTTTCCATCTACAAACCCTCTAAAAGAAAAACGGAAAATTGGAATTTCTATAAGGGCTGATGGTGGTGGTGTTATTTCCGATTCAAATTTATTACGAATTTTTCTTGTTCTGTTATTATTTTGTTGTTTGTTACAAAACATCGTGTTTTTCAAAATAATAAAAAAACATTCTTCTAACATTTGTGTGTGTGTGTGTGTGTGTGTGTTATCGTCATTCTGGCGCGACAATAACGAAATACTTCAATCCACCCCCACGCCTGTCTCTTGTGTTATATCTTCAATAAGGGATGTTAACCCTCAACTACCACCACCACCACCCATATTACCATAGATATAGACCATCGTTTGTTTTTACGTTATATTTTTATGAATGTTTGTAAGAATTCAATTCGAGATTTTATCGCATGCCTCTAGAAATAATAAAAAAACAAAACGAAACATAAATTGTAGAGAACTGATCATCGACCTGAGAAGCTTACAAGATAATTGAGACAATTTTCTCACCCCAAACATATAATTATACCATCAAGATCCGGTTAAGTAGGCCTTGACGAGGTTTAAATCGGTGTGAAAACATCAGATGATGATCATGTTGAAATGTTTTTCAACCCCGTTCGCCTACCCTCTCCACCCCTCCCCACCCCCGTTTTTCTTTGGCAGGAATTTGGTTCAGTCTACGGTCCGGGTGTGTAAATCATTAAAATGCGAATCTATTTTGGCGGGAATGTCGTTCAGTCTGCGTGTGTCCGGTTGTGCAAATGTGATTGTTGTGTAGCAGCGCATGCGGAGCGGAGAATCGGTGTCCGTCTAATGTACGCACAGCTTAAAACTGTGATTAAATGGTGACATCTCCATCGTTATGTTCAACATGCATTTTTATGCCACACCACTACCACAAGAACAACCCTAGATAATGTCAAGCCCTTTTTGTGTTTGTTATCACGATAACTACAGATAATGTTGATTTTGTGTGTGTGTGTGTGTATGTTTTAATAAAGTTATTATCTTATCAATTCTGGTAAACGAGTGATGGGTCCGTAACTGACAATTAACAACCACCATAATTAATTAATTAATTATTGATAAGAGAACAAACGAACGAATAATGTTTAAGCATTTTTGCGTGTATTAACAATTCGAAATACTTGATAAGAAAAATCGATTGTGTTAAATAAAGTGAGTTGAAAGAAAATGGGGGGGGGGTGATTATCATCGGGGGTGAATTCTTTTCATAAAAAAAAAATTGAGTTTAAGACGAAACTTTTCCGGATAATTAATTATGAAACGATTAATCAATAATTAAAACCCAGTTGGCAAGTGTAATTATTTAAAACAGTCGACGATCATGCTATTTATAATTAATCACAGACGATTTCAACCCTTCTGTTGTTGTTGTTGTTGTTGTTATTTTGAAATAATCATAGTGATGACGTGTCAGGTCCGTCATTTTTTTCTGGTTCACTCATTTTGCC
This sequence comes from Meloe dianella, assembly GCA_028455855.1. Lineage (NCBI taxonomy): Eukaryota > Metazoa > Arthropoda > Insecta > Coleoptera > Meloidae > Meloe > Meloe dianella. Next base: position 359,753 of record JAPTHL010000043.1, on the reverse strand, counting down.
AATTTTTGCCATCGATGATGATGATTGGCCCGGCCCTTCTTCTCTGTGCGTTTCGGTGTTAGGGGAATGCGTTCTCTGTATTGCATCCGCTTTGAGTCACACTCGCACTTTTTGCTCGGGCACTAGAATGGGCTGTGGAGCGTGCTGGATTTGGATGGTACTCGACAAACTCCATCTCCTCCACCTCCACCTACAACACACAACTTCTCCTAGGGATGCGTTGACGCGTTCGGCCGTACATAAAACAGAAAAGCGTCCACAAGGGATCAAACTAGAAAGAGATAGACTAGTAGTGGTTGATAAAGTAATAGAGGGACGAAACTGTGTGTGTCTGTATATGCTACACATTTTAACAGGGGGTGTATTAAACACGGTTGAGTTCAAAATATAGAAGATGATGATTACAGCCGATATTCGTTTGTATTTCCCAAAGGTAGAGAGAGAGAGAGAGAGAGTTGGGGAAATTGACGGAAATTCTAATAAAGTGAACGTTTTACAATCACAAACAGTTCCATAATTGAGATTATGGCGATCAATTGCGCAACTTTAAAGTGCAATTTTTATTGCGCAATTTTATTGTTAATTTTTATTGCGCAATTTTATTGTTAATTTTTATTAGTTGTACAAACTAATGATGGATTATCTCATTGATCACTGGCAAATAGGCAGGTAATTAAGCACAATTCTCACCTATCTTACTTAGTATCAAGTAAATATTTATTTATGCCCACATAAAACAACAAATTTCAAACAAAGGCAAGAAGTTAGTATAAAAGAGGTGTGTATATGTATGTGTGTGTGTGTGTGTGTGTGTGTGTGTATAGTGAACAAGATAACAAGATCTCGACCTGAGATAGACTGCAGGCTAATTTGGAAAACAAAACGTGAACATCAACGATGATGAGAACTGTAATTTTGCATACATAACGTGATGGATGTGCTGTAATTGCTAATGATCCTAATGTAAATTGTCGGCGCCATTTTGAATTATAACCTCAAAAATTGTTGTGTTTTTTTTTGGCAATCCAAAAACTCTCTCGCCATATTTTTGTACATCCCCTCATTTTCTATTACTGCTACCACTGCATTATTATGTTGTTGTTGTTGTTGTTGAGGGGGGTGAGCAGTAGGGTATTAGTAGTGTAGGTTTAACGATCGACAGCTGTCTATGATCTATTCTGTAAACAACCCCTCAAACTATAAAAACCCAAAAAGCTTGTTATAAGAAGAAGGGTGGTGTTTATTTTTCCTGGACACACTAAAAATGTAAACTAGATATAGGATAGGATATAGAAATGGTTGCAATAAATTTCAATCTATTATAGACAAGAACAACACAAAAAAAAAAGATGATGATGATGATGAAGGAAATTATAAATTCAGGCGCCGGGTTTTTAATAATTTTTGACGAGCTTTAAAGAATGAACGACATAAACATAAAAACTATATAGGTATATGTTGTATGTAGAAAGAGTGACCACCGCGCCCCACCACCTTCTCCTTGTATGCCTCCACCACCCGGCCACCCGCTGTGCAACCGACTGACGGGCGCCACTGGCACTTACGCGCTCTCTGAACAAATACCGGACACCCGTAATGGACCTATTTCTATCCTTACTTCTCTTCATTTATTAACAATCCAACTAGATAGAGATAGCTAGTTATTAGATACCTGGTGGTAGTTTTTTTGTTGTTGTTTTGTTTCCGATATGATTTATTATTGTTAATATAGCAGAAAATATCAAATAAACAATGACGATTTCATGGGGGTAGTTAAATATAAAAGGTAGGCGGAGATGGTGGTGGTAGAGGCTTCTAAACTAAATTAAAAAAGAAATCGCTTGAACATTTGGAATAGTGCAAAGATTTTGCTGTTTTCCGGGGTTGGAAGTGGAAGAAGAAACAAAACAACCAACTCACAGCAGAGCTGGAATTCTAGACGTTTGCGTGTATTGTGGTGTTTTCAGTTTGCGGTTGTTACGTCTTGTTTAGGCGCCTGCTAGATAGACACCCTAGAATTATTGAAAGATAGCCCTAGGCGGAGACCTGTCGTAGCCTCCCATTATCCTACTGATTGTATTGTGATACCTACACTACAATTCTTATTATAGCCTATCATCGTTTTGTTTGTTTTTTTTTATTATTTTTTTTCTAATAATATATGTTTTTGTAAATACCATGTTGGTGGCATATTCACAGTAAATGTCTACAAGTATAACTTGATTTATTGAGCATTTTGATAAATCTACCTCCTTTAAAGAAACAATAATAATATGAGGACTCTACCAAGATAGCATTTAAATAAAATATAGCAGCAATAAAACGAAAAGATGACAATGCAAACATTTGCCAAAAAAAAACCAACAACAACCCAAAACAAAACGCCTACGTAGTAATTATGATCAAAATCTACCTTTGAAAGTTTCGTCAATTCGCAGTTTATTTTTGGGACGGAAATTCTCCCGTTTAGACTAAATGTTCGGTAGCGGTAGCATTGCAATTCTGTCGTGTCAAGGAGCAAATTTTAGATGCTCCAAATCGTTCTGAGGTCGATATTTTGTAAAAATTGATTCCTAAGTGATGCAAAACTCATATTTACCACAACTCTGAGGAGCTCTTTAGAAAATCATCCAAAGAGCCTCCCAAGACCCAATTCCGCCTCAGAATGCCAACAAAAGCAATCCTTACAAAGGTAGCTTTGTTTCTGAAGAACTATTGTCTATAACTAAAGCATCTTAGATGTTGTTTCTGTTTTTACTGTAGTTAGAGGACAAAAGCCAAGATGAGCAACATATTTGTTACCAATATTAAAACAAAAAAAGACCAATGACAAAAGAAAGGTGGCAAAATTTTCTCTTTTTTTGCAGACAAATGTTTCCACAAATGAAATTCCGTGTATCCGGATTGGATTTAAAAGCTAAATACATCTTATTATTGGATATTGTTGCTGCTGATGATTATCGTTATAAATTTCATAACAGGTGATTTATTGTTAGGAAACAGTTAGCAAATCTAACATGTTTTTTTTTTGTTTTGCTTCTTAAAAATGTTTCAGGCGTATGTTTCCTGCCTTCAAAGTGCGCGTTTCGGGCTTAGACAAAAAATCGAAATATATACTACTAATGGACATCGTCGCCGCTGATGATTGTAGATATAAATTCCATAACAGGTTAGAATTCAAAAATATCAATAACAAAATACAGCTTCTTATCAAAATGTACCTATCATTATTATTATTATTTTGATTATTAATTCGGCGCCATTTTCGTAATGTTTCACACGAAATTCGGGTGATTGCTTCAAAATCCGTTTTGCTCAAACAATAATAATAATAATAATAATAATAGTTAACAGTGGAGAAGGAAAAACAGATGCCCGAATTTTGTGTTTTTTGAAAGGCACGAAGCATGCGTAAATTTGTTTTTGAAAAACCAAGTAGTCTTGTTTATAGGAAATAACAAAAAACAAAAACCCCTCTGAATATTGAGCAATATTTTAAGATTTTGATTGGTAACAAAAAAAAACTTTGAGTTATCTTTATTTTTTGTTATTTCTATCCTTTCTCTCTCTTTCTTTTTTTCCTTAATCTTCATTATTTGCATGTTTGTTTTTGGAATTCTGAGGAATGTTTTGAGGGGTGTGTTGATCTAATTTTTGCTGATTTGCAGCCGATGGATGGTAGCTGGTAAAGCTGATCCGGAAATGCCCAAACGCATGTACATCCATCCGGATAGTCCGTCAACTGGTGAACAATGGATGCAGAAAGTCGTCTCTTTCACAAATTAAAATTGACCAACAATATCAGCGACAAACATGGATTTGTGAGTATTAACAATTGTCTGCCTTGTTTGTTTGTTTTTGGTAGTAATTCCTATGCTTCTGCTTGAAATATTAAGAAACGTTTTTTTATTAGAAACAAGACCTAAAAAAGGAACAAAATCCTTAGAAAAATATTTATGTTTATGTTTCTATCCACTCTGTTTCTATTTGAATATAAATTTAAATTTATGGCGCAGTGATTCATGTACTTTTACGGTTTTCAGATTGAAAAAGTCTTAAAGATTGCTTCTTGTGATAATTTAAAAACTAAATGAAATCACGAAATTTGATTGGTTGTAAATTAGCGCGAAATATATTAGCCACACTTCTGATTGGTGTTGAATTCAAATGTCGCGCTCAATTATCACCAATCCCAATTAGCAAATTATCTGTCATTCGTTCGACGCCAATATCGGACCAATGGCAAACAATTTTGAATTACAATTGGAGCTAAATTGTGGCGCACAATTATCTTTTGCCAACTGTTATTATCGAGTTAAATTAGTGACTTAAGCGATTACGCAAACATTAAGTCAATGTAATTTCAAAAAAAAAAAAGAACGGCTTAATATGGTTAATTAGAAACAACAGAGTTTTTTCTGCTATTACAAATCAGGATTTCAATGGATACGAAAATTTAGAATGAGGACCACCTAACTTGTCGCCCTACCATTTTGAGAATAATCACATTAAAACAGACAATTAACAAAAAACAAAAACAAACAACATTTAGATAGAATCATAAAAATAGTTCTTTAATTTGGAAATAACTAAAAAACAAACTGTTATTTTGATGATGATGATGATGATGATGATGGTGGTGATGGAGTCTCCATTCCCGGTAGCACCTCACCATATCTATTTTGGAGCAATTTAGATATCGGACTACAACGATTTCCACTCTATTCCAATAATATTGCCACCGTTTTCAAAACACACACACACACACACACACTATTTCTTTTATCTAAGAAAAAAAACAAAACCCGAAATATCACACAAATAGGTGATAAATAATAAGTGACTGTTAGTGTGTGTATATTTGGAAATTTTAGCCCGCACCCAAACATTGTTTTAAGTGATAAAAGTATCGAAACTTGCCGAATAATAATAATAATAATAATAATAATAATCATTATTATTATTATTCTCATGGTGATTTTGTTGTGCCGTTACTATTTTTGAATTATTCAAATGATAGTATTGTTGACATACAAATTGACTAACCATCATCATCATCATCATCATCATCATCATTATCAAGATCAATAAGGATATTGTTATCAAATGATAAGAAACAGAGGGCGCTGATGTTGTATAGATAGTAGCCATTTTCTTTTATTCTAAATTGAGCAAATCGGGAAAAAAAAATGTGTCAACACTATATACACTCACCCTCTGCACCCTCAATAGAGAACTTATGAATTATTCCGGATGTATTACATTTGAGAAAAAAAATTGACAAACAATGCTTAACGATCGTTAATGAATATAATGTTTAACAATTCGACTATCGACTATAGTTTACTAGCCCCCATTATAAGATCGATTTTTTATGTTGGTTTTCCAACTTATTCTTTTCTGATAGTTTGTCAAAATTTCCTTTAGTCTTTTGATTGGATTTCACCATTTTAATGGTGTCTGTATTTTAAAATTCACTCAACGTTCCTGTATTCCCTTTGTAAGGTGGCACACGAGTTAAGGGTGAATGAAGTAGCAGTGAAAGAGAGAGAGAGAGTGAATATTATTTGTTATTCACAACCACAACTATCTTTCTCTTACAGCCGACTACTACCCAGGGTTAAGCACTCTGTAATTCTTCGCTCCTATAAGAATCAACATGAGAACAATTTGATCGATTTAATCGTTTTTATTTATTGAAATTCGAGACATGTTTGTATTTTTGTTGTAAATTGAGTGTGCGACGACGGTTAGACTATCACAATAATACAGCAGGGCGCGGGGGTTAAATATAGATGTATTAGTTTTAAAGGGTAGTAGTAGAAGGGGTTGTTAAAAGTATCCAAAGACGTATAAGCGAGAGAGATGATGCGACCGCATAGAATTCACCACATTATATAGAAGCTTATACTTTGTGAATTTGACGTAATGCGATTTAGGGCGAGACGCGTTACTGGTCTTAATAACTACACTCTAAGGGTTGTTCGAATACGTATTAAAATAGAAGAAAAAACGCGCAGTCTTTTTCTATATATATTTTTTTTTGGTGTAATTTTGCTGATCTTTAGTGAATATTGCGTGTTAAACACACATAAGGCAAACACCTCGAAAGCATTAGTGGCCATTTCGAAGTTGTATTAACACTCTAAAATTACCACGATGCTTTTATTTGGTACGAAATTGATCCCAGTCGTTCGGATGTTCTAAGGTTGATTTTCGTTTATTTTATTTTTACTATAAACACCGATGTCACATCCATTCTTGATATGTTTCACACGAACATCGACCTTAAACGTTGTAGTCTGGTGCCTTTTCCCAAAGGGGTTGTGTGTTTGTGTGGGGGAGGTCGGATGGGAGGGGTGCGTCGGGACGCGCACGCGATACCACCACTACACACAATCATCATTACAACCCTTACAAATATTCGTTTCTTATAAATTATCAAGAACAGAGCAAGTCGGTTTTTGGTGTCCATTTAAATACTGATTTTCTAACCTAAAGTTGAATCGTAGAAGCGTAAAGATGCTATTTGGGCGCCAGACCGGCACTCCTTTGACTTTCCGAATCGATGAGCCAAAAATTATACCGACAAGACGATATGTATAGACCCCCTTACGGAAAAAGATTGAAAGATGACAGGAGAGAGCAAAAAAATAAAGAGAAGAGATACCCATGATATCAACAGAGAGAATATGTTGGAGACAAAACAGGGGAAGGTTAATCATAGTAGGCGACGCACACAAAATTTTCGCTTGGTTTAATGTGCAAGAAAACGTATAATTCGAAACGTAGAAGATGTTTTTTTCTCTCCATCTCTCTACAAACCAAAAAAATCACACAGTTTTTAAATTTACGTGTTCCTGTCGATAATAATAATAATAATGATAATAATAATAATAATAATAATAATAATAATAATGATAATGCATGGTCGTCGTCGTCATCTCCAAGGGGGGCATTGCGCCACAACACTATAGTTTTGTATAGTTGTTCTTTGTCTTTTATTTGCTTAAAGATATGAGCAGACAAGTTGTCAGATAAAGATGAGAGAGGAACATTCAAGAAAGGTGGCCAACATGGTCAGGTATTGTGGTAATGATAGTGGCCGGGATAAACAGAGGTTCATATACATAATTATATGTTTGTTTAGCAGACAGCCCTGGGCGTAGTTGGTACGGTGATGATTGATGGCGCCACTTACCACCCGTGCCAACTCTACACACACACACACACACACACACACACACACATGCACACAACCTTCTTAATATTACCTCGATAAGAAACAACATATATCTATCCTTCTTCAACGTTATCAATTCGTCTATGTTGTATCTTTATTGTGGCAAGTTGCTTTTTTGACCTTATGTAAGGGATGATTATCAAGGCCCAAAAAACATGTCAAAATTGTTGGCGTGACGATGATTGTTTGATTTTCGGTTAACCAACCATCAAGACTACCATTTTGGAATATTTTGCTAAAGACCAAAGGGGGATTGTTGTTTTTTGGCATGTCTCCCCATTACCCCAGAAAATTTGCCGATCAAAAAGATCAATTGCTAGAGTTTTACTTGGGAAAAACACTGCCTGTTCATATATTTACCAATGGACTTGCAAATATTTGACCAATGTGCCCCCTCCCTCTATTCCAGAATCCACTCGAATGATCACAAGGGAATTGATAGAGTAACAACATCCGATACTCCAGATTTTGCGTGTATTACAACGCAGAATGTGTTCGTTAGGTGGAGAGATCGATTGATTTCAAAGGGTTTAAGAATTGTTGTTGTATTAAAAAGGGTGATTTTGCTACTTAATCTTGATACAATCGATTGAGATCTCATCCCCTAATTGGTTAACCTTAAAAAAAACCACGAAGATTTGATTGTTTGAAGATGAATTATGTTTAAGCGTCCGGTTTTTTTCTTCTCTCTCTCTCTTGGGGTGATTTACCTCAACTTAGATAGAGACAGAAACAACAATAGGCGCCTATTTTTAATTTACAACAATCCTTGATTGTTTGTCTTTTGTTGTAAATTCATCAAAAATTCAACAACAACCAACGCTGTTGATAAAGAAACGCAATAGAAAAAAGCCATTATCAACGCTTTCTGTGTGTAATAATACAAAACACAAATATAACAATTAATCAAAAAACAAAATTAAATAAAAATTAACAAGTTTCGTGATAATATAAACAAATGTTATCACACAGGGGACGGTTATCGTTTTTAATATTTCAAATTAAATTGATAATAAATCGTTTTCTCTTTATGTTCTCTACACATTGATAAGCATACATAGAAATGGTGTGTAATCATTAAAAATTCATGTAAACAACCCTGAAATTAGTGTGTAATTATACGAATTTCGATGGGAATTTGAGGTTAAATTCGACGATCACCGCCATTTTTCCGGCCGCATCCTCTCCGACTTGTCGTTATCAATTTTCAATAAATCCTAATCGGACTGTATTAATAATTAATAATAATAAGTACCGACACAAACTTATCATTTGTTGTTAAGAATGCCGTTTGATATCGCCGAAAAATAAAATTGTTGTTTGTTCTATTGAAGCGTTAATTGGGTATATATTTGAATGACCTTTTTTCGGGATGATAACCTGTTTTGCCTATTTCTTTGTATAATGCTCATTATTATTATTATTATGATTATTATTATTATTATGATTATTATGATGATGATGATGATGATTATTATTATTATTATTATTATTATTATTATTACGAAATGTTTGTAATCTCTTCTGGATTTTTCCAAAAAATAATTTAATTTTTTGTTTGTAATTCATTCGGCCACCTTGCGCCATGTCCATGTTTGTTCGGGTGATGTTTTACAAATCTCTCAAATCCACACAAAAAAAATGTTAACAATGTGGAAACAAGATAAAAATTCCGTGTATATCCATGAATAATAGAGCAAGTCGTATTGTTTTGTAATTGGTTTCGTCTACTAATTTAAATAATAGTGAATTTTAGCCTTAATTTTTTCCTTACTACCGCTTGTCGGTTTTTAGGACCTGAATAGATTTTTAAACCCGTTAAATCACACCGAGATCATCCGTTTTTTTTTTGTTTTGTTTGGTCAAAGCGTTGCCGACCTTCTATTGTGTGTAGGTCTCTTCTCATTATTATAAGGGGGCTACTTATTTGGGGGGCATTAGGTATATACAATGCACACTGTTTTTGCGGCACTCCTCAAGAAAATCTATGTGTGTGCATTATGATTGTTTGATGGTACAATTTTGGACAATGGTAGAAGCCGCCCCCATGTCATTGTCAACTTGTCAAAATCTCAAGCACCTGTTTTGCTGATCTGACCACCAACCGACCTTTGATATTTTACTCTAGTTTTTGTTTTGTTTTTGGTCGTCTTCAATTTTATCATCTAGTAAAAAAAAACAGCAGGGGGTAGTCGGAGGCTCTGTCTATTAACCAAAGGAACCAAAGGAAAAACAAAAACAATAAAATTCGACTGTTTTTTTTTCTTTTTGAGAAAGGAGAGAATTATTTACGAGATTGTCGTCGTGTCGTCACTTTTAACAACAAAATTTTTCGTCTAAACTGTGGAAATACCTGGGGTGGTGGTGGTGGTGGTGATGTTTGAAATTTTAACGATGCTAACCAAGAGACCGCGCTGTGAGGAGTTAAGGGAAGGTGGCACAAGAAACAAGCAACCCACAGAGAGAAGGGAAGAACAAAACAAAATCTTTTAATGTTTCAAAAAACAAAAATTATTATTAACTTATACAAAACAATTGCCGACCAATTAATTATTATTATTATCAGCGCTTACTGGATTTTAAACTAAGCAAACTAACAAATATGATAATTTCTTGTATTGATTTGCATGCCGCCAGTTTGATTTTTCACATCCAATTTAATCGTCTTTATTTATTCGTTTATTTATTTATAATTAATTAGAAATGAGATCTTGACCAAAGTTGAGTATTGATAATTTTTGTGGTTGGGAAAAATTCTTAGAATTGATATCGTTGGATTTAAGCATCGACCAAACTCGAGCGCAAGACTTGTAAACGTGTCACCATTAATTTTAAAAAGGTGAGACTTTCATTCTTTAGTTGAGTCACGTTTTTGACTTGAGTGGGTCTATCACCAGCTCACTAAGCTCATCTCCCATTCCTAACACTCGACTCAACATCGACTTTGACTTAAATGAGCCGAAAGCTGTTTGAAGGCACACACAGCTGACTCAAGGTAAGATCGAGTTTAAGTTGAGGTTGATGAAGGCCCGGCAATGAGCATTTCTCTTCCCAAAATAAGAAGGCTTCAAATGTGATTTATTTGTGACTTTTGTTGATCACTGGTTTGAACTTCCATTCTCTTCCAAGTATTACGAAGTTTAAAAAACTTTTTGGCACCTATTGTTTAGCACTCAGGGCTAGATTTGAGACTTTTTTGATTTTTTTTTGATGTAACGAATTTGTCTGGCTCTTTCTATCGAAAAGCTGTGTGACTTGAAGCTTAGCACCTTAGTTGTAGCGCCAATTCCAGAACAGTGAGAAGTGAAGAGGCACAAATTCGTTTTTTCTTGTTGATTTCGCTCCAAATACGTGACGGCGTGTATAAATGTCGGTTAGTTAGCCCTCTATTATACACAAATGTATACAATACTTCTATCTCTGTCTTTTCTGTATACAGTACAAATATGGCGGTACAGAATGGAAAAGGTTCTAAAACAAATATGTACAAAAGTATTAAACCATTGCAAAGCCTATTTAGTGATTTCTGTGTTGTGTTTACACACAATTCGGGTGAAAGAAGCAGCACATCTATACACAAACACATCCATAGACAAGTGAGATAGATGATGTAGGAGACTATGTAAAACGATAAAGACAAAAAAAAATTGAGTGAATGAGTGGGAAAAAGAACTGTTAAATGAAAAGTTGTGTTTTTCGCGTGATCGAAACATGAGATCATTGCTTTTTTAATTAAGTAATTGTAAATAGAGATGTCTTTCTGAGAAGAAGAAGGTGATAGATTAGGGTCTTTTTTTTGGACTACTACTACTACTACTACTACTCACTACTTCAGATTTTGTTTATTTAATTTGTTTGTTGTAATTTTTGTTTTTGTTTTTGTTAAATATGTGGCACTAAATTTTCCGTTTTGGTTTCAGTTGAAAGAGAAAGCGCTTGATTTTCTGGTACGTAAATTTTCAATTATCTCAATTAATTTGTTGTCCTCCTCTCAGTTCCCCCCCCCCCTCATCTACTTTATTCACTTTTACGCGGTTAGGTGGAAGAAGAAAAACTATTAACAAAGGAGAGAGAGAGAGAAACACGGCCAAAACACTCTTGTCGGTTGTCTCAAAACTGATTTGTGACTTTGATCAAAAATTTTTCCCCGGTTCCATTCAACTAACAGTTGTTGTGTTGTAATTAATTCACATCTAGACTTTTAACCTTTTTATTTACTTATAATTCCAGCCCTCTTCAATCAATTTATTTGATCTCTCTTCCTTGCTCTGTCTCACATTCATACAATTTCTTGTGTTTACACATGCCTACAGTTCGTTTTGCTTTCTTTTCTATGTTTTGTGTTGTTGTTGTTGTTGTTGTGCCTAGTTTTCTCCCCTTCAAATTCAAACGGGGTGTGGTATTTCTAAATAGTGGATTTGTATAAATATAAATAAGTATTCGAATGTCGATTTATACGTTTTGTAGGTAAGCAGATTAAATTGTAATTGAATTAGAAAGACTGACGATGGTTTTGTAATAATGATAATGTTATTGAATCCTTGTATAAACCTGAATGCACACAAGTAGAAGTGTGTGGACGCACTAGTTTTTATACGATTACACAAAATTTTCGAATCGTCCATAATGTTTTGGAGGCTACAAAACTCTACCAATGGAGCTCCTCGCATATTTATCGATCGCTTCATTTTGATTTCATCACCAAATGGCTTGATTATAATTCAATTGGCTCGATCTGTATATGTTTGGATTAGAAATTGTTTTTGGGCAAGCTAGGGAGCATGTTTAATCATCACCAAGCTCAGGCAAGATTCAATTGTTGTTGCGATTTCTTTTATTCTTAGCCATATTTGATCAAAATCCATCTTTGCATCTATTTTGTAATGTGTAAGGAATCGAAAATCGTCTTTTGCTAAGCTCTAGAGAGCACATTTGCTCATTGCACGCCACACTTAAAACAAAGCTGAATTTTGTTTTTGTAATCGTCGATTACGATCCACCCTTAGTACTTGTAAGTCTTTCACCGATTTTGTAATGTTTGTATAAATATAGGCCAAGGATGTGGGGATAACATTTTGTTTAGTCAAATTACAATTTGAAGCCAATCAGAAGTGTTAATCTTGATGTAAGTAGTGGAAGGTTTCATAGACAAAACTTAAATACGAATATTGCCCTTATTGAGTACCACCCTCATAATCGTTTCACTATTTTTTTTTATCTAACAAAGAGAGAGAGAGATAATCAAAGCTTACACTAGATTAACTTGAGAATTTAATTTAATTAAGTCTATCGAACCGACTTTTTTGTATGTTTTGTTGTTTTTTTCTCTTCTTCTCTCGATTTACATTCTAAAACGTTGTGGTATTAATGAAAACGAAAGCTTGTGTGTGTGTGTGTGTGTGTTATACCACAAATTACAAAGCGTAATAATAATCGTTTAGACAGTTATTTGCTTTACAAATTAAATTCTGCGAACCGTGCAATAAGGATCATTAACGTAGAATCCGGCTATAAGATAAGTCGACCTTTACCCACCCAAAAAATTGGGTTTTATTCGCGTTTAGAAAACCAAAAAAAAAAAACGTGTGTACACCTTAGGGGGCGAAAAATTGTTGTTTCTGTCGGGCCGACAGTGGCGCACATCACCACGCCTTCCATTCGCACTCTCACTCTCTTCCCATTCAATACATCTCTTACTTTTACCTTAATTCTATTAGCATCTATCTTTATTTAACGAATTGATGAAAATTTTGGACTTCTCACTCTTTGATTATCATTCATTATTATTATTATTATTATCATGATTATTATTATTATTATTATTATTTTGTTAGATGTATAACTACAAGTTCTCAACAGCATGTTTCACGTTTAATATCTTTGCTATAAGAATTCATTAATACTGCATACTATCATTATTATTCTATCTTTGTTTAATACGTTTTATCGATCTTTATTCAACATATTTGTTTTAGTTAACCGTCTCTTCTTCCAGGTAGAATTTAATTATAATTTATCTTCATTTTACTGGACCATCTATCGTGACTTGGTTATATCGTTTCAAGAGAGGCAAACAAACAAACAAAACAGTTTGTTTATGATTTCTTTCGATTAATTCACTTAGTAAATAAAGCAATATTTTAGTGATTTAATCATCTAAACAGTTGGCTATATTGTTGAAATAAGCGGGAAATTAATGAAGCTAAACACTAAAAACAGAGAGAGAGAGAGAGACAGAGAGAGGAGAAAACATTACACAAATTCCTTAGGATTGATAAAGATAAAAAGTAAATCACTTGGGTGGCTATCTAGCGGCGCGGCTACGTACTAAAAAAGACAGCAGTTTTACATTAAAAGCTGAATCGAATATCTATAGTCGCTACTGTATATTAGATAACACACACACAACAGTTGACCAAATTAATATTGTTGACTTATATATGTTGGCTTATTTGAAGAAATCATTGGTCCAACTGATGCTGCTTCTTCACTAGAAATCAGTGGAAGCGTTTCGATAGTAGTGAAGTGATAAAATTCTACTTAAGTTGTGTTGAAATGTTTGAATAAAGTGCGGCAAGATTTCGGTTTGTTTTCATAATAAATAAACAAGACACTGACTGTGTATGGCTGTGTGTTTTACATAGCGGAAAAAGTAATTCAATTACTTAAGCAGCACTTGAGACGCTTATTTTGCACTCAGACAGGGATTTCCGTTTTGGTACACATAATTATTTTGATTACACTGGGGAAATTTTCCACGAAGAACAATTCTTTGTTTATCTTCTTTTTGGACCACTATTATTTGGCAATCAGAGGAGGATTAGTGGTTTTTGACTATGCTGGGGAACTTCTTCAAGTGTAAAAAGGCATATTTAGGCACTGATAGTCTTGAGTGTGATTTCAGTGTATTTAGAAAGATTTTGGTCATGGTCTAATAACGTCTTGTTCTCCAAAGACTAAAGACTACTTTTTTGGCAATACACTGATTTTGGCACTTAGTTTTCTTTGGCAAATTTTTGGCCCAACGTATTTTGACTTTTCTCCAAACACACACTGTTTTGCCTCTAAGGAAGATCAATTAAATCTTTTTTTTTTGAAAGGGAATGCGTCACTTAAGTAGCGAGAAAGACTAATTGGAGCAAATTCCATCTATGGGTGTTTCTTGAAATACAAAAAAAAACATCAGCGTTGATCATAACGAACAGATATCTACACACACAAAAACAAAACAACTTCTATGGTATTTAATTAAACCGTATCTGTATTTCTTGATCGTTGTATAAACTTGTATTTCCACTTTTTCCACTATGAAAGTGTTTTGAGTTAATTTGAATTTTTATTAATCCATCCATATACGTTTCCAAATCTGTTCTAAACGTAACACTGGTAGTTTTTTGTTTTTTTTTTTGACCAGCAATAGTGTATACACAAAATAAAGGTAAAAAAAATTCAAAGATGAATCAAAACAAAGTCGAAATTTTTGGGATTATATTATGATGAATTTCATTGTTTTTGTTGTTGTTGTTGTTGTTAGTGTTTTTATGATCAAAAACCCATAGGAAATAGGGCTTTTTATTCGTTATCTTTACGATTTCGTTTGGAATTGACTTTGGGTTGCCGTCGTTGTAATAAAATTTCGAATTCTTCTATCTCACTCGTTTTATTTGTTGTTTTTGGGGAATGTGTCGATTTATTAACACATTGACCTCAACAACAAAAAGACGGCGCCTGATTATATGTGTGCACCTCTTCCAATTCGGTTGTTTTCTAGCAAATTAAATAAAGCAATCGATCTTGATCAGTGTGAAGGGTCAAAAGATTGTTCCACTGGTAGTTCTACCATTTAGAAATGCATATGGTATGCCATACTGATCAAAATATATAGGCTCGAATAAGATAGAGATACATGACTTTTTGGTCAGCCGGTGTTTTTACAATTATGTTCCCATAAAAACAACAACAACAACAACGCACAGGATGCTCGATTGTGAATTCAAATGTGAAAATTATGCATCTTTTGTGCTATAAGCGACAAGAAGGCTCGATAATTATCGGCTCAAGTCAATTGATAAAAGAAAACGAATGAAGCAAAAATAAATGATGGTGAGTGAAAAGGATCGAAAATTTTGCTTGTTGTTTGTCTCTCACTCCCTCCCCTTTTTCGGTGTGGATTTTTTGAAATATTTTATAGTCTACAAGCGGTGTTTTTGCTTTGTTTTTGTTAATATATACAACATTATACATTAAATTATAAATAATATTGGCAAGGTGAGATGTGAACAAAACGTAGATAGTTTAGCAAGTTAAGAGTAAACGACTTGCAAAGAGTACCGCCAACTTGTCGTCGACTTCTATTTATTAATTTCAACATTTCTCTTTTTATTTGTTCTACTCCTTATGCTAGGCAAAAGATTTTGTTTCAAACCCATCATCATTATTTGAACGATTACTCATTTTTGCCCTCCACTCTATTGATGTTTAGCTAATTAATTCAGGAATAATGAATGAGCAAACAATTCGTGCTCAAGCATGTCTCATCTTAATATCATAAGCATGTTTCTGCTAGAAAAAGATGTCTTGAAAAGCAACGTGATTTTTGCACCCTTCCATTTCGTTGGCAAAAAACGTCCTGAGAGTACCAGCATTCAGCAAAAGTTTTGCCATAAAAATGTAATGGTGTTTCGGGCACGACTCAATTGTTCCTTGAGTGATGCACCCCAACACATTCTTAGCAAAAATTTTGCTCTCACTCGAAGAGATTTTGATTAACATTAAATCGTTGTTTGTGTGTGTGTGTGTGTGTGTGTGTGTGTGGTCTTTCTACCAGTTAAAATGAAGTTTTATATACGGTCGCACACAGCGTGCGGACATCGAAACATTTAAATATATTCCTGATACATGGTACCGATAATCAATGTGTGTATGTGTGCATGTGCCGGTCTGTTTTATATTCACTTTAAAGTGAAAGGATTAAACCAAACCAATTCTGGTTGCATGTTTCTCTCTCTCTCTCTCCTTCCTTAAAGCTAATTATCTCGTCAGGATGGTGAAACAAACAAACGAACAAAGATAGATGATGATGAAAGTAGAAATTTGGACGATTCTTTTCTTCATAAATAGGCTAATGAACTGTATTAATTAATATAGGTTAGGATTTTGTAACCTTAAAATTTGGTGATGGAGCGGAACGCGCGCGGGAAAACTCTTCCATCTCTCTCTCTCACACACACACACACACTCTTTTCCTGTCTTGAATTCATGATTATTTAACGTTTTTGTTGAAAGTGAGTTTTTAGTGCTAAGACACCTGTAATTAAGTCTAATTATATTTAATTATTGTTTGATAAGTGGCTATAAATCAAAAACTTTATGTTCTAAGAAATAGAAATTTGCACGGGATATTGCTCACATAATATAGAAATCGTGTGTTGTGATTTAGGAGTTATATGGTTTTAATCTTTAAATGTCACTTAATTTAAGCAGTCTTTAAGTATGGCTTTATTGGTCGGATTAACTATATTTAATATTATTACATGAATGAATTCAATCTTTATTTGTTTTTTCTTGTGTTTTTTTTTTACAGACGATATTAAATTCAATGCACAAATATCAGCCCAGATTCCATCTAGTTAGGGCGAATGATATTTTAAAATTACCATATTCAACATTTCGGACGTATGTGTTTAAAGAAACTGAATTTATTGCGGTCACGGCCTACCAGAACGAGAAGGTAAGTGTTTTCCATTGATAATAATTAAATAATGGTGCAAAGTGCAATTCAGGAAATTGCCATCATCTCTAAATGACACTTAATTACTGTGTTCAACAGCTTAAACTCAGCTTACCATGGGGAGCTAGAACTCTATTAAAGCTGCGTTTAAGTAGGAGATGGACGACAATCCGTTCTGATTGTAGTCTTCGGGGCCAAATTGCTTACTTAATCAATAGTTAAATGAGAACTATAGGATCATTTTTCATTTGTGATATCTTTATATAAATACATTATAAACTAGTTATTTAGATCAAGTTTGATTGATTTAATATGGATTTAATAATTATTGTTCGATAATTGGTTACGTTCATTTTTTTCAAAAACTGTTCCAAGATTTATATCAAAAAATGAATTGATGTCAAAATTGAAATGTGTTCTTACGAATTTTTATTGTTTTTTTTTCTTCTGATTTTTATCTGCGATAGTTAGAGGCGAGGGTAGTTATTTATCATAAGTTGTTTTCATTGTAATTTAATTAATTGTTCGGAACGAGTTTTGTTTAAATTTTAATCAAAAATCCAAGGTGAATCTTGTTGTAAATAATTTGTTTCTTACACAAAAATTTGTTGTTATTTTGCATAACAAATTTAATCGAATATCTATATTTAATATTGATTCAACTAGATGATTGTACAAATTGTATGATTATACGTTTTGTATTTAGCACTATGGGGTTAAGAGAGTTATGATTTGGATTGGTTTCTTCATTAGTCACTTCTCGTTTTATTTTTGATTTCAATTTTGCTCCTATCAGTGGAGCGTTGTTTGCCTAATTGGTCGTTGAGCAACGTTAAAAACACGGATATTTCTTTGTTGCCTTGACTGGACTAGCTCGGGTACCTCGGGTGCGTTAAGCCCGTACCAGTCGGCAATAACTGGTCCCTGCGAGGAATACAACTACAAAGCGGTCCCTAGACTATCAATATTATTGCGCAATATTCCATATAGCCCAATATAATTTCACAACGCTCAATATTATTGTGTAATAATATTGCGCAATAGTATTGACAGTCTAGGAACCGCATTAGCGTTTAACATTTGCGACAACCAGTTTTTCGGCGGAAGTACAACCAGTGGAACACATTCTGTCCCTTAGCGCCATCTGTTCGCACACACACACACACACACACACTCACAGACATTGGCCATAAAAATCGCCCTCTGAGTGGCTTTAAGCTCCTTCAGGGTGTTCGCTAAGTCTATTTCCGCCACAAAAATTGTTTGATACGGTTCGCTATGTTCACAATGAATTAAAATCGACTGAATATTAAAGGAAATTAATTAGATTTGACATTAATTTATTCTAAAGTGTGTAACTAATTGGTTAATTATGGATTTTTTATGATTAATTTTCGAAAAGTTCACGTTTTTAACCTCCCAAGAGAGAGTATCATCCAATAAGTGTTGTTTCACACAATCACACGTTTGTTGTTTTAGTTGCAATAGTTTTTTTTTGGTTAAATTTAAAAAAACACGCCGATTCATGCGAAACCAGCCTAATAAATAGATAAAAATCTATTGAATGAAAGAGCTCATAAAATATTTTTATCGAATATATCAAACATTTCCAAATAAATTAAATTAACGTTTAGGCAAATAACTGTTAAATCGTCGATTTTCTAACAGATTTCCACACGAAAAAGTTGGAAAATCACGATAGATAAGATCACAGAACAAACAACAAAAAAACCTAACTATAACTTATTTATAATTTATTAAATAGACATTCATTTAGTAAAGAGAGAGATAGAGATGTAGTAAAAAGATGTTTTCTTAAATATGTCGCAACCGCATACCATAAACAACATATTTTTTTTTCTTATAAAACCGCTACTTACTACAACAACTCTCTCATATCTTGTTCTCTATCCTGGGCATTTAATTGTTCTTGGAATCAAACTAACAACAAATAAAAGCCGGCCGCCTCTTCTGCTGTCTTTAGTTTCTCATCATATAATTATCGTTATAATCGTGTGTAAGCAGCAAATTATAATTATCTTCAAAGAGATTAGCAATAAATGATGGGATTAGAGGATGCGCATGATTGAACTGCGCATGAGCAGTTGCAAATGCGCGCCCCCACCACCACTCCTTGCGTAACGTCAATTTTGTGTGCATTGGTAGGTCGTAAAAAATGTCCATCCGGTCCTGTTCGAATCGATAACGAAATTCCATTTTACAACCACACACAACTATTCTCGTTTCCTCTGTGAGGTCTATTTATGTAAAACAGAACTAATGATCGGCTACCTTTTGCATCGATAATTATCGACATTAATTATAGATGCTTTTAATCATTAAAATACAGGAAAAACTTTTATAGTTTCGAATATAAATTCGTTATTTTATAGTTTTCTCAAAAGGAGAAGAAAGACCAAAAGAAAAATAAATAATGTTTTTTTTTTAATTTAAATTACAGATAACCCAACTGAAAATCGATAATAATCCATTTGCTAAAGGTTTCCGTGATACAGGAGCTGGTAAACGTGAAAAAAAGTAAGTATTTATTCTAAATTTCGTATCGCATGCCAATTTGGGGGGGTTGCTTGTGTCACCCTGCAAAAGTGAAATTAAAGAGGCCGCAAAAATAATGATAGCACTTGGGGGCTAACACCACACACACACACACACATCCACGCATATTTTAAATAGCTTTTAACACATTCATATACTATCAAATTAAGGTTGGCATTTATTTTAAGGTCAAAGCTTAAAAGGGTGGTTTTACAGAATCAAATAAGCGGGTGAAACATTTGCAACATTTGCATTTACAGTAAGTGATATGCATAATATTAAAGTTGACGGTGGGGAGGGTTAGTTACTCACATAGAGAGGGTCTCTCCAAAGGGAGATATATTGGCATCAAACTACAAGATTCATTACAATTCGACAATAATTCAATTCGAAATGTTTAGCAAAAATTGTGTGAGAATTCAAAAAATTACTAATTTTTTTATGTTTCGTTTTGTCGTATTGATTATGGTTGATGATGTGGAAAGGGAATTGGATCAATTGATAAGAGCAAAGTGGGGTGGCAAACATTTAGGGCCCAAATAAAAGGGCATATGTGGCTGAGTTATAAGCGAACTTAATTGACCCACCGCTAAGATAATTATAGTAACCTTTGCCAAGGGTATTCCGTCCCTATATGTGTTGTCTGATTCATTAAATTTCCTATTATTATTATCATCATCATCATCATCTTCCGTCCTCGCTTCAAACTTGCTCTATTTCATATGGCCAATGTAGCCATATTTTGATCCCTTACACTGCTCACTTTTTTGTAATAAAAGCGATTATTATTATTGTTGTTACAGGCAGGCGTTGTTGGCGCAACGACATGGTGATGATAAAACATCCCATCCATTACCAGCACGAATGTCAGCTGACAGTAGTACAGTGTCGAAAACGGATGATTCCGAATTGGATGTTGTTGGTACAGCAGATAGTCCACGGCCATCCTTACATTCATCAGCATCTACCGCCTTAAATCATTCCGGTAATTAACAATTTTTCGCAAAACTATTATTGATCAAAAATTAAACAAATTGTTGTTTGATGCAATAGGAATCGAAGAAGAATCGTTACGTCGTCGCCTACACGACGATTCCGGTTCAGAATCGAGTTGTTCAGAATCACCAGGTAGTACAGTATTTCGGCCACGGGCGACATCACCAAAAGATTCAACAACAACAACAACTGTTGCTGGACCATCTGGCGAATATCCATCACCGAATATCTCTGTTGGGCCACCAATCCATCCACCACCACATTTACTACCATATCTGTATCCACCTGGATTGTATCCAGGTGCGGCTGGCACACCACCATTTGCACCACCATTAAGTCTATTTGGTGGTGCACATGCACATAGTATGAATCCAAGTTTATTATTTAATGCTCAATTGGCATTGGCTGCCCAACATCCGGCATTGTTTTCGCATTACCAAAATTTGGCCCATCCAAATCCCCATCATCTATCACCAACATCACCGTTACATAATCATCTGAAAGGTGGCCATCGATTCACGCCGTACACACTACCGAATTCGGGTGCTAGTGGTGGTGGTGTTGGTACATCACCATTAGGGAGTGCATTTGAAACAGTTACACCTAGCTCACATACGCGCAGCTTAAGCAATTCACCATCAAATAAAATACGTAGCGGTTCACAATCACCACCACCACCAACAACAACAACAACTGCAATACAATCACCAAAACCGGAGGCCGCTGCCACATCAACATCATCACCAAACGATCTAAAAAGTATAGAAAAAATGGTGAACGGCTTAGATGTTAAACAAAATGAAGATATTGATAACAAATAGTGATTAAACACAATTGAAAAAATTTAATTTCTAATTAATTAATTACGGGCTGTTTTTGCAATAAACGCTAAAATTATTTTTGCTATTATTTTAAAGTGCTTTTTTATTTGTTTGAAATGAAATGATCATAAAAACTCATTGAAAATCTCCAAAAATTATTGCGCTAAAATAGTACAAAACGAAAAAAAAACACCACAATTTTGAACACTTCTGGATGATCTCGTGAATAAAATAGATGGCGCGTATCTACATCTGTCTCCCCCCACTCAAATGGAGTGGGGGGGGGCTAAGTGCGCGCACACGCTAAATCTAAAGGTGACTCAATTGGAGAATTTAATGTTCCTTCGAATGAATGAATAAATGAAAAAATAAACGATTTTAACTAATTTAATTATCTTTCCATGTATATATCTCTTTCTATATCGTTTTCAAAACTTCTTGATCGTGGTCTTTTTACAATTGTAAATATTTTTTTTTAAATAAATCATAGTGTGTTGATCTTGAAAAATTGTAAAATCTGTAAAAAATCTTATTGGTTGTACAGTAGAAGTTTATCAAAAACAAAAAAAAAACAAAAGGAATCCTTGCAGTGTTTTCTTTTCATTTATACAAATATATAAAAGTATTATATATAAAAATATTATATAAATAAACGTATATTTCTACCAAAGCTTTGATGCTGGATACAAATCGTTTCTAATCACACAAAACGATTGGAAGATCCAGCAATAAATCACAAAACAATTTCGTCTTCTCGAATTACAAAAAAAAAACAAGAAAAAAACAACTAGATGTTGCTACGAAAAGCGTCTATATTTCATTTAGAAAGGCGCATGCAATCGCAACAGCGCTTCTAGATAGTAGCGTTGCCCCAATTGTCTGCGCCTATCTAAATAGAACACACTCATCCCCCCACTCCCTCGCCACAGAATTATCGTTTCTGTTTTTATAATACTCTCTTCTATCATCATTTTTAATATTTTTTATTTATTGCAAATGTATATTATTATAAATATTATAAATAAATGGTTATAAATATATTTGATTTGTTTCCGTTTTGATTTGATTGCCCACCAAAGAAATTCAAGTGGATTGAGTTCGGGTCGGTGTGTAAATGCAATTACTACCGTTTCATCGACTGCATTTCATTGTAGAAAGAACGTTGGAAAATGTGAAGAATGCCGTTGATACGATTGGATGTTACCTGTGCGAACCACACGCATCTGTCTTTGTTCTTGCCACATCAAGTACTATTTAGCTAATTAGTGGTAAAGCAGCAAGTACATAATCATAAATACGATTGAAACGATTAATTTATAGGAAATTGTCTTATAAAAAAATCTTAAGAATTATACATTTTAATTGACTGTTGTATACTTTAACAATAATTTTCTCTTTGATGTGGTACCGCAACGTTTACAAACTGAGAGAAAGAGAGAGAGAGACAGTGATGTAGGAATAAATGGGTATAGATGGTTATTTGGGAAACACTTCACATTTAAAAATGTTTATTTTAAATGTTATAAAGATGTTTAATAACAAAACAAATAGACTAATTTTTGCAATTATTTGATTAATAATTAAAAAAGATTGTGTGTGTGTGTGTGTGTGTTTGAGCCAGGAAATTCGCAGAAATGGTACCCATTCCAAAATTACAGCTAGATACCTAGACTATTATCTCATAGTTGTGATATACCGACTGTCCAATACGCAACGAAACTAACGTCAACGACAAGAATCTGAATTATCCGCGTCTTAGCTCAAACGTAAGCCACACAGCTCATTTGGACGCTCTGTGGTCACGTTAAGCTTCACTTAAGTGCCGATACTCCCCTGGGGAGTATGCCCGGCTTTTGAGTGGAGCTGTTGCGTTCTGGTTAGTAATGAAGTTAGAGCGTTTTCGATTTGTCTGCTATTGATTTTTATGGAATTAAATGGACAAATAGTGGGGTAAACAACAAAAGATTGTCCAGTTTGAAACTTTAAAAGATCTCCTGTTTGTTTGTTGAATTACAACAGTTCAGTTAACTAGAAAGACGGATAGTTGGAATGCGGGCTTTTAAAAAGATTTGATGAGGGTTTTATTTGTTCGATTCGATACTTCACCATTATATTATCATATCAAATTCACGATTAATCTTAACGTTCAGTTTTATATGCAACACGCTTAGTGTTGAAATCCGCTCCTTATTTATAAAATTTACAATTAATCCAAACCGAACCCAACTCGATTACAAACATCTGTAGTGCCCTTTTTTTTGTGTCGAAACACAAATGTATATAGGAGAGAGAGAGAGAGAGAGACACACACAAAATTACCACGAACTTGTGACAGAGTGGATTGTATTCTAATAGGACCAAACGAGCCGTAACATAACGAATTAGTTCCGTTGATTCTGTTGTCTTTTATTCATTTTTTTTTTCTAATGCAGATCGATGACATGACCTTTCATCATACCTGACATAAGTTCGTTTGTAGAAGTCTACTCAATAATTTCATAAATTTTTTACGAAATCTTTCTAAACAATCAGTAAAACACACAAAAACACGTTTAAAGTCTGTCGTAAAAATCTGAACAAGATAAACTTGTTGCCTCCCTTTTTCGTTCTATGTATTATAATAACAGTTGTTATTGTTGTTGTTTGGTTGAAAGTGAAGGAGTTAATGGTTTGAGGAGATTGTATCGCAGGTGGCGACATTGACGCCTTTGGACAGCATTTCTGGAATTTCAGTCTAACAACAACACGTAAACGTAGATAAATAATTCTCTCTCTCTCTCTCTCTCTTGCTACATTGTGTTTTAAACAGGGCAAACAACAAAAAATCGAATGTGGAACAACAGTAGCAGCGTAACATAACGAAATTGGTAAACAGCGCTTGCGCAGCGCCACTAGTTGCGGTCAGGTCAAGTCAAGTCAATCAAACTGGAGTGTGAACCATCGATTGTTGTTTGACATTCAACGAACGAAATCAGACGGACATTGAAATGTGGTGTTGCAGACCATAATTCCAAACGCTTCAAGAAATCAACGAATCCACTCATACTCAGGATCCTGATCTTTGTCATGATTATTGTTATCACTTTACATGTAGAGTGTTAACGAACATTGGTGGTGTTGAATTTAAGTCATTAAACGGCTACTTATTGATGGAATAATAGCACTTAAACTAGAAGATTTCGAGAATTAAAGACTGGTTATTTGTGTGTGTGTGCGTGTGTGTGTGTGTGTGTGTGTGTTTGTATGAGATAAATGGCGGTTGGTGGCGATATCTTGTTTGGTTGGGTGGTCGTTTAAACTATTATAAAGCCTTATTGCTACCACAATTTGATTTTACTAAACATATTGTCACATCTTTAACTTTTCAATCATTCCACAGATTGTAAAAACGAAGAAATGAGAGAAAAGTTGAATTTTCTAACCCTCCCATAACGTCGCCCTTACCGTCTTTAATCTGAAGAAATTCTTTGTATAGTTTCGACACAGAGATTGCCGCTTTTATTATTATTATTATTATTATTATTATTATTATTATTATTATTATTATTATTATTATTTGCTTTTCTTCTTACTGTCTCGTTTCATCCAATTAGTTTTATTGAAAATACGCGACATTCTTGTCAAACATCGTTTGACTCGTTACAATTTTACAAGAGATATCCAACTCCAAATAATAATAAAATGGAATAGTTGGAAAGTTCTTGTTATGTATAGAACAATAACAGAGACGGATTCAAACTGATTTTGTGGCATACCACAGAATTCGATTTGTTTGGATGGACTGTAAACTGGGCACCGCTGTGGATTTGGCGCCTTATGAGTATGGAAACTTCCTCCAATCTCACAATCACTCTGTTGGGGTCACAACTATTCCTTAGCAGAGGGCCAAAATTTATTAGTAACATGGTCTAAGTGTAGGTATTTTTGCTGCTGTTTGGGAAGCCTTATTGAAGGAGGTCCCCTTGTCCTCAAGAAGCTCCTATTCGATTTTTAGGAAAAATTTGACAATATTGAGCGAAAATTCAATGACCAGTGTATAGAGTCGAGCTGTCTAAATCGCAATGGACGCAGTATACAGCAAGTGACACAAAAGGGCACGATTTTTTCTTCGGTTCAAACTGCTGAACATCTGGATGGCTCTGATTTATTATCACTAAGGTCAATTGATACACTTGTTTCTACAAATCGTAACATTTACAACGAAAATTGATAACAATTAGAAGAAGTTGAAAAAAAAGCGATATGATAATAATATAACCACTGACAAGAGAAAAGAGAGCATTTAGAACAGATTTGTCATAAATGATAAAAAAATAGATATTGACATGTTGGTTTCAAATTTATTACAGATAAAACTACACTGATAAAACTGCCCTTTTTGTTTCCTTGTGTATGTCATTCTCTATAATTCCTTATTTATTAGTATTTTGATACGACGAAAATATGGTCCCTTTCAAAATTTGATAAGCAACGATCTGAACGATTCGGTTTTCCATTTGAAATCTATGACAATTATAAAACAAGACCACAACATTTGATTGATATCAGATATCATTGTGAAAATCCCTGGTTTTACGACAAACAACAACCCCACTGTGAGCGAGGCTTTTTGCCCTTCTCTACTACAGATAATCTCTTGGATTTAGTTAAATAACAATTTGTCTGTTGGGGATAATCAATCAAATTCGTTTCCAGAAATAAAACGGTTCGTTTTCTTCTGTGCTCCGCTTTTAAATGCCTTTGACAATCCATGATTGATACGTTAAGTGATGTGAGGATAATTTGGCGACAGGTACCAAAAAATCGTTTTTAATCCGATAACTTTTCTTATGAATCGTTGATAACATGATTGGTACCAATCGATTATCGCTCTGTTGTTGTTGTTTTAATGATTATTTAATAAATGTAGGTTGTGTAAATGGATACTTGTGCAGGTGTAAGGTGGTAGCCTTCAGGGGCCATCCTATCTTTCTCTGATTGCTGTGCTTGTTCTTCTGTGTAGGTAACCGTAGTCGAGAGAGTGTGTGTTGTGTTGTTTATGTGACAGAAGGTCTGTTGAGCGGCCGGCCGCTAAGCAATCGACGACTTTCAGGTGCCATACGACGATCCAAAAGAGGCCAAATGATGGTTGAACCGCATTTTAACCTCATATCGTCATAATTTTGCTTAAGCTTGGTGCAGATGCGAATTACACTCACACTATAGTGCGACCAACACATTGAATTTTACACATAATTTGTTTCAATCTCTTCCAACAACACGATTGCAATTAGATCTGCCTACCACTTCAAGGCAAAACAGATACAGAGGTGTGATAAGAAGACATTTACATTATGGAAATTACAGTATTTTCCATATGTTAACACATACCTGTTGTGGTTTTATATGTATAAAAGATTGATATCAACACAATGTCCTGACATCATATCACAAAATTTATGCTAGGAAAAAACACACACACACACTGAAGTGCCAAAAAATTCCGAAATTAATCACATCGAAGCGGTATTTAAGTGATTGAAAATGACGATTATTTCTAGAAATGATGTGCAACTGATTAGCCATTGGAAGGTGTGAGATTTTTAATAAGTTTCTCTCAGGTGTACGACTCGTTTTATTTCAATTGTGTTTTTTTTTAGACAGAGAAAAAGCCGCTTTCGTTATTGCCATCAAATCGCCATCAACTTGGCATAAAACCGGCTTGGCTATTCAACGGATTCTTTCAATATTCTTACGATCATTTGATGATAATTATCGAATCGAGAATAATTTCTTTTGCAACCAAAAAAAAAAAAATGGAGCAAATAGTGTAAACCGGTAGCTCGATCATCATCTCTCATTCTCTACAATAACACAAAAGTAAATAGTTGAAATGGCTTATCTTGTAATCTTCTACACCTTCGTATTACAACTATGACTATGCCTGCCTATCTAACTGAACATCACAGACACAATAAATTAAATTACAAACAATTAAATGAACAACAAAAGTGAGAGAGAGAGACAACAAAATCGACGATTATCAAGATGAAATACGTCTTAAATAGGCGCATGCAACTGGGGCAACGTTATCGAATCGCCAAGTTGACGTCACCGCACCCCCCCCCACTCGTCGTTAACAGTGCTGCGATTATTTGCGTCTCAAATCGTTACGTTGAACGTGTTTAACCGAAAATGCCGCTATATGGGCGTTATTTGTAGATTGTAGAACCTTTCTGGACCCTTTTGAGGAAATTGTAACGTTTCCACAACAATATCATCGTTTTGTTTGTTTTATTGGTCAATTTCCATATGTAAATCCTGTGAAAGGGACATCTTACACTGTGGTCCAATTTACCTTTTCCGTTTCTATTAGCCCCGAAAACGGGCTTGATTCCACTTGTTATTTGATGTATGGAATTGAAACAAAACGGTCGTTAAAATGAGAGAAAGGCACATGAATGTTACTGGCAAGTGACCAACGTCCAAATACTTTAATTCCCCAACAACATGATAGATATAAGGGACATTTACAATCGTCCATATCAAATCATAACCCTCATTCGATCATAACAAGAGTGAGAGTTATTGAATTGAAATTTATTGGATTGTTGGAGAACCGGACAGGCTATTAGTTAGATGGACCGTTAACTTTTGTACGAATTGCAGAATTTCCAAATAGAAATTGAATTTTCACTAGAATGAATCTTGGTTGTTTTCATTTCTACAACAACAACAACAACAAAAATCTATTTTTCGTATCCAGAGAAAAAAAATTGTGCTATTGTTCAAATCAAATCAACGATGCGTAAAGTACGGTTCACACCTGTCGCCCAAATCAACAACAACAACAACAATTTATTCAAATGGGTAAACGGCCATAATTATCGATAATAAACAACAAATTCTAATAGCTATTTCCGGTTCCGTCGTTTATTTCAACCAGCCCACTTTGTTGATGAGAAATATCTATATATCTGTCAATGAAATATTGTATAGAGGGACGTTAATTAAGGTGGACGCTCACTGTCCAGTGACGTGCGCATTACTTCGTGTTTGTTCGTCTTCATCCGGTACCACTACACAACTGATAGCATACGTTTGGCAGGCGACGTTGCTAATTAATGGGCGTCCACCTTTATTGTGGCGGTAAGTTCAAAGGTGGTTTGATTCAACATTTGTCCATATGTTGTTGTAATTACCATAATGGAGTGGTTAAATAGTTGGTAGTCAATATTCAAAATGGCTTTTATTCGTAATAGATAGAGCGCGGCAGCATTCACATCGGTTTTTGTGTCTTTGTTTTTCTTTTGGATCAAAATTATTGAAACAATGGTGAAAGTCATCTGTTTTTTTTTTGGTTATTGTTTTGTTTTTGTATTGTTGCTACTAACACTTTAAAAAGACAGATGGAGTCTTAAAGATGACAAAAGTGCACCCACAGCGTCAACGAACCTCGAAATGTCTCCCCTTTTTTCAGTTTAATGTCTAACGTTTTGTCACAACTATAATTCACAACCTCCTTACAATCTCTCACTCTCTCTCTCGCGTGCGCGCGCTATCTTTATTATTTATATTATATTATAAAGAAGTAACTAAATTACAAAGTTGTAGTACAAAGCATATTTTATTATTATCATCACCCCCATATACCGCAATTTATCCGGTTGTTGTCGTTTAGAAGACGAAACGTATTTCGACTATAGAAAGGGGTTGATTCAATTGACAAATCTCCCGCAGGCAAACTATATCCATATACACTAAATAGAACTACCCCCAACACCCACCCACCTCACCCCAATAATATTTAACTGGAACTATTGAAAAGAATTCTAAAAGAGAAAGAGAGTGTGTTAAATGGTGTGCAATCTATTGCACACAACAAGTGATAAAAAAAATATGTATAATCAAATCAATTTTAAGGGATGATCGAAGAAATTATTGCAATTCACCTATTTTGTTGTTGTTGTTGTTGTTGTTGTTGTTTCGATCAAATGATCATTGCGTTATCAACAACAATAACTTTCGATTTGTTTATTATTAATAGAAATTTTCTATTGAAAGATTAACATATTTTATGATAAAAGAAAGAGATAGATGATGAATTGATAATATACATAGAAATAAAGAACACGACAGGTCTATTTCGGATTTTAATAAGATTTTCTGAATCTATTACCTTTGTTTTATACAGGATATCTCCCATATTATGTACATATTTTTCCAATCTTATTCACATTCAAAAGTACATCGATGGAGCATAGCAACAATTAGTATAGGAACAACAATGCACTAGACGGATAATAATGCTGGCGATGTTACTGATGCATTTTGCCAGAGAGTTTCTTCACCTACGGTTACGTCAAAAATTTTGATCACTTGCTGGAAACATTCCTGCAGCGTCTTCTTTCTACAGAGCTACACTTTTGACCATTTGTGCCGAAAAACTTTTGATCACTTAGTGAAAACTAGCATTCTGCATGAACAGTTGTGTGTGTGTGTGCCCCCATTGATAGGTCACCCAATATATACGTAGAAATCGTTTCCATTTAATGGAATGTCATCCCTAACCGTATCATGCAATATGTGTATTAATGAATATTCTGTATTCGTTCCAACAAATAATAATCCAAATTGTCAGAGGATCGTAAATAGAATATAGTTGACAATCACACTAAAAACAAAGACTAACCTATAAAATAAATGAGTATGTAGAATAGTAATATCAGCAGTACCATAACTTTTTCTTCGACTAAAAATGCATTTGTAGGTGATTTGTGTGCAAAATTTTTGCCCACGATTGACAAGAGTAAAACGTGTCATTGAAACGAGCGTACTTGAGATGCCTTATCAACTGGCCAAAAATTTTGACATCATTAAGTAGCAATTGTTTGATAGTCTCTGTTATAAATGTGATATAAGTAATATCTTTCTATTTAGTGATATATATGACATGATTGTCATTTTAAAACCCTTTTCCTCAAATTGACTAACTAGAAGGGAAAAAAAACAACAACTATAGAAAATGGAAAGACAAGATAGATAAAACATGAGGAACTTGGAGGTGACATCGCCGCATATCATCATCATCATTATTATTATTATTATTATTATTATTATGGCATCGAATTGTCAAATGTTGATTTATAATTTACTTCTTCATGACTATCGTGCTCATCATCTTCTTCGACGTCTTAGTTCCCTCTTTTCTCTATTTAAAAAGCAAGCAAATGTTTGCTATTTAATCGCCTTCATTTTTTCTTTTCTAATCCACCCCTACATTAATAACAACAACAACAACAAGAATATGACAAGAATAAAGTAAAACGATATCTTCGTGTTCCTTGGATGCACGTTATAAATAAAAACGATATCGTGATATTGTTAAAGTTTCCGCTTTTTTTTTCCTTTCTATAGTAGTAGCTATATAAATGACAAGAAGGAAATAAGGATGAGATAAAATTAATAAAAGTTCTATTACTCAACAATTCTCCTAGAACTGTTTTGGTAATTATTCATGTCGTGTCTAATTAGCAGGCATTTGCCGCAAAATCCGCAATTTGTAGTAGAATTGGATTTGGAGTACCAATAGATTACAAGAACGCTTCAAAAACCGACCAAGGGACATGTCTTCAATCTTCAGATGCTCACCCAAAAACGCCTCTAGTAGCAGTGTAGAAGCTCCTAAATTTTCTGCAAAATGTGGTAGAAGTAGCATTTCTTGCCTGTCGCAAAGAAGCATCTACTATAGTAGCACATCCAAGACTTTTCTTAAGAAGGGCGCCAAAATGATAAGGCACCTCGGGTGTATTTTATTTTCTCCTGAGAAACTCTGTAGCACAGAGGCAATTCAACAACTACATAACTACTTACATCAATTGCAAACTTCCACCGAAAACTAAAGTTTAATTTGAACTAAACACCACCAGCCCCTATCCGAAGCTTATCCGAATGAAACGTGAAACAATTGAGAGTTGACAATTTTATTGCCTACTACTTTACACACACACACACACACACACACACACACACACACACACACACAACTAAATTTTGTCTAAATTGACTTTAACGTGTAAATAAATGGTAGTTTAAAGTTGGCTCTTTTCACTATTTTTGAATTGTTGACATTGTTCTATTATAGGTATACCGACGACTAACACCTAAAACAATTCAAATATTTATTCAGCAGAGAAAAACATACACACCAACAAAAGAAGAAAAAAACCGACCAACATTTTATTTATACAATTAATATCGTATACATGATGGCCCATCGAATTGTGCGCTTCTATAGGGAAACAAATCTAGCTGGATCCTGCAGCGTTTTGGAATTCTCTGGTACACATTAGAAGTTTAAATGTTTGATGATTTGAACTTCCTTTGTTTTGCCCAAAATCAACGTTTTTAATTGTTGATCAGAGTGATCATCCTACTGTCAAAATTTTTGACTAGCTCTATGTGGATGATTTTTGCCGCTTGATTGCATCAAGGGAGCCATATAGAAATGAATAACAACAGTTGAATTATTATTAAAACAACCAAAGACTGCCTCTACAGACCAGTGAAGCAAAACATTATTTTATTGCATCCTTGCATAAAGACTTGTTGAAGAATTATAAAAAAATTCTCATATACTCCTATAAACACATATCATTTCTATATATAATAAATGAGTGAGGCGAGGGTGGTGGTGGTGGTGGTAGTGGCGGTAACAGCAAACGGCGACGAATCATCGTTACAGACAATTTAACATATGACAAACTGGCCTAACTTGATGACAACATACACATATTATATATTAGAAGACAGACACATATATATAGATAGACATCACTAAAGTTGGAATGAGATAGATATAAACCAACGACCATAGACTACTTGATTATCCTATCGATCGATTATAGTTGTGTATGTGAAACGACCGGAAGAATTTTTCCGATTCTTTGACTTTCTCTTATAGATGAGGGGCGAAGGAATAAGGTGGTAGAGGGTTAATTTAGAAAATTGCGTAACTAGAAAATAGATAGAAACGCTAAGACAGAGAGAGAGAGAGAGACGATCTCTAGCAGTGAAGAATGTTAACAGGATATCTATTGTCTAATTTATAGATTAGGGTTCAGGTGGAACGTTACTAAAACTAAGTGCTGCAAAACACCTAAAAACACCCATTATAGACACCATTTGTTCTTATTTCAACTAATCGAACATCTGTGATCGAACGTTGATGTTGTTTGTTCAAATAATCGTTTTTTTGTGTAAGTATTGGATAGTACTATCATAAAAAAACACACCCGAATCCTGTCAAAAATACTTCATAATTGCTCAACTGTTTTTGAATACTTCTTGCCCATCCAGTTGATGCAAATTAAGTTTCACCACTTTTTTTGCCGAACGCAATCTGGGATCAAGATGGACATCTCCTTCGGGAATCGAATGAATGTTGTGGTCATTTATGAAGAATCTCCTCACCGATCAATCCTGATGTCTATAATAAAATACCATTTATCTATCATTACATGGTCTTAGATCAAGATCTCTTTATCCTTTATAGACGTTCGGAGAAAGAAAAAAAAACGACAACGATTCCTGAATTTAGATCAGGAATTACAAGATCTCCCCTTATAGTCCAATCGACAAACACACGGAAAGAGAAGAAGAAGGAGGAAAAAAACTAAAACCGAAATGACAATCGCCCCCTTTTGGGTGTGTGTGTGTGTGTGTGTGTGTGTGTGTGTGTGTGTGTAAAATCAATACAGCCCAGATCAAGTGACATCTGTATCTAAACATCAATCTATTAGTTGATTTGGACGAATAAAATAACGATTTCGTAAGATTTTTGTGTTAGAAATATTTCGAATGAGTTTAGAATTGAAGAATTTGAAACAGACATCATTCTGCGAAATCAAGATACACTCTGAATTGATTCAGAAACAACAATAACAACAACAACAACAAGAAAATCGTTGAATTGTAGCCATAAATCCCACCAGATCTTGACCCAATCGACCAATCGAAACTGCAACACAACAATAGATGATGATGATGATGATGATGATGATCAACATTTATGTGTTGGCATAGATTTTGTAGGGCAAAAAACAACAAACAAAACTCTTAAATGTTATTCATATAAAATAAATTAATGTCAGTAGTAGTATCTAATAGTCGATAAACAAAATAGTAGTTTGAATAAATATGGAACGGGTTCTCTATCGGTGAAAACTTTGATTTGTTATAGTTTAACACGAATATCCGCTCCATTACTATTTATTTATTATTACCATTATTGTAAGTCGAATTTTTCAATAGAACTCAACCATATTAACGATAAGGGATGATATAGAAACACTCCGAATTATTCACGAACTTGTCAGCATCATCAAATGTCGATTAGCACTATCGTTCAGTTGAGATTGCAGCAATTCGCTAAATAGCGGCGAGTGAACAGTTAAACCTCAATCACGAGTGAGCGAATGTTGATTACACACACACACATTTGACCTGTTCCTTAATTGCGCTAAGGATTAAGGCACTATACAATCCCTTACACTTCTCACTAAACTTCTATAGTCACTCTGTTCGCTTTACACCATTGTTTCTAATTGAACAAATACTTAAGTAACGGCTTACTGGTATGGATCGGTGATGATTTTCTCAACAACAACAACAAATGATCATTATCGATTTACAGTTTTTGGGCTTCTTCTCCAATTATTATTTGTTAACATAGTCATCAAATTATTGTTGCGTAATCTATAATTTCCACTAATTTCAACATAAAATATTCGATCAGTTATCATCTAAACGATTTTATTTGGTATTTAACGTAACTGTAGATTGTAATTTCGTATATATTAGGTGGATTAGTGAGAAGGGAAGGGCCGGCCTGTTATCCGGGCGCAATTCGCTCTCCCTACGGCCCTGATCAAATGATTACCAAAAATTAAAGAACACATACAAATGTATACAGTTATCGCTTTATTTAGCGTTTATATTACACTGATTTCCACTGATAGAAATTCGAACATTGATAAGCAAGCAACAAAACTCGAAACTATCAAACGATTTAATGTCATCTTAACGCAAATAATAAATGAGACAAATTATAGTTAAAGCAAGACTGAAATTTCTAATACTTGATGATAGATAATAAAATCCAGCCCATTTTATTCGTTTTATTTATATAATAAGAAACACAACAAAAACTATGAAGTTTTGGGACGAACTGAATTAATAAATAAATAACGATAGATAGATAGCAGAAAAACAAGACAAACTGTAAGAATATTGATTAAACATTCAAATTCCAACAAGATCCGTATCTAAAACTGATAAATTATCAAATAATTGTGATAAATCTTAAGTAGTGTGGTAATAATACACTTGATTTTAGTGAGTAGATCTACAGATATCAAACAAAATTGTCGTTAAATTCTCTATAATCAACAATAAAAATTATGGAATTGGTACCATTTGGTGGAATGCTACTACTACTACTACTGCTAATACGTTCAAACATACAAAAACAACAACAAGAACAACTCACAGAAACGCATTAATTTAAGGGACACCACGGAAAGAATGGTGAAAACAGGTAAATGCTCTCATTTTTGTTGTAAATCGTGTAATACCAAAAACGGTTTCGTGTACCAATTTCCCATCTAATTTAACAAAAAAAAATTCATAGAAACAAGAAAGTCACGTTCAAATTTCAAGTTAATTACATACTGCTCATTTCATCATCATCATCATCATCATCATCATCATAATTTCGTGCTGTTTTTTAATAATCACGTTGATTGTTAGACTGTAGCGCCATCTGTTAGTCAATAGCTGTATTGTTAGAGTGGTAGAGTGTTGGACTGGTAGCGCACTCTGAGAGTTTCAGTTGTAATCAATTCCATGCAGGATTTGTCCATTTCTAGTGCTATTGATTCAATGCTGATTCTTTTTGACAAATGTTAAGATGCTTAAAGGATTACGTTTTGAGGGAAATTTCTTTTGCTGGTGTAGTTTTTTGTTTGGTTTTCTAAAGTGGTATCGTTTACAAACTCTCGTAAGGATTAGTTGTGCTTTCAACAGTTACCAATCAAAATAGTTGATAAAAATCGATCCGATTCAATCGGATTGTTGAATAAACGAATAAGAAATGTAGTGTGAGAATCACTTATTGCTTTGAATCAATCTGAATCATTTAAAATCAATTCTTTTGATTCTAAGTGTTTGAAAACGACTGGCTGTTAAACAATCAAAAATCTTCAATATTACATGGACGTAGCAAGAGAATTCACCAACGAAATGAGTGAAAACAACAAAATGAAGGGTTGAACGTTGAAATGAACGAAAAAGAAAAGCGCTTGTATTAAATTACAAAACTCTAGAGCATGGAGGACAGTATTTGTGTAAATAACATTTCACGAAGAGGTGGAGCAATTTCAATTGATGGCGGTACGATTTTATTTATGGTGGCGATTTTCAACGACAACCGGATGGCCAACTTTAAAATGCTGCAAACAACATCAAATATTTTAATGTCGATTATCCGAACCTATAGCACACTCTCTCTTCCCACACACCATCTCCCCAAATACTTTTGCAATCAATCCAACAATTTTGAATGTGAGTTGATTCATTTTAGTTTTGAGAAAAATAATTAAAAATAATCAAATGTCCGAAACCGGTCTTGATAATAAATCGCTACTTGAATGATAAAAATATTTTGTGGTACGCACGATTTTTGGACAAAATCAAAACTCCACTACAAGTTTGCTATAAATTTGATGCAGCATCAGGTACGGTTGCCAATAGAAAACTGCGCCTTCATGTTTGACGCCCATTTTGGGCTCTATCACTATCTGAGATAGTATTGAAGCTAGATAAGCTTTCAAAGATTCCAAAATAGAAATTTTTGACTGACCTGCAATGTATCCTGATTTACCGTCAATTAGAATATGTTTGGAACAGTATTCGTACCGTAACCATCAACTACATTTTTGGCATACGTTTTTTAGCATATCATCTCGACGAGTCTGAGAATATTTTGCAAACCATTTCTATTCTATCTAGTCACAAAATGAATACCAAATTGTTTGAATGTTTGTTTCTTTCGATTGTAGCACAATGATTTTGCCATTTCTAATCTTTACAAATCACATTGTTAACAAAACGAGCGTAAATAATAACATTTGCCCACTACCATACACCCCACAGATTGTATTACAACGCATTTATGTCATTGTGTATTTGTACAATTTGCCCTACGGATACTTTACAACATAAAAACGGTACACTTTTGTCATTCAACCAATTGTATTTCTACAAATTTCCCAACAATAAAACAACTTATCGTTAAACAAAATCACAAAAACTGATAAATTTTTCTCTGTATACACAGAAGCTATTTCAAAAATAGTGAGATGGGTGAGGGAAGCGAAGGGAAAAAGACACACACACACACACAGCAATAGAAATCAATCGTGAATTTGTAAGGATCTAGCTGGCGGCATTTATAAACAAACAAAACAACAACAACAAGAGCAGTAGTCGACTATGATCTAAGGTAATTCTTGTTAAGAAATCAGGGAACAATAGAGAAACATACACATATATAGAGACCTATCTTTATTTAGAATGATTAGCTGTAGGCCGCCTTTCCACAACTCACCTTCTATCCTTCATCATATAAAAGAGATAAATATAAAAGGAATCAACGTAGAAAAAAAATAACCATCTGCGTTTTTATAATTCCTCCTCCTTTCCTCTTCCACCATTCTTCAACATATCCTCATACATATATTTATTATATAATAATAATGATAATAATACAGGTATAGTTTTGTAAAACATCTAATTTCAAGTGGGGTAACTTATCTCTCCATTCAAATACGAAATAATAATAATAATAATAATAATAATGAAGATGAAGAATACATTCAGGAGGGTAGTAGGAAAAGAATAAATATTTCGTTATGATACAAAATCAGTTTCAGTTGTTTTTTGACTGTCTACTGATTGAAAACAGTGTTGCTACACTACAAAACCAAGTGATAATCAAACATTTTGGCAAACACTCAAAGGTAGGTTAAGATGTTGTTTAATTTGCAATTACGTAGAAATTTTCGGATTTACTCTTGCCAAAATCAAGAACTGGCAAATTTGCATGCTAGAGAGCTACTATTGTTGATTGTTAAGCTGTAGCGTTACAAATTTTGCATTGCTAACAAATCTTACTTACGCATCTTTCTTAGTGGGGCAAGAATCTTTTCGGACAATCCACTGGTCTAAAATAATATTGTATAAAATTGTCCCAGCCATCAATGCAATCGTGTCTAAATGATGCAAAAGACTGTTCATTAAGATCCGGTAAAAATCTTGCGATTGTATAATTACTTAATCGTTCAAAAATTGGAATAGCCTCAAAGTTTTGCGTTGTTTATGTTCCAAAAATGCATTTAATGATTTCATTTTTGTAAATACACATTTCTATTCACACCCCTTACTCCACTATTACCACCATCTTTCTACACACACACACACACACATAGATCTCATCATCCATTTCAATCTCTCACCCTGGGTAGCTTTTCAGTTTGAAAACAGCCACTCCACCGTGTGATATTGCCTCCCAGTCATATAATGAATTCGCAAGGGGAAATTTTAGAGTATATAGAGAGAACAAGCACCGAAATATATATATGTATATACGGTACATGTATATATATAGACCCTTGATAGATCCTGAAGGGTAGATTACATCACTACCCCAACCGACCCCTAGGGATCGTTCCGCGTTCATTGCATTAGTCGCCATGATGGTGACGCACAACCAAACGACGCCATTGGCGAATATACGACACATATACATATATACCTATATATATATATCTATACGTGAGAGGGTATATAGGGGAGAAATATGTCTCTTTAATATATTGTCAAGTGTATGTATATACGAACTAAACACAATTTTAGATGACGTCACTAGTTATCTTATACCACCGATTAATTTCTATCTATAACAAGTTTAATCATTAGTTCGAGAGAGAAGAGAAAACCCCACCCCTAACAAAAACAACCCCCAAACCCCCAAACGTTTTAAATTATCAACAACAACAACAACAACAAAAAGAATGTTACTATCTAGTGATGCTGTAAATAAGTCGACAAGATAATAAAACCGAGATGAGTGAGCTTTTTAATTATCCTGTCGACTAAATCCTGTGTCTTCCCTTTGTAAATTTACGCAACTCTGCATTAATTAAGAAAAACAAAAAAGAAATTACACAAAAGCAAATAAATTACGAGATAAAAATTGGAGAGAGACGCAGACAAAAAAAAATAGACTTAACGCAAAACGCTTGTTATGACAGAGTAATGCAACCAAAAAAGCGAACAAATTACAAAATTCTATTGATTTTGCTTATACGATATATGCGTTAGTATTTAATCTATGATGTAAGCACACTTGAACCAAAGAAACAATTAAATCGCTTCATCACGGTTTCGTTTTGTAACAATGAAGATATGAAGGCTCCGTTTCCACTGGCAAGTTGCTAAGGCGTTTACACAATCAGTGCGAAAAAACGCAGTCTAACGCAAGTGATGGCCAAACAAAATGGCAAAAACAATAAGCACGCAAACCGTTATTAAACAACACAAAAGCACTAACGACATTTCAAAATCTAATTATGGGCTCTTATTAGAACACCAATATCGTGAGTAACGTGTAGGAAAAATGGTACATTTCTGGATGATATACTGGCAACTTTCTGTAGTCCACCCCTGTAAGTTGGATAAACACAAAAGTCGGTAAAACGAAAGGTATGGAAGAATGTTTCCAAATTGTACCTCCTCCAGACAAGTCTTTATCAGTCAAAATAAACTTTTTCTTTAAATCCAGCTACATGAATCCAGATCTGCTCTGGCATGGTTCACATTTAAGTTTTGTCTCATTTCTGATTTTCTTTCAAAATTCTATTGATTTGTCGCATTCCAAACGAATTACAAAGCACCTCTTTCTCCGTTGACATGTTGATGATACAAGAAAATACTCCTAATGCTGATCACAGCGTTGGAATTATCAGCCCGAAATTTTGGCAATCATTTCGACACGTCCCTAATGAAATATTATTAACATAGCAAGTGTTTTTCTAATTTGTGGCAAATGATATATTTGCACGTTTTGTGCTTCGATTCTTCTTTTCTATTCAAATAAACTATCTACAACCCAAAAATTGATGAACAAACTATAAGGAATCTAATTGTTGTTGCAAACTTCCATGAAATGACCAATTTAAAAACTAATCTATCAAAAAATCAAGAATTCCCCATTACGTTTTTTTTTCTTTTTTTTTAATAAATATTGTCGATTTCCTGTTTTTCATTTCTCTTTCACTGTCTCTTTTTATTTGCTTGGTCATTTCAATCTTTCTATTCGCATCAAAGAGAGCACTTTGGATAGAAATATCTTTCCGTTCACCCCGCTTCCTACAGCAAATTTCCCATCTCGTCACAACAACAACAACCACCACCACCACCACTACTACTACTATTCTACCAGAACCACCCTTCAAGTATTATAATGTAGATGTATGTGTGTGTGTGTGTGTGTGTGAATAAGCCCTACGGGCTAACTAATACGTCAGCCCTTCACCCATAATGAACGTTTTAATTAGCATTACAACTGGCAACTCCCATTGGAAGGAGACAAAATAGAAGAGGGTGAACTGTGTGTACCATTCTCTAAACATACAACAGTTATCTGAAGGGTCATATCAATGTGTGTGTGTGTGTGTGTGTGTGCGTATTTATATACATGCAAAGATTAAAGGGCTGTATTTATACACCTATAAAGACCGCCATGTCAGCATATTTCCGATATTTATTAAAAATCTACACAAGGGTCGATTTACAGTTGATCAGGAAACTTTGGCGTCTTTTCCTTCTAATTTCAAGCAGCAATCTTTTGTATTTCTCCAATCCAAAACAGTTGTTGGTCTCTCTCTCTCTCTCACTCTCTCTGTCTATTTTTTCGCTTATATTTGTAGTTTGTTTAATAGAACAATAGCTGTTTTTTTTTGGATAAAATATGATGTTGAAATAGTCTGACATATCCGGTCTTGTGTGAAATTGGGCCATTGATTGAATAACCTAACACTAAAGCCGTCAGTTATTCAATCTGTTTAATCATTCAACTATAAAGAAAATCATAATGAATTTCGTACACAAAAATGCAACATAAACCAAGCAAAAATTTTGGTGTCGAATTGCAAAACAAACCGAAACGACAAGATTCTTAACACTGATATTGTTTCAACAACAAGTTTTGTTGTTGTTGTTGTTGTTTAACCGGATGTTGGATGAAGATGGCGGTTGAGGCTTTCAAAGAGCCTGCCATTTGCTCTAACGGTGGTGATGATTGTTGTTTTGTTGATGGAAAATGTGCGCGGTACACTTCTATGTGATATTTATACCGGTAAACGCTTTTGTTTGTGCTGTGAATAATAGCCAATTGATCTGTTTCCTTTAATTAATTATGCCGATGTCACTTTTTGATTATTGCTGTTAATATTCAGCAAATGATGGGCAATTAAATTGAATAACAATCAATTTAGGTATAATGCTAGATTGGGAAGTTTCCCGTTCTAGTAACGACAATGAATAGGTTTGTGCAAAGGTTTCCAGTTCAAAATTATCACTTTTGTATGTGTTTTACATTGAAAGTATCAATAGTGCAACGTTTACGTGTATGGTATTATCTGAAGTAAAATGGATCTTTGCAAAATGATAAAATATGCTCTTTTTATATGTAAATAACCCTTAAATTAGTCGATAAAATATTTCAATACTTAGATGTGAAGCAACATCTCGTAATACAAAAGTTCGACAAGCCTTTCAAAGTAAATAAATTTACAAGCTTTTAAAAATCTTAATCTTTTGCCTTCAAGCCCACTGAAACTTGCTATAATTAGACAGAACATACGATGGCTTTGCAAAATGGAAAAGACTCTTCAAAGTTTCTCGTCCAAAAAAAAACGACCCTCCT
Source organism: Meloe dianella (assembly GCA_028455855.1). Lineage (NCBI taxonomy): Eukaryota > Metazoa > Arthropoda > Insecta > Coleoptera > Meloidae > Meloe > Meloe dianella. Next base: position 318,381 of record JAPTHL010000043.1, on the reverse strand, counting down.
GTAATGCTCTAAAAACTGAAATGACTCTTAACAATTGAAAATATTATAAATTTGGGCCAATAGAAATGGACAAAAACTGTTCCAAGATCTTCTTCGAAAATTGTGAAACTAGCAATGAAATAAAAAAACAAACTTTTGTCATCAACTCCAAATATGGGCAAAACAAAATTGAAGTTGGAAGTAGTGGTGATAAGTCACCAAAGAAAAACTCTCCTAAACCTTTCAAAAGTTAAAGCAAATCAGAACACACCAACCAGCAACATCACAAAAAAGTGTTGAAACGGTAAAAACGACTGCTTCAAAGAAGACAGTTGCAAAGAAATGTTTTTGAAAACATCTAAGAAAATCACAACTTCTGCAGCTTGAAATGTTGAAGAAAAAATCAACCTAAAGAGAAAAACAAACATCAGCATTTCGCAGACAGACGACTACCAAAGAATCAATTGCAAAAGCTTCTATGTTGCTACTACCAAAACGAAAACAAAAGCACCCACAAGAGCTAAGAAGGCAGCCAAAGCTGGCCCAAAATTCCCAGTTTATGTTCTTTAAAGCTACACATTCTTTTGATACGACTATACAATTGAAATTTCGCCACATTTTACAAACCTGTAAAAATAAGTTATTCAAATCATCAAAAAAATTACCCAAATTAAACGGGTACTTAATTCGAAATGAAACTGTTTTAAGGGTTAATATTGAAATTTCTAAATAAATAATTTGAATTTTTCATATTTTTGTATATGACTGTGTGTATGTGTATATTTGGTGATGGCAGTGGTGATGTTGGTGGTGGTAGAGGCGGCTGTGTTCAGGGGGTGCGAACATGTTCCGGGCGCGTCGTCATGACAACCCCCGGCACCTACGGCAAGGATCGAAGCTGGCCGTGTCAGACTTCCCACCCCGCAGTGTACATACGCCGGCTTGTACACTCCCAGATGCACACTATTATGTGTACAGTCAGTGTTACTTTCAGGATATTTGCAATAAGCTGCTAAGGGAATAGAGCAAACCGCTCCCAGCTACCTGGTGGTGAATTTCGCTGGGCTGGGGGTGGGTGTTGCTTTCCCTCTCTTTCTACTTGATGAGTAAAAGAGAATATCAAATGTATTTCTCTTGAAGTGATAAAAAAACAACCCCCTTTATGCTGACGGGCAAAATTGCTGTTCCATTCCACACTGTCAAAATTTTTTTTTAACCAAAAAAAAAGGAAATATCCTTTCTGCATATTTTTTGCACATCATCAACAAGAGCTGAAATCAAATGGGTGATAGTAGGGAAAGAGAGACGATACAACCCCCACATTCTCTGATTGCAATAGCATCCCCCATATTGCGTATTTTTTCCTGCTGTCGTTTCTATTGTTGTGATGAATCGATTTTTAGATGATAACAATGATGAAAAGCTGAAAATCAAGACTTATAAACTATCACTCGAATTGTTTGCATAATTTTCTATTCTATCCTCTTTATTTTTTTTTATTGTACCTAAAGAAACGGTTTATCGCTGCAATCAGTCTCTTAATTAATAATTCAAAACGTTTCCTAATTGAATTTTGAGTGTGTTTCACGGAAATGCATCAAGAGATCCGGTGTTTTTTAGTCAATCGTCAACAAATTCTGTTTGAAAGATTTATTCTCGAACAATAAACGACGCCAATAGCCGCCATATTGGACGCCATCATCCGCACTGATTGTCCTTAGAGAGCGGCTGCCTTTGTGCCAGGATATGTCATCATATCATGTTGTAATGTTGCCCCCCCTTTAATCGTACACATGCCGATAACACACAGACACACTATACAACCCTCCATTATCCTTCCTCTACTTTGATTATCTATCCTTCTTCTATACAGGCTTCATTACAGTTGTCCTTGTCTAATCGAAGATATTGTTATTAGATCCTATGGATTTTATGTAATAAAAACGAACGTTTCAATTTACAAGAAGACTTTAAGGGTGGAAATCCCCGATACCTACGTATCGAGCACGTAATTGTTAAGGGAATTTTCGTACAATTAATTTTGGATTTTAATTAAACCTTGGGGGTGGTGGTGGTGGCGGCGAAATTTGATGTGGAAAACGATAGAAATTGTGGTACACCACTGTGTATTTAACAATCTCACATTATGTAAACGCAATGAACACTGTAGTTGAATTCGTTTACATCAGAACTAAGATCAGTATTGATGTGGCAAACGTGTAAGCGATGCCATGTCACTAGCGTTAAACTATGGTTACCATAACGCACAATGTCGTCCGTAAACGGCGTAACGTACGGAAAAGATTTTCCCGTATCAGCGATATTTATTAAATAGTACGGGCTAGAATTTTAGACAAGCGTGTTGTTTGCTAGTTTTTCTGTTATCTCTAACTTTTCCTCAGCGTGTCACAATCGAATATTTGTTGATTTATAAAATGGCCACCGTCTATTCATCATTTTCACGCTATCTCAATTAAGGATTTTCAGATGTTTTTTTTTGTATAAAAGCCACCCCTAAAATCAATATTAAAAGGTAAGTCATGACCAATTAATTCCAACCCTTCTTTATAATCTAATATTACTACTACTACTACTACTACTACTATCATCCATTCATCCCCTTATTATCAGTTGGATTATTCTGTAGTAAAACCAACTAATTATGACTCCCTTAAATCATAGAGGATTGATAGTTGAGATAGAAATGAAAATCATCCCTCTTGATAATAGAACTGATAACGTACATTAATAAAATGGGGTGGTAGATAGTAGTAGTATCTAGATAGTGGGGTAGATTTTAATAAAATCTCAGTTACACATTTCATAGAAGGATTGTTCGAAATCAAAGCAAAAAAAAAGAGAAATTTAGACAATTTAAAGATTCATCCCTTAATGCACGAGAAACCTAACTAAAGGGCAAAAGTATTGAATTGCATTTTTATTTTATTTGAATCTGATGGAACAATAGAAACAGACAAGATACAAGTACTTGATATCATTCTGTTCTCAATAGGAATTCCTTTTACTATCATTCCTTTGGCTCTCTTCTTCTACTTTTTTCGCTTTTTCTTCTCTTTCTCCTTCCTTGTTATCCTCTAATGGATCCGTCCGGAGAGAATTGTTGGATGATTGTGTTTCACGATGTTTGTAGATGAATGGTGGACAATCAGGATTGCATTGGTAACAAAAAAAATTCTCTTCTTTTATTCCAATGCAATTTCGTTTCGACGAAATTTTCCTAAAACAAAAAAAAGAAGAAGATAACCAACCAAATCTATATTTATTGGATGTATTCAATGAGGCGAATTCCAAATTTAAAACATTACACATTTGATGAATGCCGAATTGGCCGATGTTTCTCATGTTTTAATTGTTTAACATTTCAGTATTGACCGAATTGCAAACTTAACGAATTACAGAAAAGTGTCTAGACAAAAAGAATAAACAAATTTGGATCATTTTTATTACTATTATTTGTTCTTTTCTACATTATTTCATCCGGTATTCAACACCACTTTAGCTGCTAAATACGGATATCTATCTATCTATATTTTGATGATAGTGTTGATTACCACCACTTTGCCTGTCTAAATTTCTATCTATCTTTGTTTTGTATTTTGTGCCGAGCTACAATCTAGGCGGCTGTGGGTAAACATCGATCTTGAGATGCGGCGTGTTGATTGGACCTTGCGACACCTGACCGTTGCCAGGCAACATATACGACGTCCCCCACCGCCCCCGGAGGGCGTCGACGTTGCTAGGTGACGACACATACACATCCATACATAACCACCCTTAGTGGTTTCTATTATAATATACAAAAGTGTATGAGATAGATATGTGAAATAAAATAGAGATAGACGAATAAGGGCACGATGGCGTGTTGTCACCCCTAATAATAATATGTCGTCGTATTTCTTTTCAACCACCCTTCTGTTTGAGAATATATTCGAAAGATTCCTAATAATTTTCAACGAATTCTCTACATTAAACTTCATTGTATAGAAACTTTGATTATCAAGAATGTAGATGAGTTAAAAACTAAAACAACTCTCTGTAATTTCAATTACATAAAGTTGCAATTGAGATAAGTGCCACTTTAAAACCCGCAAACATCACGAAACTAAATAAATAACAACTGTATTTCAATAATGAATAGAAACTTTCTTTATTTTTGTTGTTATTGCCGTCTACGACAAAAGGTTAAACTTGTTAGGACAACTTTTCTTTTAGAACAGTGAGAGGACTGTTTTAGAGGAAAATGGAATACACTTAATCTGATTTGCTGCTAACGAAAGTCATTTTCAAAAATAATTCAATTTACTGTTTACTTTTGAAAGAACTTAACGAGTCAAGCGTTAAAAACTTGAAGAGAATTTCTCGTTTTACATTATTAATCGGCACTTGAGTTGTTAAATAAACAAACAAAAAATTATTATACAGTCCTTTAATTAGGGATTTATAGAGATAGGATATCAGTGACGCCATCTAGCAACGTACGCAGCCACAATAGTAAAGGACTAAAGGGCACAGTTCGTGAGATACTCAAATACTAGTCAATCAACACGAAACGTTCGCAGCATCTTCCGAATTCTTTTTGCAGAAAGGTATCCCAGAATGATCATCCAAAGTCGTCGGTGGATGCGCCTACCATTAAGCATGTTCAAAAGCTTCTGTGATTAGTTATGGAGCTTTGCGGTAACTTGCCGAACGACAAGATTTGAACGAATCCGTAGGTGCAATACTGCAAAGGTGATTTGCTTCCAATTATTTCTTGTTTGGCACTATTCCAATCGGTTATCGTAACTGTGTGACATTCTGAACAGCAAAGAGTCTGTTGCGTAAAGCCAAAATTCAAAGTTACTTTTCTTTCCGATTCTACAGTTTTGATACAATCTTCTTCCAATGCTATTGAAGTCCTTCATTGAGCCTTAATTTATGCCTTCACCTGCTTTGTTCTTATTTGTAGCCATCGGGGTTCGTGCACTTCCAGTTCTTCATCTAGTGCCTAACTGATCTGTCATTACACTTTTAGGAATTCTGTTCTCTGGCATAGATGGCCATAGATTTTCCTTAATCTCTTCTATTCCGAACACTGTAAGCATCTCCTCTTTTGTGAAGTTCCAAACTTCACAGGATCCACGGAAATTATTCAACCAAACTGAGATAAACACATCAAGATTAGTATTTGTTTTTTTGTTGTTGTTGAATTAGACGAAATCAAAACTAGGATCTGTAAAAATAAATGGATAAGTGTTCAAAATAGGATAAAACAAAAATCATGAAAAAAAGTAATACAATTAAGGCATGACATTAAAATATATTTTTCCTTATTTAGAAACTAAAAGAAAATAATTATTAATATTAAGGTACAAGCTGACTAGAGATTTCCTAAACAACTATATTATTTGATTTTTTGGATTTGGACAAATTAATGGTGTTGTTTTTTGTTATTAAATTGGTCCATTATTCCGGTTATTTTTTGGGGGGGGGGGGTTATCTCACTAATTTGTTGAAGAAAAACTGGCGATTATCACCCACACTGTTTTGTATAATTGAGGTAAGCGATTGCAGCCAGTTCCAATTATCAGCATAGCCTCTTCCAAAATAGTGTGGGTGGCATTGGTGTTTTTCTTTTGTGCCTGTTTCTATTCTGTTTGGAATACTGATCAACTCAACTTTACACCGCCATCTATCCTCACATTAATTTCCGAGTCAAGTTGACCGAATTCGAATGGACTAAGTGTAATTTTATGCAATTATCTTGTGAGTATTGCAAATTTCCGTCTTAATTTCGTATCGGGCGGTAAGGCAACCAACCATTTCCTTAAGCCAATCAATAAAACACTACACATAACTAAGATTGCACCACATATTGAATAAATATTTGGTATTTCATTGAAAAATATAACTTGCCATATAAATGCAAATACAATATCACTACTACGTGCAATGGCCACCGGTCCAGCTTGTTCAATTTGTAATGCTATTGTTAATAAAATCTGTCCTAAAAAACTGAATATAGCCAATGCAACAATTAAATAACGATCAATTTGATTATTACATGGTGGTATACATAATGCACCTAAAAAATATGTAATTAATAAACATTTAATCAATGCAAAACAACCGAAATTCGTCATAATTATTGAGAAATGTATTGTTTTCAATGCACGCAACAATATATAAGCATTAGCACCAAATAATGTTGCTGAAAATGCAGCAACAGCGCCCCACAATTCGGTTTTTTGCTCATTACGATCACCTAATGCATTCACAGTATTATTGAAGATAATTGATGGACGTGTTATTAATACAACACCAATTATTGTCAATATGATACTGAAGATATTGAAGACGCTGCAGCGTTCTTTTAAGAATAGACGTGCGAAAATACTGGTGAATACCGGTACAGAAAAGACAATCACAGATGCATCAGCTAATGGCATATGTCGAAATGCATAGAAACTCAACATTAATGCAGCTGTACCGGTGAAACTTCTTAATAATAAGATGATACGTTTACCATATGGATATATTGGTTCTTGACGATAGATAACAATAGGTATGGCTGGTAATAATACGCCGATATAACGATATGCCGCTAATGCAATTGGATCAATATCGGTTAACCATTTAACAATTACTGAACATAATGAGAAAAACAATGAGCTTAATGTTGCTAATAATAAGCCTAAATATGGACAATAACAATATCTTCGATTGAATGATGATGGTTGGATTTGTATCAATAGATTCTCATGATTACCATCATCATCATCATCATCATCATCATCGACTAATTGTTGTAGTTGTAGATTTTCCGGCATTTTCCTACAAAAATCAAAGTTAAATGCGTATCGAAAGAAATTCTCAGGATTGTGCAAAGGTGAAAAGAGCTCGAAAAGCACATATCGCGAGCAGTTTTTCCATTGAACATTCCTGGCAAATTATTATGGAAAATGTATAAAACAAATTTTTACTCAAATAACTTCCACGTAATTCAATGCAAAAATACCAATTATTTATTCATTATCTCTTCAAATATATTTATTTATTTCTTTATTTATCCATAAATTATTTAATAATTAACCATAAATAGAAATACCGGAAATAACCCCCAAAACTGCGGTGTGATTGTGGTGGTCTATCTGTCAAAACAACAACAACAACATGAGCAAGGTTGCCACTTTTCGCTCCAATTAATCTGTGGAATTAAAATGGATAACACGATTTTCGTAAGAAAAGTATCAAATTATCAATAATTGAGTGCGATAATTGTAATTAAATCGCTGACATTCCAATTATTCAATTCCAAAACAAATTACGTACAAACTCTGATTATTATTACATACATTTTTTGTGTATAAATTCAATAAATACACTATCAAACAGCTGAAATAAATAATTACGTGTGCATTTTAAATGGTTTTATTCAGTCGTTTTTTTTTGGATATTTTCCATATAAATAAGTATTCAAATCGCGTATTTGACGATAAATTGCGCAAACTGGCAACGCCGAGTATTTGTTGCTCCCCTTAAACAACAAAGTTCTAACTGTAGCCCCTAAACGCGCATAGTATTATGTTAAGCTCGGTTTACATCGACGATATGCTTGCGCATTAGGTCTAGCATTTGGTTAAATGGGCATTTCAATTGTGTAATTTGCAAAATTGCTTAAAATGCAAGAAAACTGAAATATTAAAATTTACTAATACACACTTTTCAATTCATATGAAACGTTTCAAATAACAATGAACGACAAATAACCAAACTAAATTGTAGATAAGCTAAGTCCCTAAAAGAGTGAGATCCTAATTGAGTTGTTAATCAGCAAAACCTACTCTTAATGACATCATCTACTCTACTCCTGTAACGTTTTTGCAAACGAATAGAAAAATTCGAAATTAGTGGAAAATTCGTCCACAGGAATGTGTAGACCGCATTACAGGGAATCCTTTGCCCTAGGAAAGTCGCCCATTATAATGTGTGCTAGAGAGTGTTTAAGAAGAAGCCTCAAGGGTTCGCAGATATACATTCTGGCAGACAGACAGGCAACAGACTTGCGATTTGCTGGAAATTAAATAGCCGATTACTTTGCTAGAATAGGTATTTGGGCTCTGCCCGTTGGCCCGGAGCTAGCTGTGAACTAACCAAAACCCACAGAAGGCTGAAATCAACGAGTGGGAATGAAGCACAAAGGCGCTCTATTGGAAACAATGTCCAGTGCAACAGCTTCTCAACTTAAGTAGGAACGAATTAAGACACATCATAACAGGACTTTTAACAAAATAGATAAATCAGACATAGATAGATGCTTTAGCTCACATTTATTCTGTTGTTATGGAAAACTAAAGAGTACTTACGAAACCTTCCTGTCGTGTGACGCTTTGTAGCGTCATCTATCCCCAATCAATCAAACACTCAAACGAAATCCGGCAACCCCGAAATTTGTTCAGGTGTCAAACGAATACGTCAAAACAAAAAAAAATAAAATTATTTCTAAATTTTCAGTGTAATTAATCGAACAGAAAAACAAACACAATTGAAATTCCCATTATGATCACATAACTCTAATCAACTAATTATCAATTATTACCCCTATAGTTATACAATTTTTGTAAATATCAACATCACCTAACCTAACCTCAATTCTCATTTGTAATGTTTGGAAAATTGCGTCGCAACGAGATAATGGCAAGTTTTTGTGCATTATTACAGCAACATTCATGTAAAATCACAGCTAATTTGTTAATATACAACAATCTCCGCCATTATGCCAGGTATATTATTATTCGCTTAATTAACATCAAAATATTTTTTTTTAATTGTTGTGATTGTTAGATTGGCGGAAGTGGGTCGTTTAGAAGCACCGAAAATCAATGGGAAATATGAAACTGGCCAATTAATATTGCATCGTATTTTTGGTTATCGTGGTGTTGTTTTATTTCCATGGTTGGCTAGAGTTTTCGATCGTGATTTACCACAACAACAACAACAACAACAACGTAATGATGGTGTGGATGATGATGATGAACCTGTACCGGATGGTGTTGGTAAAGAAGTCCGCGGACGGACACATACATTCTATCAAGTTCTAATCGATCAAAGAGATTGCCCATATATTGTAATAATATTAATTAACATTAATTAAATCTAATTAATTATGCGATTAATTATAGAGAGCTCAAACTGAAGCTGTAACTTTCCTTGGTAATCAAGATTCATCTAGAAGTTTATATGCGATACCAGGCTTGGATTATGTGGCACATGAAGATATACTTCCATATACAAGTGTTGAGAAATCACCGTTACACCATGAGTTATTCGACAAATTCTTGGCTTACGATCCCGGAAAAGGTGAAGTTTTGGTTTTCAATTAATTCATCATTCATTAATTCGTTTGATTGTAGATCCACCATTTAAGGCGCAAGAAACATTGAAAGCATGGCAAAATAAGAATCATCCATGGCTCGAATTATCTGATGTACATAAAGAAACAACAGAAAATATACGTGTTACTGTTATACCATTTTATATGGGCTATAGGGAATCACATTCAACATCTGTGTATTGGTGGCGTTATTGTATACGTTTAGAAAACTTAGGTACATTAACTGTACAATTACGTGAACGTCATTGGCGCATCTTCTCATTATCTGGTACATTAGAAACTGTACGTGGACGTGGTGTTGTTGGACAAGAACCATCATTAACACGTACATTACCAGCATTTCAATATAGTAGTCATGTTAGTTTACAAGCACCAAGTGGGCATATGTGGTAAATCATATCGAATTTAATCAATTAAAGACGCAAAAGAAAACACACATTTGTTTTATAGGGGTACATTTCGAATGGAACGTGAAGATGGATATACATTTGATTGTCGAATACCACCATTTTCATTAGAAAGTAAACCGGATAGTGGTGGACCTACAGTACCACCTGATACTATTTAAATGTACGATTTAAACAACAAAACGACGAAGAAACATTAAAAACTGGGCTGTGAAATTTTCAAACACCTCAAGAATTTGTAAAAATTTTTAGTATTACACACAGGATTTATCCTGTAAAGAAAAAAGATCGTTGAGGTTTATAGCCTACGCCGCCGACGGCCCTCCCAAATTTAGAATCAATGATATAAGCATAATAATAATAATAATATAATTTTACAGGCCTTATTATTGATTCATCATTGTTTATTCCTGTTTGTGAGTTGTTCCAATTATTCCTAATTCTAAAAGTTTTGCACATTTTTTCGTCTTTTAATTCTTCTTAAGACTCACTCCCTACTAGATTCAAAGGTTTTTTTCCAATGCTGGTGATGAGGATTCTTTTGCATATGGTCTAAAATGAATTTTGACCATATGTCATCTTCGATCTAAGATTTGTGCTCATGTTTTCCACTCAGAATCCACAGCAGATAATTTCGACATCCGTTTCAAGTGCTTCTAAAAGTTTTTCTCAATGGTCGACAAAAGGTAGACACTTCTTTACCAAAACTCACTTCTCATTAGAAGTGTCTAATCCTTTCGTCTTTTGAGGATTTTTTCTTCTCACAATCCCAAGACTTTTGCTGTTGTTCTATTTGAAGGTATACACGACCTATTAGCAGATAACACCGTTTGGGCCACTGCGCAATTGGTCTTTGTTTGAATTACAAGTACATCTAAAAGTTTTTCGCGATAGTTGGCAAAAGGGAGACACTTATCTTCCAAAGATTACTCCTCATTAGAAGTGTCTATCCTTTCGTCTTTTCAAGATTTTTTCTTCACACAATCCCAAGACTTTTGCTGTTGTTCTAATTGAAGATATACACGACCTATTAGCAGATAACACCGTTTGGGCCACTGCGTAATTGGTCTTTGAATTTCTACATCCATTTCAAGTGATCCTCTTATAAGTGTTTCTCAATAATCGCCATAAAGGGAGACACTTGATGTGTTTCCACAATTTTTCCTTGTGCATCTTCTTGTCTCAATTCGTTTTGGTATTTGGTAGCTTCACTTCAAATACTTAATACTTCAACACCAAAAACTTCGTGTGTTCCATCTTAACCACCATATTCACGAATCTTCTGGGACATTTTCATGATAGTATCGCTGTACTTCATGCATGAAGTCATAGAAGTTATTTCACTGCAAAACTGAAGCAGAAAGCAAACAAAAATTATCAGGAAAAATGTAAAAACAAAACGAGACAAACAAAGAATGAGAGAGAGAAAAAAAGAAAAAAACTTCAACATATTCTCTTATATATCGCATGAATCACTTAATAAAAGTTTGTTTTTATTTAATTTTAAAATTTCCATTTTTAATTTATGTTCTTCTTTTAACATTTGCATCTCTAAATTATGTTTCTCTTTCATTAAATTATATTTTAATATTAAATGTTCCTTTTTTAATTGTTCATAAGATGCTTTTGCTTTCAACCAATTAATTAATTCACCACTAAAACATTTATCTAAAACAACAACAAGAAGATTAATGGATTGTTTTATCATTGCGGTTTTTAATAGAGACTACCTGGTTTACAACAAACTAAATGTTTCGTACGTCTTTGCCATAATCGTTGTGGTCGATGTTTGTTCCATTTACTACATCCAGGCTCTTCGGTGTTGTTTTGTGTTGGTAGTGCTGCTGCTGGTGGCGGTGGTAGTGGCGGTTGCTGTGGCTGTTCCTCTTCCGCATCTTCGTGTTGTTCCACATCATCTTCTTCTGGTTCTTGTTTGATCGGTATAAATTCTTCAACTTTCTGACCTAATTTTCACACAAATGCCAATAAAAACTAACGAATTGATTAATGTTTTTGAAAAAACCAGAAAAACTACTCACAACTATTTTCTGAATCACCATCAAATGTCGATGTGAATCCTAAACGTGCATTCAATATTGCTTTAACTTTCAATTCAACTTCATTCAATGGTATTGCATTTGTATCTAATGGATCCCCATCAATTTCCATACAATTCGTTTTATTATTATCATTTGGACATTTCTTGCGTACATTCTTTTTGATATTTTCGTATTTCTTTTTCAATATTTTCACGGTACGATATACGGATTTACTAGAAAAATTGAATTCTTGTTCGATTATACGCCAACATTCGGATTTTTCATTATTTGAAATCGTATCGGTTTTCTTATTTTCAACAATATCTTTGTATTTTTCAATTAATGTAACCAATAGCATCTCTTCGTTTGGACGAAAATTACACGAACGTTTCTTCTCTTCCATGATTTTCATATGGCAAACTGCAAACAAACAAACAATTTGTTTATATTTTGGTAGTGGGATACAAACGAATTGTTCCTTATTGGTTATCTCCTACTGTTGTAATAGCAATAATACGCTGTGATTAATTATTATTGTTATATTTACCTGCGTGTGATCATTAAGAGCTTAAATGTGGACAAAACAACGTTGTTTGATATTGGCGAGTCAGTGTGTGTTTATTGCCAGTTTGACAGCATGTTCATATCGGTGACGTCACAAGCACTGTTGCATTGTGGGTAGTTAGACAGCCCACTAGATTGCATTTACAAACAATGATATGGCCAGGAGCGTACTTGAGTGTATTGAGGTCCCCCTTTTCCACAACGTATCCCTGTATAAAATCTCGTGAAATTACACGAAGTCCAAATTCAAAAATTATTGAATCCGTTACAGTCTTTATGTTGTTGTTCAATGCACTGTATTAAAGTCAACACTCATTAGACAGCACTGTACGTCATCATTTAATCTTCTATGTATCGGCACCACGGTGCCATAATATTATTGAGGCTCCAATCATCATATATTCAAATAATAAAAGTTTCAATAAGCAGCATTGAAAATTCAATGGAATACAGAGCTATAATAAAACTGCACCGTTCATTTGACGCGGTCCTGATTTCAATGATATATGACACAACCACTAACATAACATCACAAAAAGCATTTAGGGAATGACAAACAAGTGTTGACACTCCTATAATGAAGGCAATGGTCGCTTGAGTTCGTTATTGAAGCCAACTTTAGTTCCAAATAAGCGGCGCAAATATCTAGGGAACGAGAACCAAAACAAAGATGACTTTATAATTGTCCATGGTTGTTGTAGAGTCTGCGTTTTCCATGTTCTTTCAATACGTTTCTATGGTACGTCCATCTGGGTTACGTAATAATTGTGTACGAGTGTTGAAGTGTGTGCGTGTTTTCATCTGGGTTACTTAAGGCCTCCGATGGACCTTTTCCTTACTTCAGCAGGTGACAAGGTATCTAACTGCACAATGCCGAGCTAGAAGTCCCTTTATGATAATTAGTTTGTCCTTAGTAAGGTCGAGAAGCTTTTTGGCATTCTTAGACGAACCGTTAATGGACTTCTTTGGCTGTCGCGCGCCTGGACAGTATGTCTACAGAAGTCAGAGGCGCCTTCTGTGGATCTTGGTCAGTCCACAGACTGGCTCCGGAAGTCCCTTAATGCCCTAACAGTCATACAAATGGTAAGTTTTTGGCTTTTGCCAAGGATTGACAACATTCCCAGATGGTTTTCGACTCTAAACTATAGACCTGTAGCACTTCCAGAATCGCCTAGCTGTCTGTCAGGATGTATTAATTGGGGTTACTTCTTAAACAGTGCCAAAAATTAGGGTAAAATCAAGGAAATCGTCTTACGCCACAGATGTTACTGCAAATTTTTGGCGGGAAATACACAACCGCTAAGGAATCGGATTAAGAAAAAACGTATCGTTTTCATTCAGCAAATTTTTTTTTCAATTTAATTTTTCCAATTATTTTGATACATTATTAATGGATGGATAGATGGATGTATATGGTATTCTTTTTTAGCGGAATTTCTCTTCTAAAACAACTAATGTACAAAATGCAAATTGTACAACAGTTTCATCATATTTTGGTGCTCTCCTTAAACAACTTCTAATTAATAAATCAGTTGCTTTATAGCCAATACGTGGTGTTAAACGTGATAAAATATATTCGGTTGATGCAAATTCATTATGTTTCGTTAAAATTTGATATTTCTCCGTTAATAACCATTTTAACATATCCAAAAAGAAATAACGAAACTGAGGTTTCACTGGAGATATTTCCTTATCCGGAGTCTAAAAAACAAAATATCATAATAATAATAATAATAATAATAATGATAATGATAATGATAATGATAATAATAATAATAATAATAATAATAATAATAATAATAATAATAATAATAATAATAATAATAGTAATAACCACATGAGTTTCCGAAGTATCATCTTTAATTGCTGATTTGGCTGAGATTTGTGTCAATACAAGTGAGAAAAATAAAACTTTAATCATTGCTGATCTCATCTTTGCTGAATATTTTTTGGGTATTGTGCAAAAACCTTATCAAGTATGAATGAAGTTTTCGTACTGAACAATTTATACAAAAATCCCCATTTTATATTAAACATGAAAGGCCAAAAAAAAAAACTACCAACAACAACAACAAAAAAACCGTGTAATTCTGATAAGAATAGACGACAAATAAGTATATCAAAAAATTTAATTTGTAATAAAACAAAATTTTGTTTTATTTTAAATAAATCCTTTGTCAAAGTGTAATTATTTGATTTTCCTTTAATTAATTAATCAATAAAATAAATGTTCTTTAATTGGATCATTTTAATAACAATAGAAATAACAATTTAGACTTCATGGTAAAATTGAGTTAATAATTACATATTTCAAAAGACAATGTGTGTTTCTATATTCGACAAAACAATAAAAGGATTTAATTAATTAGCGTTAACAACAATCATAATTAAGCATTTTATGGCATAGAGCGTGAATTCTTACAAGATGTCTCAGTTGGCCATGTCCAGCTGAATTCTGTGAGATAGAATGCCTTAAGGCTCTGCATGTTTTCAATATTATTGCTGAAATATGGCTTATTTTGCTTCAACAGAAATTAGGATTTATGGTTGGGTTTTCGCTATCTTGTGCTCTATTTCTTGCCTTGTTCCATGTTTTCCAACCTTGTTCTTAGATAGTATGTCAATTCTCTGTATATCTGCCTCACAAGACTCTCTTCCCTCATTTTGGTGCGACCACAGTAGGTCTATTGTTCTCAATCCGTCGTCTATTGGTATCCCAGAAAAGATATCTTTCTTGCAAAATTGATGATTTCTCTGGGAGATTTTGCCTAATTCCAGCAAGTGACAAGGTCACACTAGCCAGGTTGGTTAGTCTTATTTGTCCAGTTTTTTGAGATGGTCGTTCCTACTTAGGTCGAGAAGCTTTTTTTTGCCTGTTGTATTCCTGAACACTGTCTTCAGTAGAACACTTTTGGGAATGGAACACATTCCCATCCATTGATTTCCTGCCGTCTATGGGTTCTGGTTAACAGGCAGAATGGTTCTGGACCTGTGGTATTCCATCATTGGTCTTGCTTTTGCAAGGAGGAGACGTTTGCAATTGATACTAGCGGTAGGAATTCTAAGGTCATGAACAGTAAGTGTAGTCTCAATTGTAACAGATTGTAGCAGAACACTGTCGCCTTTTAGAGAAATCCTGGTGGAAGTCTTTCACTGAATGACATTATCGTTATGTTCTTAGAAGAATCTGTGTATATTTTCGCAAATGTTAGATTAGTATCGGTAGTGCCTTTCTGCTTGTCAAAATTTCTTAGGTAGAATGACCAAAACAATGGCCATTGAGATAAGAGACTACGGTTTTTGCCAATGCTGACGTTGGATTGTGGTCAGTGTACGTTATGCTTTGTTTCTTGACTATTGGCAATACCAACTGGGTATGCGTGAGCATTTATACGTTTTTTGCACTTCAACAGACAAGATTTACAACAGTGATAGGAATACGATTAAAATGCGTATGCCCGGCAACAGGGCGTCTACAGTTCGAATCGCGCTAGTGGCAATCGGAATTTTTGGGTGGCATAATTACAGGCAAAATTCGTATTTGATCATTTATTTATTTATTCTGATTGAACAATGATTGAATCTATTCATAATTTTTACTAAATGCCTCATCGAAAATCATCAATACACATGCAGCAAAATGCTTAGCTGTATCATTATAAGTCTTTTGCACATCCAAACAGCTTCGTATCAATAATTCGGTGGTTTTGTATCCCAATTTTGGTATTAAATGGGATTTGATTTGTTCTTTTGATGAAAATTTATTTTCTTGACTTAATATCTCATATTTGGCCGATATTAACCATTTAAACGCATCTGCCGAATCAAATGCCCTTTTAAATGTCAAATCTTCGTGTACCTAAAAATAGCAAATCAACCAAAATAAAATAAACGTGAACCAACAAAAAAAAAACGACTTACCGCATCGGGCCATGCTTTAGTTGATGGAAAAATTTGCATGAATAGAAATGGGATAAGCAACAATTTGATGATTAAAGGTGACATTGTGCCCAATTTGTTCAGTTACAATTGACTGAATTGAGTTGAGTCAATAAAATCACTCCTTGTTTTATAATAAAGCTGTTTGCTTTTTATTACGAAATAATAATAAAAAAATAATAATTAATACGTCTTTTGTAAAACGTTTAATTATTATAAAAAATATATATAATAAATCAATAACAATCGATATAATTAGACCATTGATTTTTTATAGTCTTTAATTGTTCTTAATAATTATTTTGTTGGGCAATATGTTTGAAGAGATTTTGTTTCTATTTACGAATTTATCAACAAATTCTCTTCGCTTTTTACTTGTTTGTTTGTTTGTTTTTTTTTGTTCATTCCCAGTATTTGCCCAAAACTATCATCAATGCAATTGAAGGCTCACCAGTGGCAAAATTTTGGGCATGGTTGAAATGTTGAAATAAACAAGCATAGGATTTGATTACGAAACCATATCGTAGCTAGGAGATGGTTCGACTTCCACTAAGGCTTAATTTGTCTCCTTAAATTTATCGTAGAGTAGCACCAAAAGTCGTTCAAAAATTAGGCAAGTCGGTTGAAATACAAGATGTCCTTGTCCAACTTGATACTCTCTAGGAATTATGAAGGGAACAAAATTATCGCTTGAGAATTAAGGGAATGCGATAAATCAAAAGAACATGGCCTGACTCATCCTTTCCGCTTAATTGTAAAGACTCCTCCTAAATATTATCTTAGAATACATCAAAACACTTCGAAGTCCGTACAAGCCCATTTAGGTAAGATTCTTCTTTCCTGTACATTAACAAATTTTTCTTATAATTTGGGCGGTTACAGATGATATCTTCGGTTCTACTACTATTAGGACTTTTTGAGATTCCCAAAAAGATCCGAAAGTGTCGAATAAGTCACAGAGAGGGCGGGCAAATTGATGGATTGTGGGACAAGGTGGAAAAGAGTTTAGATTAGTTTATAGGGGTCGATTGGCCTTATTTAGCCTTCCTGAACTGCGACCACAGCTGATCTATTGTTCTGAATCCTGGGTGATTTTTTCCTTTTTCAGCAGCCGATAAGGTGACATGTTGGATAGACTTATGGAAGTCAAAGCATCGCTTTGGCATAATATCTGTTCATCGTCCAATCCACATAGTCTATATCTCTCACTGTCTGATTTGTTCAGTTTTTTGAGATGGTATGTGACTGGGCAATGTCCTGTTAGAAAAAAAAATCGAAAGAGTCAAATAAGGAGCTCTAATAAGTCACATGGTGCAAAGATTACAGAGAGAAGGTTGGTGTTCTCACTCTGTAGTAGTCCTTTAAGGAAGAGAGTGGGGGGCAGGGGATAGAGGGATTGTGGAACAAGGTGGGAGAGAGGAGGGGAAGATGATCTAAATTGATGGCCAAATCTTTCCAAAAGGCAAAAAAAAAACGTTAGGTATCTATTTTAAAAACCATATATTTTATTATTTCTATATTTATATTTGACACCATCAATTCCTAGAAATCAAGATAATAATAAGCCCATACACAACAAATATTAATAAATGTGTTAATAAACATAGTCAACATATAAATAACTTACCAAAAACATACAGAGAAAACAAAATGGTTGAATCCGTTTACACCTGAGTTGTTTAACATCTACTAAACACTAAAAATAAGTTGATCTAAAATCGCTAAATTTGTTACAATTACTGATCGATCAACAAGAACAAGAAAAGAAATAACGAGTTGCGACTACGTTTACACCATATGCAACAATAAACGCAATTGCATGCAGGTGTAAACAGAATTAGCATTGGATGAATCAATAAAAACGTGCGATTCCATTGAAATGAGTAAAGTAAATCCAAAAAAGTGACAAAAACAAATTAAAACAAGTAATAAATAAGTAAAAAATACAACAAATGTTTACAAAAAGAAATGTTTTTGCACGATTTATATGGCTAAAAATACACAAACCATTCCACTACAATGCTATTAGCAATATAGTAAACATATGAATGGAATTTTCCGAAAAATCCAACAAAAAACCCCACAAATTTGATTAAATTTGGTGATCCATCATTGATAAGCCGGTGAAATTCCAAAAATACCTTTAATTAGCATAATTGATAGTAATCAGAAAACTATTTCGCACCTGTAAGTCATTGTGTTTATTCCGGGTTTTTTTTTTTGTTGGATTCTTATATAAATATGCCGAGTTGTTGCAGTTTTATTATCAGTTTTTTCGCAGATTCTGTATTGTTAACCCAATTATTACGAAATGGCAAGACTTTGGATTTTATTAGTGAGTAGCTCTCGTTTATTCCATAAATCTATCTAAGACACGCATTTTTCTACGATTTTAGGCTGTGTTTTTGTTTGTCGACTTGGTACGGACGCAAACTTTCGATCCCATAAACGATTTAGCAGTAGCAGAAGCCCGCCGTCGAGTCTATCGACCAATATTTACAATACGTAGATATTCTCAACAACGGCAAAGAGGCAATTTTCAACGACCATATCGACTAGATGGCGAAATCAATGGTTTCCCAACAATTTGAATAACCAATATAGGTTATGTTGATATAACCTCAAATATGTACTCTATATTTATTTGTTAATTGAGAAAGTGTGACGAAACTATTTATTGATTTTTGTATAATAATTTATGAATATAATCAATAGAATTATAAGTTGTTTTATTGTTGTTTACATTAATTAAGAAAAACATGCTCTACTCACTGTTGAGAATCGGGTACACATTGCTGGGACGTGCCGTAGAAATGAGAAAATTCACAATATTACACAAAAATTACTATAATCAAATGAAATTTTCCGATCAACAACACCAATAATAGCAACGCAAAGAAGAAAATGCATTTAAACCAATTTTGTTTGATAAATATTCGAATTTTCTTGGAAAAACAATTTTGTTGTCGGGCTACAATTAGTGAAGTGAAAAATTCTGACAACGCCCAGCCCTAGCACCACGTTCAGCACATTTAAGATTCTAGCATAATCAACAAATAAAATTAAAAACTCAAATAACTACAAAATACGCACATTTAAATTGCTAATAATCGATTTAAATGCTTTTAATTTTAAGAAAATTGCTCTAATTTTGCCAATTTTCATTTGTTAGAATACTGAACGCGGCTTTTGTGCGCATGATAGTGGGACGTTTTTGACAGATGACAGTTGTTTGCTGTCAAAAAACAAAGAAATTTAGTGCCGCGAATTTTTCCCAACGAAAAACTAATTGCCGCGATCGAAGCGATGGAGGAAATCGTAGAAATTTGTCGGATTTGCATCAAACACGATGTGTGGTGTTCGATATTCAGTGAATGTGAAGAATTTTCAATAAATTTTTCTCAAATGCTATTCTTCACCACATCAATACAGGTGAGTTTGTTTTTTTTGGATTGCCAATCAAAATTTATCGTTTTTCCTCTAATTCAGGTGGCTAATGATGGTGTGGCGGTGAAGATATGTGAGACATGCGCAACGAATCTGGTTGCATTGTATAAATTCAAGAAAATTGCAATTGAAAACGATGCAAAATTTCGACAAACAACCACAAACAATCGACAAAACGATGATAAGAAATCGATACGAAATAACAATCAATTCGATATCAATGCGGGAACGATGCAAATCAATCGTTTGAAATACAAACAAATCACACCGATCCAATGTGAAATTTGTGGGAAATTCATCAGTTGCCGCAGCAATTTCACACAACATATGCGCAAACATAACGGTGATAAACCATTTAAATGTAACGATTGCAATAAAGGTTTCACACGATTCGAACATTTAACCATCCATAAACGCATCCACACCGGTATTATCGATTGTAAATTCACGTGTATTTTGTTTTGTTTTAATTGAATAACGAATGATTGCAGGTGAACGGCCCCATTGCTGTCCGTTATGTCCGAAACGTTTCATCCAAGACAGTGCATTAAAAGCCCATTTACGTACCCATAATGGTGATAA
The DNA here is from genome assembly GCA_028455855.1 of Meloe dianella. Taxonomy (NCBI): domain Eukaryota; kingdom Metazoa; phylum Arthropoda; class Insecta; order Coleoptera; family Meloidae; genus Meloe; species Meloe dianella. Next base: position 298,030 of record JAPTHL010000043.1, on the reverse strand, counting down.
ACCACATATGTGCAGTATATGTGGTAAATTGTTTACACAATCAAATAGTTTAACATATCATATACGTTCGCACACAGGTGAAACGCCGTATTATTGTAAATTATGTAATAAAGGATTTACACATTCAGGTAATTTAAATATCCATTTACGTTTCCATAAAAACGAACGTCCATATTGTTGTCAATTATGTGATAAACGTTTTGTTACAAGTTCTCATTTGAATGTACATAAAAAACAACATACAAACGAACGTGATTATAAATGTTTTATATGTGATAAAGCATTTATACGTAGTGAGCATTTAAAAGAACATTTAATTACACATAGTGGTGAACGTCCATATCAATGTCAATTATGTAAAAAATCTTATATACAAAATAGCCATTTAAATCGACATATGAAAACACACATGAAACAATAGTAAAATAATCATAATAAAAATAATGTGAAATTTTTTTTTGACACAAATATTAAAAATAATTTAATTTTCCTATCATTCCTTTCACAATCCTATCTTTGCAGGATTAAAAATTGATGGTGAATTAGTTGATTTGGATGTTGAGACTACTGGTGTGGAGGAAAATCTGCAGTGTGTGCAGTACAGAAGATTTTCCTGTAGAACGGTAAGTCTTCTTTGATATTATCCTATTCTATCGACATAATTGCGACACAAATCGAATATGTGTGCTGTTGATGTAAACAGGACCGGCTCGTGGATTAGTCTTGTGTCTAAGCGTAAAGCCGGCCCTGTTTAGACTTTGAAATTAGCGTTGTTGCGTTCCGTCTGAGTCCTACCGTATCCCAATCTTTGATCGTTAGCAAGAAAAGTATTTGTGATGAGAAGACCTCTATCCGTGTGAAGAGACTAAACTGTCGTAGATTCGTAAAAGATCACGAGCGTAAAAGACCTCAGAGTAGAACTCATTGAGTACCTTGTTTTTGAAAACAGTATTTCTATCTCAAATTCTAATTGAGTGATTATTTCGGTGGCCTTTGGAACGTTCAGTTGCATTTCTGAGCAAATGTATACTCAACAATCTGTGAGCACATGGAAAACGTATTTTTTGTTCCCAGTATTTGATTATCGTTGGTTTTAAGATTTATGTAGGTCTTTGAATACTAGAGTCTTCAGTTACACAATTGATCTATTGTTCTTAATCTTTCGTCTATTGGCATCCCAGAAAAGATATCTTTCTTGCGGAATTTATTATTTCCCTGGGTGACTTTTTCCTTATTTCAGCAACTGATAAGCTCACATTGCCCAAGTTGGATTATGCGAGCCAAAGCATTGCATTTGTATAATATGTGTTTGAAGGTTTCATAGTCCTATCCACATAGTATATACATCTCTCACTGTCTGATTTGTAGAGTTTTTTGAGATAGTTTGAAGTCCTGTTATAAGTGTTAATTCGTTCCTAGTTAGGATGAGAAGATTTCTAGCATTCTTAGTCGAATAGTTGATAAACACTGTTCCATTCCCACCCAATGATTTCTTGCCTTCTGTAGGTTGTGATTAGCTCACAGAATGGCTACGGATCTGTGGTATTCCATGATTCATTCGTTTACTTCTGTTTTGTTCTTGCTGGGAAGTTAAAGACTTTCCCAACGTTAATTAGAAAGAGATTATACCACCTCTTTGATACTGGTAGTAAGACTTCTAATGCTGGAAGTAATGAAATGTAAGCATAGAATTTCGATTGTAGAGAAGTCTTGATGGAAGTCTTTTAACTGAATGACATTATCGTTCTTATACGAATCTGTATGTATTTTTGCAAATGTTACATTTGTATCGGTAGTCGTTTTCTATTGGTCGAAATTTTTTACATATAGTCACCAAAACAATAGGCAAACACACTGAAATAAGAGACTACGGTTTTTTTTTGCAAATGCGAGTAGTGAATTGTATTCAGTGTTACTTTTGTGCATTGTTTCTTGGTTAGCCCACAGAATGGTTCTGGACCTATGGGTAGTCCCATAGCACAGTTGTCGGCTGTAATTCTTAAATTACTTTAGTTCAGACAATTTTTTCTTCTATTTTTCTCTGTTTCGGTTTTTTTTTTGTATTTCTTGATGATTGTGTTAAAGGAGCTCCCATATCTAAAAATGGACAATGAGTAAAAGTCCAGATATAAATCGAATGTCGTTTATATTCGCTTGTGTTCCACTAGTGCTCACTTATTTGCATGGATAACTCTGCTCGTTAAGCTTGTACGTGTTTCTTTTTTAACATCCATTTATGTTCGTTCGTCAGATTGACAATTGTGGATGGATTTGTGCTCGTTTAGTGTGCGCATGTATGAAGCGCCCTCTAGTATCGATTGTACATTCGATAATCAAATTTCATATAGAAGAAGAGGAGATTGTTAAATAAGGAAGAATAACAAAACCAATGATATTCAATTATAAATACTGATATTTTATATATATATCTCTATATATATATATAAAAAAAAACACGTACAATCACAGAAAATAACAAAATGACACTCATACAAAGAAAATTTGATAGTGATAAAAGAAAAACGAAATACAAAGAAGAAATTTAACACAAACATACTCAAAAATCTATAAATTAGAATCCTTATTTCAAAAATTCAATTAAAATACATCATACATTATTAGATAATGATGATGATAATAATAATAATAGTTATAATTAATAATAATAATAATAATAATAGCAATAATGATAATGAGAAGTTTGATTTTTTTTTAAACCATTTATATGATTGTATCATCAAAAAAAATACGTATACATTTCTTTAAATAATAATAATAATAATAATAATACAAAAAGCGTTAAAGAGACAAACAAAAAAAAGAAAGAGACTAGCTATGAACAAAAAAAATCAAAAAGAAAATATCGAAAATCGACGATTTATAATCGTCGATTTCTTAGCGTTTTTATTTAATTTTTTCTTTTTTGGAAAAAAAAATTGAAATATGGCAAAAAATTCACATTTAAGAAAATAAATCACACAAAAATCTATACAATTATTTATAATAATAATAATAATAATAAATGGGCGAAATCAAATAAATAAAGGTTGAGCATGCAAAAAAGTTGATATAAATAATAATAATAAGATATGACACTTTTTCTTGTAATAATAATGATAATAATAATAATGATGATGATAATGATAATAATAATAATAATATTGTTATATATATTTTATAAACTTAATATCTATTTAAATTGTATTTGAAAATTCTACAATTTTTTTTTTGTTTAAATAGTTTCATTTGTTTATATATTTTTTAAATATTTCGTTTATATCATTATTATTATTTTATTTAGTTGAGTTTTGTTATTGTTTTTCATTTCTTACAATATGGCACTTACGGAATGAATATTTTGTTCTTTTCTAATTTATTCTTCTCATCAAAATTACCTGATATTTTTGCTACACAAAAAAAACTAAACAATTTTGAGCATTGATTAACTTTGTATGGCGCTCAATTATTGTTCTACTTTTCTTTTCTTTTTTTTTTGAATAAAAGTACCTGAGAAGGCACCTATGTACATGTATTTTTGTTTAAAAAAATTATCTGTCTTTTTCCTAAGGCACTAACAAAAAAATTAAAAGGGCTAAACATTTTCGATACCCTTTTTTCTCTCTCATTTTGTTGAAAATTAATTAAAGGCCTCACTAATTCTACTATCAAAAAACTACTAAAAAAATACTAAATTGTCTTTTCTAGAAGAAAAATCTTTGTTCCCTACTTGTAGCGTGTGTGTGCGTGTGTGGATAATACTTAGAAATTAAACAAATCTTAGATGGTTTTCCGCTTTGTTTCTTTTTTTGTGTGTGTGGGAAGATTTTTTATTGACTTTAATCTTATCAGTCATTTGTTGTTCTTTTGTTAGAAACGAATACTATTTACAGGAATTAATTGTTTTTTCTTCTCTATCTTATAATATCGTAGATTTGTACATCAGATTTTATTATTTACAAAAAAAAAATAATAATTCAATCAACCTTCTAAATGACGATATTTATGGGCACTCATTTGGGCTAAACCTAATACAGCATATTGACAACTCAAACAATGATAATGTGTTTGTTTGCCAGTATGTTGACAATTTGGTATGCGACATTGTTGGCTTGGTGTGAATTTCTCAAAACCAGCAGCTTGGATTGAATCTAATTTTTGATGTTGTCGCCTATGTGCAACCACTTTATTCGTATCAGTACAAACAAAATCACATTTTAAACAATGAAAATGCGACGCCTTATTCTGTGTTGAACCTACAAAAACAAAAAAAAAATGTCTTAATAGGAATTCCCCCGAAAAAAACAATTGTTACCAACCTAAATTGCTTGTGTATGCACAATCATTACGTCCACATGATACATTAGCACGATATTGTTGAAAATCACCACCCATTAATGTATCAAGACGTTCATGGCGTGCTGTATGTTGTACAAAACGTGTCTTATCACAAAAACTATAACCACAATCCTGTCGTTGGCAATGGAAATGGGTTTGGTGTTCCCGATAGCCACAATGTTGGTATTGGCAATCTTCATTGAACCTACAAGTCAATCTTTTGGATAAATTCTTTTATAATTCAAACTAAATGATGATGATGATGATGGTGGATGAAATTACCGAAATCGTAGATATCCTTCAGGAACTGGTTCATCTTTTAATATTCTCATCGAATTCTGTATTCTAGCCTTCTTTTGTTCTTGTGTTATTTCATGATGTGGACTTAATGAACGTTTATTCAAATTTGCCGCCATTGCCACTAATGGACTTGTCATATTTTCACCGCTTTGTTGTGTTGTTGTTGTTGTTAATAATGGACTTTGCATTAATTGTGTATGTTGAAACATTAATTGTGCTGTTGGTAGACTGGCAGCAGCTGCAGCAGCAGCAGCTGCTGCTGCTGTAGCAGCATTTTGATAGAGATTCTGTGGTAGAAATGCATTTTGTTGCGACATTAATGCGAATTGTGTTGCTAAATTTGTTGGGAAACTTGTAAAATGATTATAAGCATCAAATGTTGGTGTTAAATATAGATTTGGATCATGTTCAGTTTTTGGGGGTGGTAATGGTGGTGGTGGTGGTGGTTGTGGATTTTGAAGACTTTGTAATGGTGCTACATTGATTTTTGCTTCGGTTTTTACTGATGGCGTTGAAGATGTTGATGATGAAGATGATGATGATGACGATGACGATGAGGATGATTTTTGTTGCTGTTGATTTTCCTCTTGTAATTGACTATTCAAAGCACTTGTACTATGTTTAGCTACATGGACTACTAGACGATCTATCTCAGAAAAGGCCTAAAAAAGTTTCTTTTTCTTATTAATAAAATAATTTAAGAAGAAAAAAAAATACGAAAAATTACCTGATTACAAGCGTTACAATGATAGTGATATTTACGTTTCAATTTACAAAATGGTCGGGAACAACTCAATTCAGGACCATATAAAGTACTACTAGCAGTGTTTGGATCTTGCAAAATGATTGGCTCTGTGAATCATTAAAAAAAAAACACACAAAAACAATAAGAAATAAGAGAAATCTTCGATTATGATTACTGGTGCTACAATTAACCCCAAAAATTATATTCAACAACTAATAAAACTGAACAAAAATGTGCCCAAAAATTCAACTGTGCATCAAAGAATACTAAAATACATGGTACCAACTATTATCATTAAAAAATTTAAAAAAAAAGCAACGAAAGTTACACACTCATTTATTCAGTTGTTTATCTAAACGATCAGGATTTTTTTTTGTAATGTTGGTAATAACCCGGAAAAAACTCCTTATCGTATAGTGATTTTTTTTTTGATAGAGATTAGTAATTTTTTTTGTTTGTTTGTTAGTACGGTAGTCGTACCTGGTATAAAGTTTTTATTTAATTCTGGTGACTTTCGTTCAGTTGGCAATGTAGAAAGAGGAAAGAAAGTCCCTGAAGCCTTCACCACTAAAAAGACAAATAATCTCTATACTATTTACATTTGATTATTAATAAAACAATATTTATATTTAGTGTGTACAAAACAACATTGTAAAATTGTACTATTTTTACGCGGGAAAAAATTTACACATTTAGGGATTTTAATCGTGTAACGTTGGCAAAACTAAACTCTTTACTAAACATATGAAAATAGTACAATACACTACTACCAATATTTACATCTAGAATTCCCCCAAAAATAAAGTACACTAATTGTAGCATTAGACTTACCTTTATTATCAGTATTTTGACTCAAGTTGATTGCTCGTTTTTGATTAGTAAATTCCCCAACAGTATTACCAACATTATTACTATTATTCGTATTAATTGTGAATTTCTCATCGGATTCATGTTTAATTTCTTGCTTTATCAATGAATTATTATCGTGTTGTTGATGTTTTTGATTATGTATTGCCATTGTTGAATATTGTACAAACGAATAATGACATTTAGGACGTGTACAATGAAAATGTCGATTTGTTTTATTACTTGGACAATCATTTAAACGACAATCAACATTTCTATCATAAAATTCAAAACCATCTAAGATTTCAATGTTATCATGGAAATCTTTACTGTGCATCATTAATACATCATCTTTATCAGTAACATATAAACAACGATTTTGATTACAATGATAATGGATTGTGCCCAAATATGGACATAAATTGTCTGGACATTTCGTATTCTCTTTGAAAATATCAAAACCTTGTAAACTATAATCGTGAATCTAGGGGAAGTTACAAAAAAATAAAATGAAACAGTTGGTAATGCTGGATAATTGGCAATACTCACAGGAGGACTATGGGTACTTGAACGATCATCACTTGAATCTTGTTGTTCGATCTCTTTACTACTAGATGGCGTTGTTGATGGTTTTGGTAGTTTGAAACTTGTAAAAATCGCTTGCGGTGAATCCATCATACTTTGCCCACCCATTGGATTCTAATAATTTTAAAGAAAATTTGTGATAACTGTCTTAGGAAAAAAAAACATGGAAACACTATCGATGAGAACTTACATAATCGTTCCAGACTTCTATAACACGATTTTTCGGTGGCCTACCACGTTTCCTACAGAACATACCATCAATTGATGTTGCTAAATGTGTCATTTGTAATGGATCTTTTGTTAAACTTAATTTACGTGAATATTCATGCATTTTATAATGTTCTAAACGACGAAATGGCTTATCAATTGTTAATATAACATCACGACAATTATCCCAATTACAATGATAATGTTTCTCTTTATCTTGATATAGACAATTGTCTTCACAACAATTTGTACCATTTTGTATTGTTGTAAAATAATTATCAGTTATTATCTCTTGTTGTTCATGATTACGTGCATGTTCACGAGCACCATCTTTAGAACTAAAACAATCATAGAGCGATTTTTATATGATATTCAAAATATGTAAATAGTGTTATAGTCGTGTATCAAATTTCATGAAATTTGATCAATTATTAAAGAAGTTATCGTGGTATCTCTTAAAGTAGGGGGCGATTTTTGTAGGATCTTCTGTGTGTAAACTAAAAATTCTATCGGAGGCTTATTATAGGATTAGATCTGTATCAATGTGTAAAATCTCATGAATTTTCCTCCGATAGTAAAGAATTTATCATGGTATCTCTTAAGGTGGGGGGCGATTTTTCTGGTTTATGCTGTGTGAAAGTTTAAAGTTTCTTCGGGGGTGTATTATACAATTAGATTTGTATTAATGTGCGAGATTTCGTGGATTTTTGTTTGATTAATGACAAATTTATCGGGGTGTCTCTTAAGGTTGGTGGCGATTTTTGTGGTTTATTCAGTGTGTAGTTTTAATTTAGTGTTGTAGATGAATTATAGGAGAGATTTACTGGTAATTGTCAAAATTTCATAAAATTTGTTCGATTATTAACAAAGTTATGGTGGTGTCTCTATGGATACTCACTTAAAAACCATTTCACAATTTTCTATAATACAATGATAATGATCTGTATAATTATATTCACATTTCTCACTACAACTATCTTGTTGGCTAACAAATTGACAATATTTCCGCCAGAATTCCTCATTGCTATTCCAATTAAAATCATCATTCGACATGAAGTTTGAATCATTTGCTGTTAAATCAATAGCTGATTCAACATCACCATAACTAATTGGTGATTGACGGTCCTCACTTAAGCTTTCCGTATTTGATAAATTCGATGTTGATGAATTTTGATTGTTGAACATTGATAGATTCAAACCTTCAAATTGTTGTCCTTGTTGTTGTTGTTGTTGTTCGTAATCGCGTAGAAAATTTGGATCTTGTAAACTTTTCATCATACTTTGTGCTAATTTATATTTTCTATATGCTAATTCACTATCTTTACGTTCATGTTTACGTTTATGTGAGAATAATTGACCAGAACTATGTAAAACATAACTACATTGTGGACGTATACAATGGATGTGATTGCAGACTTTTGAAAAGCGACATTTCTCAAATGGACATTGTTCGTTTTTCATGAATTTCTTGAAGCCATCCCGTGATAGTTGCTCATCTTTGATGTGATAAGTCTTATGTTTTTCTATTTAATCAAAAGAGAAAATATTAGAAAATCTACTAAGGGGGAGAGAAGAAACAAACAACATCGGATTTAACCTCAAATTTTGACCGAAATCATTTTATAACTACTAAAAAAAAACAGAAAAAAATTACCATTCTAAACGATTTATTATAAGTGAAGATGAAGAGATTTTCAAATTGATTGATGTTTTAAATATTAAGAGACACATAATTGGTTTCTATTTAAATTTAGGTGTTCTTTTTTTTTCTACGAGTAGTCTCTCTTTCTCTACGTTTTATATAATTCATATATTTTTTTTGAGAATCTGTTAAATTATAACCTTGAACTTTGAGTAGTGTACTTTTTTCTTATTGAATTCAAAGATAATGTTGCTTAGAAACTGCTAATCTTGACAGTTTCGTAGAAATACCCGATGATGGCTTTCCATATTTGCTCACTTTTTTTTTTGGAGGATTTTTTTGTTGTAATGCGGTTAAATTAAATTGAAATGATGAAGAAGGTTGAATAAGTAATGATGATGATGACGAAGAAGATTATAAAAGTTGGTACCACAAAAAAAAACAAAATTTACCGTTTCATATAAATCAGAAAGCGACGAATATACAATAAAAATCGTAAAATTTATTAATTAACAAGAATCTAGATCAAAGCAGACTCTTTGGTAGATGATGGGACACTTAAGTCATCTCCTACAGTTGAATATGATTAGAAATCTTATGTTTTTGTGATTTAATCAAAACGGCTAATGCTCTTCTGTAATTTACGGAAAGATAAATTGATACAAAACTAGTTATTATAAGATCATAATAATATTAGAACTTAATTAATAACAGGAAGAGGTAATTTTCTACTTGTTGTTCTCTTTTTTGGGTATCCGTAGGTATTCAGATTTCGTAAGAGTTTTTTTTTTAGGAAATTATACTCATCAAAAATTTAAAAATACTACATTTTCTATTTTATACGATTTTAATGATTCCAAAATTAAGATCATTTTGATTGTGGCGAAGATTGCTTTATATAGAAGATGATTTCATTTAGGTGTTTGTATCTAGATAGTAGTTTTTGTTTTGATTTGAGGATAATATGAAATTTACGACAAGTCAACAAACAATAGATTCAAAATGTAATTGGGATTTCAAGCGATTGTTTTGTAGATTACAAAATTCTAAAAAGGTCACAAATTCGGTGAGGCCTTTGGCATTATGTCCAAAATAGAGTAGATCTGATTTTTGAATAGAGAAAGGTGAATACCAAAAGGTGTGAGTAGAAAAAAACTTCGCCATTGGTTTGATTAGTAGATGAAAGGAGGAGGAGGAGCATAAACAGAGAAATCGAGACAATTTTGCAAATCTAAAGATACTTAGAAGCAATTACAAAATTTTTGACAATTTAGATGAGATCAAGTCAAAATTAGAAGAATTCTAAAAGTAAGGAGTAAACACAATTACGCTCCATTTGAATATTTGACGAAATAGCAAATCAAAGGAAAATTACAAGTTTTTTGAGTAAGAGTAAGCGTTTTGGAAAATCATACCAAAATCTAAATTTTGAAGAAATGGAAGAAGTCAAAGAAATCAAGAGGTATTGTTTCCAAAAAGTCACTTGAATTTTACTCTTTTGAAATACATCTTTCCAACAACTATCTCTAGAAAAAATTTGGCCTAAGGACTACATAATTACAAAGGAAACTATTAACATCTTTTCAACACTTGCTGGAAAGATCATCCGAATAAAAAACGAAGCTCAAAATGAGGAAGTAATGCAGAATGAGATAACAAGTTCATTGCAATTCAAAGAAAAATAGAACTTTAGACGGATCCAAAGAAATTCGACTTAGTTTACACCATTGAATATAATAAAGTGTAAATGTCTTTGGAGAACCATCGAAAAATAGAGAAAGGGGCCTCTGGAACAAGAGTTAAAGTAAAAGCTAGCCGATGGAAGAGTGGCCAAAAAATATGTGAAATATTCCTGAGGAGAGCTTATGCCTCTGAAATGCAATTTGTTTTTGCAGAAAGTGAGGAACTAACAAAGACACGCGTTGGAGTTTTGACTAACTAATCAACAGCTACCTTACAGATCTACCAAGTACTTACGGCTCGGCTCGTATTTTCTAAATTTCTTGGAATTGCTTCGATTCTTTTTTTGTTTCAATTTAGGATTCTTAAGTGATTTGTCTCATATTAGAATCTAATCGCCTGTGTTTGACTTACCCATATCCGATTTATTTTTGAATGTATATTTACATCCCGACCGGCGACAATGGAAATGCGTTGTCCTTTGTCCAAAAAAGGCACAATACGATGCACCACATTCTTCTGTTGCACGATAACGTTGGAAGCCTTCTTGTATAATTGCTGAATCTTTACGATGATAATTGGCATGCATTTGAACATCCGATGTTGATATGTACACTTTATCACAGCCTTCTTTAATACAATGATAATGGGTTTGTTTTTTATTATGGGTACAATTTGTATAACGATCACCACAATCATCTAATGGACTATAACGCATAAAACCATGTTGTAAACTTTCATCACGTTTCTTATGCCATTTAAAATGGCGTATCATTTCTTCTTTTTTAACGAAAACCCGTGAATTACAATCCAAACAATGAAAATGCTCTCTATAATCAACATTATAACAAAACAAAAACAAAACAAAAAATGAAGAAAACTTTGAAAAAATTACCATCATTATAGATAGTATGTATTAGAAAGTTGAAAATTTACCTATAATTAAGATCTTTACAATAGGAACTGCCACATTCAATCGATGATGAGAATTTCCTTACATATTTCGAATAATCTAATTGTGTTGTTGGCTTATTATTGAGCAATAATGTTGGCGTCGTGACGGCATCTCTTACAGTTGGCTGTAGTGATTGAGCCATCATCGCTGAAATTACACATCATTATCAAATGATTGTTGTTGTTTTTGTTTCAAAATTATTTCAAATAAATGTGAATCGTTACAATATAATAATAATACATGTACGAATATCTGAAATTGGTGAAAGATCGTTGTAATGCGCTTGCGTCAAGTGATGTTTTAGCGCATGCGTATTTTAATCGATTCAATTCATTTAATTTTTGAAAATAGCCCAGCACTAGATTTTAATTTGCCAAATATTTTCCTATGATTGATTTGTCTCTAATGGTTTTTTTTTTAATGTCTCTACTTAAATTAGTGCCAAAAACCGTTAGAAAATTCTTCTTCGTGCACAATTAAGTTTTCATGAAAAACTTCTTTTGGCTGTTTTCCCAACACTAATATCACACTCTTTTGTGTAATAATTTATTGTTGAACTATTTATTTTTAACAATAATTTTTATCGTGATGTTGGTAGTTTTAATTCATGTACATATGCGACACATGTTTACGAATTTAATATCAAGATTTAAAAATCATAAAAGTTAATGTAAAACAAATAAAATAAATAAACAAAACAGGCCCGTAAAATATAGAAGATGTAAAACATCTAACTATAGGGAGAGAAGAAGACGGTGGTGGGACTAAATGAAAAACTCAATTGAAAATTAACAAAGTCAAGAATAATAAAAATTGAATGTAAATAGAATTGAAAAGAGTTAGAAGAATAAGCGAGAGAAAAGAGAGAGAGAGAGAGAGAGAGAGATTGATGGGTTTTGAAAAGCATTATAAAAACACTTGTCTAAACAATCAAAAAATTTTTAACAAATTTATATTCAAACTCTAATAAAGATAGTAACAACAATAGAGAATTCCAGATTTTTAACCCTTTTGGATTTAGTTGAAAAATAAAAATAAAAACCATCTGGACATCAAGGGGTTGTTTTGATCGATCCAATCTGTCATGGGGGTGATTTTTGTATACTTTTTTTTGTTATTATTATTATTATTATTGTAATCAAATTAACTGATTAGTAATTGATAAATCCTGTTTTTTATTGTTGAAAATTGATGGATTTTTGAAACGCGACTGGTTGTTTGTTTTTTTTTTCGTTTGGTCGTCGATTTTTTGAAGAGATGAAAAAACGACAACAGTGACAGATGAGGAGATAAATCAAATTATGACGACGATGAAAACGACAAAGGTCCCCAACAAACTACACAAAAAGCACAGGAAAGTGAAGCAAAACGGAAAAAAAAACGACTACGGCGGAAATATGGATTGAAATACAACAAAAAAAAAACAAATCTTTGTAATTTACGGGAAGATCAAAAATAACATCCACACACATTTAAAAGAAAATTATACAAAAGACAGCAAGTAGGAAATGATAGAAATTGAATCTTAGATGGAAAATTCTAAAGTGTAGGTGTGTTTTCGTTATAATTTAATAAAAAAATGTCGAATAAATTAACTAGAACGACATGAAATAATTGAAATAAAAACAAACCAAAAAGACCCCACCTAAAATTCATTAACATATCTGTGAGGGTGTTTCAATGCGAATACAATTGTCTATCTGTATGTGATTTACATCAATTTAATCAATATTTCTGAGAAAATTGTTTTAGAAATTTTGCAAAAAGTTGATTCGAGACCCGGCTCATCTTGTCTGCCCCTCAATCTACACTTAAGCTCAATCTAGTCGAGAATCGCTGATATATATATTTTTTAATTAAATGTGTGTGACAAAGTTATATTCGAGGAATTTCAAACACATTCAAGATATAAGATCGTGCTTACGCAGCGAATAAGCGAAAGCAAGATGATGAACCGGCCAAATTTCGATATCGACTAGTTTGGTTGTTTCTTAATAATATCTAAGAATTCATCAGAATTTTTTTGGGATCAAAATGTTTTGTTATAAATATCTCAAGGTTAGCACAATGACACACAAACATTTGCGCGCCCCCAGCCCCCTCCAAAATCAATGATTAAGTGAAGGAAATTTCAGGTTGTCAAAATTTTTGCCAATTCAAAAAAAAACATTTTCAAGTTATAGGGTTGGAATTCAATATGTTTACTTAAAGTTAATTATGGTGGTCTTGTGGAAATTTTCGAAACTTTTCCTAAATCCGAACTAACTGGAGCGTGTGCCTAAAATCCTTTTGGTTCTAATTGTGGCTTAACGACATAGAATCCGGTAGGTTTTAGAATTTCTAAAATTCAGCTTTATATTCAAGGAAAATTCAATGTACGAAGTTTGATTTTAATAGAAGCTTAAGTGAAGAAGGAACCGGGACTTTAGGAAATCTGCAAGTTAAACATCTAAAAATCATTGAGATAAAACGATGAAAATGAGTGTCTGTGTGATAATACTGACAGAATTGAAAATGTCTTCAAGTGCCCATCTGAGACTTAAATGCTACTTAATTATCATGCGTATTCGCTATAGAATTGGTGTCAAATACTCAATGATCGTATGAGACAAGCTATTTTCATTCTTTCATATCCCAAAGCAGACAAAAATCATCTTGTGTTCTGTAAATTTGCTCATTTTACCAAAGTAGGGTGGTTTAAGTGTGCGTTAAAGAAATTTAGCGTCATTTTAATTGTGATTTAGGAAGATGAACCGGCTTGCTATATTTTTCTCTAAATTTTGATGTATTTCAATGAAACATTCTATTTTTGGGACATTTCGAAAAATTTATGAAAATCGATTCGTACTAAAAATATGAGCGTGTGTGTGTGTGTGTGTGTGTGTGTATTTTATGTGATTTATAAAATAACGATTTCGTTTCTGTTAATACTCAAAACACATTTGAAATAAAAAGATAAATTCTTATAACAGACATCCGTTCTGTTTTTATACAACAAACAAGGCAAACAACACACAGAACAACAGCACATCAAAATCATAGAGAAAAAAAAACTAAAATAAGACGTTAATTACAACGAAATTTGTGAGAAACCTCTAAAATTTAGTACATTTGTTTTTATACATAACAAATAATAATAATAATAATAATAATAATAATAATAATAATAATAATAATAATAATAATAATAATAATGGTAAAACAGTTGATGGTCGAAATAAGAGCCCCATTCAAGGTTTTTACCCTTTTTTTAACATCTACTACGAGTTGTTAAATACCTCCCGAAAAATTCAATGAAAGCGCATTATAAGGGTGCCCCTATATTATACAAAACTAAACCAGATTATATTCAATATATTTAAAATAAGTCCTTATGTTCTATATATAAAAATCTATTTCTCTCTCTCTCTCTCTCTCCCTCCCTACCTCTATCCATCTATCTAACTACGTAGTGCTATCTCTTTCTAGCTGTTTTTTCTCCATTCAATTTTTAATCTTTTGAATTTTTTCAAAAACTTACAGTCGTCCAATTAAATATTTTATTCGAAAAATGTCGAATTTGTTTAACAATTCTTTAATATGGAATAAAAAAGGGTTGAAGAAGATAACTACTTTTGTTTTTTTTTGTTTTTTTGGCTAACGTAAACTTGTAAATGGTGGGTTTTAAATGGCGGGTAAAGGGGTATTTTATATTATTATGTACAAATAATAATAATAATAATAATAATGAGAAGGGTTTTTAAAATTCAACCCCTTTTCTTTCTCTGTCTCTCTCTATTTTTCATCATCTTTTCGAGAAATTCTATACGGTTTAGCGTTTTTTGTTATGTTGCGATTATTGAAAAAGGGTCCCCTTTTTTATTATTATTTGTTGAATTTAAATTAAACACGTGTGTGTGTGTGTGTGTTATGTGTTCTTATTGTTTGTCAAATGGATTTTCTGCATAAAAATCCCTAACTGATTTCGATTTTGGATTAAATTTTTATTTTTTTTTTGGTTGAATAGTGACTTTGATTAGGTTTAATTTTTTTTTTTGAATTAAAACCTGGAAAAAATTTGTATAAAAACGTACACAGACAAGGGACCAGCAGAAGCAGACAGATTTTATCTTCTTTTTTAAATCCTTTCATTTCAATAAACGGATTTTGTTTGGTGTTGTGTCGTTGTTTGTGTTTTTTTTTATATTCCTTTTGGTTATTTTTTTATTCTCCTCCGTCAAGTTTCTTTATCTTCTCTCAAACATATTTTGATTATAGAATTTTTAATGAACGAAAAAAAATTCTTCTAAAGAGGTTTATTTCTGGAAAATTACTTAACAATTTTTGTATGTATGGTATTTAAATAGATTTTTTTTTTTGTTAACACTCTTAGTATTTCATCTTTGTTGGGATTTGTTGTCTCTTTTATATAATAGAATTTTCTGATGATTCATTTCGATGTGAATAAAAATCATCGAATGTATGTTGGTGTTTCGTTTTGTTAGTTTTTTTTTTTTTGGTCTCATATCGAATGTAACAACAGATGGCCAAGTGGAGTTTTTATAATTCAGAAATTTCATAAAAACTTACGACGATGACTTGATAATTCGTAGTAATCGAAAAAAATCCAAAAATAAAAGATAGAATTCAATTTTAAAGGATTTTAAACAAACATCTGTTGCGTATCAAATTGGGAATTTCATCGAAAATTTACAGAATTTCGACAGAAATACGTTCAAAATTGTATTTGGACAAGGTAGGGAGCAATAATTTTTCTTGATCAAAATCCAACTGTTCCCAAATTAGCACTAAGAGCTAAACAATTAAGATTTGTTTGGATACTCTCAAATTGGTCGAAAAATGTAATTGTGCATCGATTATTCGAACCACTGTACGCATCCTTACAAAATATGTTTTACTTGAATCATGGTCTAACTTTAGATGATTTAGATTGCAGCAGAGTGAATGTTTTTTCTGAACCAATACGACAAATAGAATTGTGTGAAGTAGTAATTTTGGACAAGTGATATTCTTACTATCAATTATAGAATATTTTACGACATTGCGTCTCTAAAAATCCCTTCAAGTGTAGTTTTGATTACTTTAATTTTGGATTGTGCCAGGTAGAATCCACGGTTAATACAAAAAAAAATCAATTATAGAGTACTACCGTGTGCGTTTAGACTTTATTTTTCACATTTTATCATGCTTTATTAACTACGAAACATAGAGACATTATTCTAAAGGTGTTTCTATACGATTACCAGTGGCTATCCTACTTATTATAGGACTTAAAAGCACATAAGCGGCCAGATATCTAGCACTGCTCTGTAGTGTGTGGGTGGTGAAGAGAATTTTGCATTTAATTATTAGCACTACTAATAATGCGTCCGTAGCGTTTCATTTTTTTTTAGTCTATCAACTGTAGGTTAAATGACGAATCCCAATCATCTAATTCTATTTTCTAATCGTCGTTACTAGCTAGTGCTGGCACTTGCGCGTTCTTAATGCTTCCTGTGAACGTACCCTAATCATTACAGGATTTTTTTTTTGGAATAATTTTCTTTAATTCAACAACAAATCAGAATAAATGATGAGACTCTTATTTATTTCCGTTTCATATTAATTTAAATCAACCAATGAGCAGATATTTCTAAATAAAATAATTGTGTATTATACGATTGATATTTTTTTTTCTTTTATTGTGACGTAAATCACATCAACTCCAATTTATTCTAATTATCTCTCTCTCTCTCTCTCTCTCTCTCTCCCTCTCTCTCTCCCTCTCTCTCTTTCTCTCTCTTATAATTATAATAAAACCGGAAAGATAAGGATAGATAGATATGTTTAATAGAGACAGTTATAGAAAAAGAAAAAAATTTTTCTACAATAAGTAGATAGAGATAGAAAGGTTGGCTCGTTTCCACTAGAATAAATACGATGAGACCACAATGATGACGTCTTAATGTCGTAAACTGTCAGCTTTACGACTACTAAACATTTCGTTAAATTAGCTTAAACGCCTGCTTTTATAACCTTTACCAATCCATATACAGGGCAGGCCTTTTCATCTAACAACTAGAACTACTACAACATATCTCTTTTTAGTATGTACACATCATATTTCCATTTCTTTTGTCTACTTTCTCGAATGTTACTATTTGAATTGACCCACCCTGTATATATATTATGTTAATGGGTTAGTGTGTAATACACTAACACTAACACTATCTAACACTGATATTACGAAAAAGAAAGAAAAAACAAAGATAGAGTATTAGCTTCTCTCTTCTCTCTCTGTCTTAATATTTGACCAATTAACTTCAAATACGTGTGGGAAACAAATGAAGATCGTTCTATCATTTGCTTTTTTTGAAGAATCGAAGCCTTCTTTTGTTGGTTTTTAATTGGATACACCGCCTCGGCCATTGGAAAAATTACGACCGATTTTTGATAGAATTTAATTAATGAAATTTTTTACTTCTAAAACGAAAATTATAGCTGCCCCGCCCCTCCTCCTCCTCCTCACTCTTCGATTCATTTCTCTTTAAAACAATTTCAATTAATCAATTCTTTTATAATGAACGATAGATGGGGACCTTGAATTGTCAAAAGAAAAGAAACATTTTTGAAATATTCGTTTCGATTTTAATACAAAATAAAATTAAAAAGAAAAATCAATTTGGGTTAAGTCACACCTTTCGCGTTTATTTTTATATAAACGATATCTGTCCAAAAAAAAACTACAAAACAAACAAATTTAACCTTATCGATTCTAGTAATGAATAATTTTCTTGTAGTTAATAATAATAATAATAATAATAATAAAAACGGACTAATTATAGCCTGGAGTCAAGTTTAATGGCCCATATTTCTATCTCTTTCTAATTATTTGTTATTATTATTATTATTATTATTATTATTATTATTATATATTATTATTATGATTATTATTACAAGGAATGATCGAAGAAATAGTGCCCCATATTTCAAAGATTTACCTCAAAAATTTCATCTATATATAAACTTTTAAAAAGTATAAGAATTGATAAGAGAGAAAGAGAGAGAATACCACTCCCAAATAAACCAGACAAACAAACAAACAAACAAAAAAGAAACTACAACAACCACCGACGAAAAAGAAGAAGAAGATGATGATGAAGAAAAACGAGCAATCTATATTGAAAATAGGCAGCTGCAATATTTCATAGCCTACTAGATAGAATTAATTAAATGATGGCTTTTTTATTTATTTTTTGGAAAATTTCCAATTACGGTCCTGCCTATAATATTTGAAATTGTTTTCTTATGGAAATCGATTGAAAAATTATTAAATAATTTAATTATTGTTGTTGTTGTTGTTCTTGTTTTGAGTGGAATTTTTGTGCCGCTTATTCTAAAATAAGAGTCGGATACTATAAAAAATGTGAAATCATATTTCATATAATTCGTTTCTGTTCTCTTTGTCTCTCTCTTTTCTCATTCACTCTATCTTATTGTTGTTATTATTATTATTATTATTATTATTATTATTATTATTATTATTATTATTATTATTATTATTATTATTATTGTTATTATTATTATTATTATTATTATTATTATTATTATTATTATTTTGTGTATATTATAGTCAGTGGTTTTTCTTTCTTTCATGCGTGCTTTCTTTCGTTTCGTTGAGCCTTCATCGTCTTCGTCGTCGTCTTCTTCTACCATCGTCTTTTCGGTATTATTTATTCGTTTATTGAATTTTTATAATGAACGGGAACACAGTCAGTAACGGGTACAGGCGGTGGGGAAGTATTTTTATTATTATAAACCAGGGTCATGTTATATACATATATTGAGGAATTTCAATTCGAAAAATTATTTGATTGATCTGTTTTTGTTTTTTTGTTTTGTTTTTTTAATTTTTTATCGGTTTCATATTAATTAAATAAGCTTGAAATTTTTGAAATAGACCACTCATTAGATAGAATAAGTTGATTTTTTTGTGTTGTTTTTAAGTTTGCAGATGTTATCGTGCTTTTTTTTGTCGTTGATGTTGTTATGAATAATTTGTGCAGAAAGTCAAGGAATTGTGCGAACAAAACGATGTGAAAGAGTGATTCGTGAACGAAACATGCGTAACATTTGGAAATTTTCAAAAATCTAACTTAGAAACTCATAGCGAATCTCATAACTAATGAGCGGATATCCTGAAAAGAGTAGTACCTCTTGATTAGTGTCGAAAATTCGCACGCTTAATATTTGAAAATCTTTACCGAAATTAAACAGTTGTGGAAATTTAATTCTCTAAACTCATAACTAATGAGCGGATATGTTGAAAAAAGCATTTCTTTTGAACTATTATTGTTTTGACAAATTGGAATGACACAGATTCATATATTCATACATATTCGAAATTTTCTGATCTTCCTATTCTAACCGGAACTATATCAAAAATGGCGGAAATTTGAAATAAGTGCGGGAAATAGTTGAATGTATAATAAAAATTCTTTTTATTCAATTTCCCCTCCCTAATTATAACTCTACTCTTCCTCGTTCTTTTTTTTGCCTACTTAATAATCATCATTGATTAAATGTTTAATTTATGTAATTAAAAAAATTGCCAAAAAAAAACAACAACAAAATACGTTTTTTTTTACTTGTTTTGGTGTTCAAAAATTAAATTAATTGAAGCGAAAGAAAGAAAGAAAGAAAGAAAGAAAGAAGCAAAAAAAAACCGACTAAAAATAGAAAACAGGAAATTTTAATCATTTTGATCGTTTGTTTGTTTTTGGAATTTTTGATTTGTACTATTCGTTGTTATCTCTCTCTCTCTCTCTCTCCCTCTCTTCAAACATTTTCTATTAGATAAATCCAAATTAATTAGTGTAAAAAAAAAGTGACACATAACCTTAAAAACTGTATATTTTAAACACTATTACCAATTAGCTAAATAGAAGTGTCACTAGATTTTGGAAAAATTAATGAAATAAAAAACGAGTTTTCATTGTACCATTTGTAATAACAACAACAACAATAATAATAATAATAATAATAATAATAATAATAATAATAGATAATGATAATAATAATAATACAATAACTTTCACCTAATTAAGTAAAAAAAAACTTCTAAATTTAGCGTATTTTGTAATAACATATATTTAAACAACTAACGTCAATCAATAATTTTAAATTGTTGCATAGATTTAGTGTGTCGATAACTAATTAAATCAAATCTGAAAGAGATAGAATAAGAAATAGAGAAACAGAGAGAGAGAGAGATCCGATATATAAAAGTCATAATAATAAATAATACATACATACAGTAATGACATGAATTAAAGGTACGCTGATACGCTAAATAAAAATAAACGATAAATAGGTACTGCAACAATCATCGTAATGATAATAATCATAACATATTATGGTTATAGATGGCGCTAGAGTCTGCATTCTTATTGGTAGTAGTCTGTTGACATCACTAATTTTTCCCGCCAAAGTGTACTTCTTTTCAAAAAAGAAAAAAAACTCGCTTAAGAACGGTAAAATTCAATTATTATATTTTTTTTAAATAGATACCACTTGTGTTAAATTAAGAAAAAGAGAAGAGCAGGGCCTACTGCTATTACTTAGAGCGCCCAGAGATTCAATTTAATTTATTATCTTTTTCAATTCCTCGATTGTGTTCGTTATTTATCTAATTTATTATAGTTGATGACGTTCATATAAAGAACAAATATACATTTATCTGCATATATACAAATATCATAATGTATGTATGTATGTATGTATGTGTGTTTTTTTTTATATCTGTTTATTACCAAGTACCGGCAGCCAACTGAATCTAGTTGTTGGTTTATGAAATTTTATGAATAATAAAAAGCTTTAAATTGGTTAAATTGGTGTTCAATTGTCGTGAGACAGGCTGCTGCTGTTGTTGCTGTTGTTGCTTGTGTGTGTGTGTGGAGATTTTCATTGACTCAATTGTAGTGATTATGTTTTATTTACAAATAGAGAGAATGGGGAATTGTTGTTGGTTTAAATTAAAAAAAAACAACAAAAAAATTTAAACAGAGATAGATAGATAACAATAAAAATAATAATAATAATTGACTACACTTCTACTGATTTAGTATTTCCTTTTTTGGGTGACATGGAAATTAAAAGATGACCCTCTCTTTTATCTCTCCCTCTATCTCTTATTGCCCATTTTAGATCAACAATTTCGAGAAAAAAATCTCACATTTCAAAGAAAATCTATAAAAATTATTATTTTTATTATTGTGTATTATTATTATTATTATTATTATTATTGTTTGTTGTGGTGGTAACAATGGTGTAATTTTTCACCATGTTTCGGACGAATATAATTGAAAAAGTCAAATGTGTACGTGCCGTTATGGCAATTGGCCAATCCATTGGAGACTACAACAACAAACCAAAAAAACAACAACAACCAACAACAAAATCTCATTTTGAAAGCCGCAAGAACAACCGAAAATTTCTTATTTTTTTTTTACTTTTAAATAAACAACCAAACATTAAAAGAAAAATTAATAATAATTTTTAACTATATAGAAGTACCCAACAATATACGATTGATTCGAATTATTGCTTTTTCCAAGTTTTAAATTGTTTAAATTGCTTGTGACAGATTTAATTTGTCCCATCAAATAATAATAAAAAAACAACAAATTCAAAAGAATGAAAAGGGGGAATGTACATTAATAATAATAATAATAATAATAATAATGATAATAGTAATAATAATAATAATAATAATAATAATAATAATGATAATAATAATAATAATAAGACAGGGCCGTATCCGGTCTTTTAATTTTACTGCACGTATTATTAAAGGATTCTTAGAATTTTTCAATACAAGAAAATCGAATCTTTCGATACGGTTCTGATTGTTTCTTTCTTGTTTTTTTTTTGTACCGGTTGGTTAACATTTTTTGTTGTTCTTGTAGATATTTCATTCTTGATTAGAAATTGAAATTAATTTTATTTATTTAAACAATTTTAAACTTCTTGTCATTGTTATAAAATGATCATTAATTTTATTAAGTATTAAACATAAATTTCAAATGAAGAATAAGGACTTTTCTTAAATTTCAAATGTTACTTTGTTGTTGTTGTTGTTGTTGTTTGCTGCTTGTTGTTGTTGTTGTTGTATGATTCTGTATTTGTATAGGCGAATTAAATTTTATAGCGATATTTTATATTTTGAATTTTTAAATTCTATTATATTAAAATTGCTATATCGTAAATTACAATTACGGATATACATTATCTGTGTTATGTATCCGTTACAAGTCAATAGGAATAAAAACGAAATAATACATGGTAAAAATTGGCAAGACTCAAAAGATATTTTGAGAGACCTTTGTGAAATCGTTAAGGTTGTTTTATCTTAAACGTTGTCGCACCAAAGGCCAGATTAACGAAATTGTATGCAGATGTGACATGTCGAAACGAACGCATACCAAATACGCATGCGCAGAATTCGCTATACTCATCATTTGAAAAACGGATAAGAGAGTTGACATATCACTCCGGACGAGATGATGAAATCTTTTTGAGTGATTTGATGTGCGCAGGACTTTAGTGCTTATTAAATCTACTTTTTTTTTGTGGTAATCCATATCTGCATTGCTATCAATTTCGTCAAGTACTTACGCAATTGATGATGGTTTAGGTAACTCTTGACAAACATTTTTAAAATTGACAGTTTGAGGTTAGTCCTGGCAAATTTAGGTTAGAATCATCTACGAATTTTCAGATTAATTTGGATAACATATAAAAAATTTGTTGTTTACAAAAAAAACAAAAACAACAAATCAAACAAATTGAATAGAATTTAATCATGTGTTTATTTTTGATTAATTCGATTTTATTGCTTTATTATCTTTATAATTGGCGTCTTGACGCTCCTCAACACTTGTTTTTATATTTGTGTGTGTGTGTGTGTGTGTGTGTGTGTGTGTGTGTGCTGCATCACATTTAAAATCATCTAATTAAAGACCATAATATTTGTTGGCCAAGAAACCCGTTTTTCCGATTTTTAAATTTCAAATGCCAAATTTTTGGCTGCTTGCTAAATGTTGTGGATATATATGCATTCAAGTGTTTCGACGGCATCTATTTAAGATGAAAAATTCGTATTTGTTCCTCCGAAAAGTCAATTTAAATTTAGAGACAAATCTTAGCTTTGTCGTTTTGTAATTTTCCCCCAATCCGATGCGATATCAAAACGATTTAAAGTGATCCTTTAAGTGTTGAATTGAATCTATTACGCATGTGCAAATGTTACCCTTTATAGTCGATGCCATTTGCACATTTGCGCATGCTTGAGATATACAATTCAATACCAAAACCACTGATCTCTATATATATGGATAGCGGATCCTTATGGGAAAAATTAAACAAAATAGGTCAAAATCAGCGCCCCACACGAGTGGTGGAAGAACTACATTGAATAAAGAACGCATGTGAAAAGCGACAAAGACATATATATTCTGACAATTTACTGTCAACAAATTATAAGCTACATTTTAGTTACTCTCTCACTCACGAGTGGCGCTGAAGATTCCGCTATTGGCGTTAATGGCGGACTACAGTATCAGCTATCCATATCTATAGAGATCAGTGACCAAAACGAATACACAGCTATACTCATCCATTACGAAATTCTCCCGCCAATTATGCTAGAAATAATCATGTCAATAAAGTCTATACTACTTACCACTTAATGGGTGATTATGATCGAATGATGGCGGTGGACTTGATGATGATGATTCAGTCTTGAGTTGTGAGAATGGCAACATTGCAGGTGGAAAAATACCCTAAAATAGAAAAAAAAACACAAGAATACAATCGATGTGTTTAATTAGCCAAAAATTGTTTTTTTTTTTGGAGAATTTGTATATTTTCGAGTGAAATTTGTGTGAAAGATTTGAATGAAAATCTCATAATTAATCCTTATTTTATTTACAATTGTTGTTATCAAAAAAACACGATCTTTTTGTGTCGTTTAATTCATAATTGTTTCGAAAATTTCAAAATACAAAAAAAAAATTGTTTTGATTTTAATTATCTTCCGCATAGTAGTTGGGGAATCGTTATGATTCTCACAATTTTTGATCGAAATTACCGTGAAGAAGACGTAATTAACATTTGGAACAATAGCCTACGGTTAAATGGTAAATTAAATTCGAAATTTCTAACTTCTAAATTCTAATTTAAATCTGTACCAAAAATAAATGAACAAAAAAACAACAACTTGATCCAAAATAAGTGTATATACACACATAACCTTAGGCTAATTTTTACACAATTCTAACCGAAAGTTGGAAATTTCTTGTTAAAAAAAATGTTACAATAGAAAAAATGTGATCTAATTTCGTATGTGTGTGTGTGTGTGTGTGTGTGTGTGTGTGTGTGTGTGTGTGTGTGTGTGTGTGTGTGTGTGTGTGTGTGATGGAATTACAGAGTTTAGAACAACGACAGCAGTCCAAAAAAAATACAACAAAACAAAAAGAATGAAAATTGGTATCTCTTTATTTGGTTACGCGTTCGGTTAAGCTTGTTATTGTTGTTTGGTTTTGGATTGGATACTTAGGAAGCTAAAAAAACAAAAAAAAATCATAATAATAATGATCAAAATAAAATTAACATTGATTTGTATGTTTCGCTCTCACAATAAAAAGAAGATAGTTGATAGAAACTGTGATCGATTTAATCGATTTTAAACCGGCTAATTTAAAATGATTATCCACTAATTTTGAACAGTTTTTCCACAATAATTATGAAATTCTTTTTGGTTAAAGATTTATGTTCTCAACTATCATACAAACCACAATCTAAAGAATACTTTAGGGTATTCTATGAATTATTATGAGATAAAGTTTTTGTTGTTGTTGTTTTTTGTTTTTTTTTTGGATAATTATGGAGCAACACACCTGCAACAGAAATTTTGTCGCTGATGTTGTTTTTTTTTTGCTCTAAGGAAGTGTAACTTTTCATTTACAAAGGATTCAGAAAATGCCAAACTACGATTGAATTTAGAATAAGTGACAGTCTCCAAAATCATTACGACTTTGGAATGTCAGAAACACACCAAGCATTAAATTAAGAAAACCATCTTCCAGAGAACAAGGCAAACAAAATTTGGAATGCCAAAATATAGGCTTGATCCTCACAGTTAACCTGAACGTTATATCTCAGGAATTTTGAACATGCCTGCACTGTTTCTAAAAACTTGTTTATGTTTAGAAGAGGTTATGTCAGAAAATTTGCAGGCAGAGTTTAATTTTCCTTGATGATGAATGAAATATGATGATAACTGAAATTTTTTAGCCTGTCGTACAGTACACATGAGTTCGGCAATTGAAACGGAATCTTTACAATTCTGAAGAATTTAAACCTTCCCTAGTGTACTAAATAGAAGGTAATCTGAGAAATTATGAATTTTCGATCAAATCCTGAACCTTTGATCTCTATAGAATAGTATTAGAAGCTTCGAATTATTTATTGATCCAATCACTACATTCCTTAAATCTAAACTTTGAAATCCTGATGAACCTAAACGTAGGTATTAAAAGATCTTCCGAAAATACATGACTCAGAACAAATATAAGATTTCGTAAGATTCAGCTATTAAGTAAGGAGGTCCTTGAATTGCTCAACATCAGGACTGTGCGAAGGTAAAGGGTGCCAAAACATTTTTTTGATTAACAAAATGGAAGGGAGCCAAATCTACACTACGATTCGAAGGCAGTTCTTCGTAAGGTCCGGCTCAAAATTCACATACCTGACCTGACCTGACCTGACGAATGAATAAGCACCTAAACGTAGGTATTAAAAGATCTTTCGAAAATACTTTACTCCACTTAAGATTTTGCCCATACATGACTCAGAACAAATATAAGATTTCGTAAGATTCAGCTATTAAGTAAGGAGGTCCTTGAATTGCTCAACATCAGGACTGTGCGAAGGTAAAGGGTGCCAAAACATTTTTTTGATTAACAAAATGGAAGAGAGCCAAATCTACACTACGATTCGAAGGCAGTTCTTCGTAAGGTCCTGCTCAAAATTCACATATCTGACCTGACCTGACCTGACGAATGAATAAGTACCTAAATGTAGGTATTAAAAGATCTTTCGAAAATACTTTACTCCACTTAAGATTTTGCCCATACATGACTCAGAACAAATATAAGATTTCGTAAGATTCAGCTATTAAGTAAGGAGGTCCTTGAATTGCTCAACATCAGAACTGTGCGAAGGTAAAGGGTGCCAAAACATTTTTTTGATTAACAAAATGGAAGGGAGCCAAATCTACACTACGATTCGAAGGCAGTTCTTCGCAAGGTGCCGGCACAAAATTCACATACAATGCTACCAATATAAAAAACAAAAGTACAAACTCACCCTCGACGTTTGTTGTTGTCCACTTTTCTGTTGTTCAACAATCCTATCTTCAACAATTCTATTTCTAATCACATCCATTTCTAAACTATTATATATAAAATCATTATTAACACCATTTGTAAAATTTGTTTTTGGTTTCGTTCCTAAATTTAAAGGAAGTTTTTGTAATGGTGTTGTTGTTGTTGTTGTTGTTACAGCTGTACTTGTTGTACTTGAATTAGATGTTGTTGTTGTTGTTGCTAAATTAATACTAGAATTTGTTGATATACCACTACTACCAACAACAAAATTTTGAGGTATATTTGGACTAGAATTATTATTATTACTATTATTATTATTATTACTATTATTATTATTATTATTATTATTATTATGCATTATAGTTAAACTAGAAGGAATGCTTGTTGGTAAAAAAGTTTGATTTGATTTTGGTGATAATGGTGTACTTGGTGGTGTCGGTGGTTGACTTAATGGTGATTCTTGATCTATTTTATTATCACTATTCGTTGTTCTTTTTAATGGTGTTGAAGATTCTGTTGTTGTTGTTGGCGGATTTAATGTGAAATTTTCAAAGATTTTACCTGTAAACAATAAGGAAAATCAATTGTTAATATAATGTACACAGTTTTATAATAATTTCAATTATATAGTGACACCATTCCAACCGTAGATGGCGTGTATTGTTTAATTATCGCACAACAATGTATGGCAACCTTTAGACACAATTTTTTGTTGTTGTTTTTTTTTGGTGTTTTGAATTAATGCGTACAATTTTCATCGACGCTATTACCATGCACCCTCTATTTTTTTGCGTCCATACTATCTGTCTCATTCCAGACAACGTCTCGGTGGCGTCTCTCTTAAAACTTAATCGATTGAAATCAAATTAAAATTGGTATTAAGATAAAGATAGAAAATTCGAATTCGAAAAAAAAAACCAAATCTATAAATTAGATAAAGATAACAATAGATATAGGAGACAAAGATAGATTGTAGAAGAAGAAAAACAACGATGGAAGAGAGAAAAAAGGAAGCAATATTCGAGACGATGATAGAAAAAGACACACACACACACATATAAATAGATAGATAAAGAGAGACGCAGAGAGAAATGAAGCCCGAAATCATTTATCATTTGTTGGAAACAAATGAATTTCCCCGGTCGGTCTTTGATTGTAACTCCGATAGTAAGAAAGAGATAGATATAGACTGAGATCTATCTATCTATATATTGTAGCTAAATTCATATGCTTCAATTATTATTATTATTATTATTATTATTATTATTATTATTATTATTATTATTATGGAGATTTTAAAAACAACA